>CM065802.1:200790595-201332595 GCA_033398695.1 Orobanche coerulescens
AGGGTTATTTTTGATGATGAAACTCTTGAAATTTTTGCCACTAGACTGTGGGATTGAGCGAGTTAGCTTGTTTATTTTAACCCTTCATATTGGCGGTCGATTAAATTCACGCTTGTTAATCTTTGAGCTTGATTTTCTACATGAACCATTGATTAGGACTGAAATTGGTTACTTTGTGGAATCAATGTCCTGAACGTGGCTCGCTATTATGAAACTTGTATTATTGTTTGAGATTTTCAGGATAGTATTGATTAGGTTGAGCACTATGAGTTGCACGATCATTCACGATATTCTTTTGTTTGAAATTGATTATTTTTGCTTGAGGACAAGCAAAGGCTCAAGTTTGGGGGTATTTGTTAGGCGTATTTTTATACGCTTATTTATCATTATTTTATATTCATTTGAGGTCTAAATCTGCTTAATTGAGCTTTTAATGCACTATTCTTCTATGTTTGGTAGGAAATTGGAGTCCAGAAGCTCGAACGATGAAAAACAGGCGAAAACGGCAACTTTTGGCCTGGGGCCGCAGCACAAGGAGACTGAGCCGTGGCACACGAAGATGACCTGAAAGTCCCGAGCAAACTGTACCCTGAGCCGCGGCCCAGAAGGAAAATGTCGCGCCCAGGCATAGGCGCTGAGCACCGTGAGCCGCGGCACAGATTAAGTGAGCCGCGGCCCACGGGGCGGTTTTGGGCCGTTTTGGAGCCGGTTCTCGACCTAATCACACGGACGCGTTTTGGAGGCTGATGGGAGTTATGAATAAGGGTTTAAGGTCATAACTTGGGGATTATTATCAGAGGATCGATCATCAAAGAAGAGAAGCAGAAGACATCAAGAAGCATAGAGCGGAAGCAGAAGAACGGAGGAATCCGAGCTCTTCATCTGCGTTTGATATCAATGCTTTCTTTAATTATTTCTGTATTTTTATTCTTTAGCATGTCAGGCTAAAACCCTATTCTAGGATTTTGATGAAACCAAGGTTTTGACGAATTTGCGTTTGATTATTTATATAATTCCCTTTTCTGTTGAGTTTTCCCAATTGTTTTTAATGCTTTCAATTGTGTGGCCTATAATTGGATTGTTTTAATTACTTAACTCGAATCGGGAGAGGAGAGTTGGTGAGGATATATTGGTGAAGACCGTTTTATCTTGTGAGATAGGAATATACTCATAAGAACTACGTGGCCTTTTGAAGATTCTGTGCCTTTTGCCTATTGTCGAATTAATTCACCTAGGGATAGAGTGCGTTATTCGCCTTTAGAAAAATCTATTGACCTCGGGAGAGGCGATAGAGTACTTTAGTAACCTTCGCCTTCAATAAATTGGGATATCATTAAATTCAGATAATCGATAGTAAATTCGGATAAACCGAGGTGGATTCAGAATCCTAGATTGATTCCATATTTGATCTTCTTCCTTTGAATAATTGATTCTATTATTCCTTTGTTTTTTAGTAATTTTCCTTAATTATTTCTTGCACCTAAAATTTCGACAGTTCAGATAAAATTAGAATACGAATAAATCGGTAGTTAGTAATTCAGTCCTCGTGGGAACGATATCTGACTCATCATTTTATTACTTGTCTACGATAACGTGTACTTGCGTTAAACGAAATTCGCAACATCAAGCAAGTTGCCACAGTATTTATGGGGAGAAGCAACAAATACAGCTTACTATACACAAAACCACTATATCATAAACAAGCACAACAAAACTGCATACGAGGTATTGATTAATAGTAGAAAGGATCAGCTCAAGACCTTTGATGAGAATCCAATGAGGGTATAATTGTTGGATACTCCTGTGTCATGACCTTCTTATGGTACATATTTATATGGATGATATTATTTTTGGTTCAACTAACCTTGATCTATGTAAGAGGTTCTCTCATCTCATGCAAATAGATTTGAAATGAGTATGATGGGAGAACTTAGCTATTTATTAGGGTTGTAGGTCAAACAGTTACCTATAGGTATATTCATCATCCACTTGAAATACAGTAAGGAGTTGCTCAACAAATTCGGGATGGACACTTTAAAGTCATCACATACCCCCATGAGCGCTTCCACATAGATAAGTGCTGAGGAAGCTGTAAAACCAGTGGACCAATCACTCTACCGGAAGCTTATAGGCTCACTCATGTACCTAACAGCCAATAGGCCTGGTATCCAGTTTGTTGTAGGAGTGTGTTCTCAATATTAGGTTGCACCATAGAGTCACACTTCACCACAACTAAGTAAATCCTTACGTACCTCAAAGGAACAATCAATGTAGGATTATGGTATCCTAAGGAAGAAGGATTCGAATTGGTAGGCTACAACGACTCGGATCTCGGGGGCTGCAAGCTGGATAGGAAGAGTATAAGTGAGACTTGTCACTTTCTTAGACCTATAATTGTGTCACAGTTCAGTAAGAAGCAATTGCCAACTCACTTTCTACAGCCGAGTCGGAATATTGCTGCTAAAAGATGCCGTATGCAGATCCTGTGGATGCAGCAACTACATGACTATGGCATCGAGGCAAGATAAACTCCTATCATGTGTGACAGCACAAGTACAATCACAATCAGGCACAATGTATTACACTCAAGGACCAAGCACACCGATATGAAGCATCACTTCATCAAAAATCATGTGGAGAATAAATATGTCCGGATCGAAAAAGTCCATATAGACATTTAGATAACCGACATCTTCAAAAAGCCTCTTAGCACAACGAGGTTCTGTATACTCTACCTTGAATCCCTGTAAGTTTTGATTTTACTCATCAATTGAGGGAGAAAACTGTAAGACCCATGAATACAATGTTCACACGTATTAATCATACACTTAGAAGTTCAAGTCATATTCTTAGTGTAGGAAGAAGAGGGCACAATTACCTTCCTACATCTGTGGTATGCATTAATTAAGCAGGAACACAGTAGGACTCTTTAATACAGTATTAATCATCAATTCTTATAAGAATTGAATCCGGTATGTACGCTTTAAGGGGGAATGATGTACTTTCACGGATATAACACAAATATTGTAGGTTGTTAATAAATATTTTAATTATATCCAATTCCATACACTTAACTTTTCAAAATTATTTTAAGTCCACGTGCATTATATGAATTTAAAATGATTTAACTTTCATTATTGAAACATATGGACCTTAAAGCCTTGAAACCCATGATTTTAAAAATACAAACCGCCTAAACGTGCAATATTAGAGGTTGTAATGTGTATGAGGTGGGATCGAGCATTAATTCAAATTTTATGGACTATATGTACCAGTTACATCCAGATTCATACTGTATGTTTATTCAAAAATTGTTCCCATCCCTAAAGTCTGACCGTTCACTGTAACCTAGCCTCTCTGCATACTATAAAAGGGCCAATATGCTGACCTAGAAACTCTTTATGCTTTTGCTAATTAAACGAGCCTACATCATATAGCCTACATACATAGAAGTTTTTCTGCAAACTTTTCTACCTCATTTTTCACCTCTTTTGTTTTGAAAAATAACTTCATCTCAAACTTCATCTATGTCCTTGAAGAAGAAATACACTATCATTGATGGAAGAGTCTTCGCCCGCTCTGTAATCCAAGAACGCATTATTTTTGAGAACAAAGACATGGCCGGGATGAATCTGGAGGTTTCCCATGTCAAGATGCAAGGGATTTATAGACTAGGTAATCTACACATAGAGAACTATGATGTAAGATTGTTGAAGAATTCTACCTAGATACATTATTTAAGTTTGCATCAGAAAAGAAAGGTGCTCCCGTGTCTGCTATTGTGAGCACTGTGCAGGAGAAGGAGATATATATTAATATCGATCTTCTAGAAAAACAGTACAGGCTGTCTTCTGACGGCCTTTCATTGAAAGATCTGGATACTTTTTGTTCTGACAGTATGCTTGAAGCATACTGGAAGTTGTTCACAAGAAGCTCCAACGCCGCAGACATTCATACCTCATGCCACAAGAAGTGTTTCACTCTTCCTTACTTCCATCTGCACGAATTTTGCTACCGGGTCATGGAGAACAAAATCAGTGCATTTGAAATGTGCACAAATCTGAGGTTCAGAATGATGGTGGCCATCATGAGCAGTGAGAAGTCGAACTGGTGCCAGGTAGTTATGAAGCACCTACAGGAGGAGGCTGCGAAGCCAAAAATGGCAAGGAAGTCCTTCGGCCTAATGCTGAACTACATTCTGACAAGTCGTGGCATCCATCGGTCACCTGCAACAAAGAAGATTTTTGCTGGAAAGTTTTTGGGTGGTTTCAAACCCACCTTGTAAAACAAAGCCACACCTATTGCCAAAAGGCCTAATCTAAACTCTGTGCCAACGTCGAGTAATCCAAGGGATGTAAGTGGTCACTCCTTAAAGGCTAAAGTTGATGACAGCAACAAAAAGAAAAGGTCTGTCAGCAAGAAAAGGGCGATTCCCGATAGCAGCTCACCCTCAGCTGTTGAGAAGAAGAAAAAGAAGCAAAAGACTAAGGAATCCTCAAAGTTGGAAGCTGTTCCTACAACACCTCAGCCGACTACATCGGTCATTGAGGCGGTTTTGTCAACAACATATGCACTTGCAGTACTCCACCCATCGGAAGTTGTGCCCATGGAAGAAACACTGGCTGCTCCAATAGTAGATCCTGAGCTAGCTGCGGCTATGATGGATGACCAGGTGTTTTAAAAGCTAGAGGAAATCGGTAAGTCGACTGTCCCTTCGGAGCCGACAACCACTTCTCCTCACAGGGCCCCTACCGTGTGAGGAGCCCCTCTCCCAACAAGGCACCCTACCCTGTCAGGGATTAATCTCCTCGGCAGGTCCCCATACCTACAAAAGATCCCACCAGGGCATTAGAACCCTCTAATGTTTGTTGTCCCTCCCCCTATACAATCATCAACCAAACAGTCATTCAAGTCCAGATTTATGAAGCAATAGAATGCTTCAGAATATGTAGGAACTACAGGGTTGCCCTTTACGATACCCTGTACAATTATGAAGAGTGGAAGGAGGAGGAGTTGTTAGTGTTGGAGGTTACAGAGTCACAGAATGTTGAAGTCCTGACACTACACCATATATGGGTTTCAGCAACACCTGAAAAACTGTGCTCAAAAGTCCAAAAAGTGTTGTTGAAGGTATAAAAACAAGCTATGGCTACACTTTGACTAAATTCGAAAGTGTTACAAAAACGGCCGCAACCATAGGGGTCTAAGGTAACACTTTTCGTTTTTTTGGTAACATGTTAAAAAAGTGTAGCAATAGACCACTATGCCAACACTTTTATTGTCTGTGGCTACACTAAATTTTGTGTTGCTGTAGACTTAAGGCCACACTTTTATATATTTAGTGACATAAAGATTTGTGTAGCCGTAGACCTATGCCAACACTCATGAGGTCTAATGTAACATTAAATTGTGAAACGCTGTGACATCTTTACCAACAATTTTAACACTACGGCTACACTTATATATGAACAATTCTAACTTTTGCCAACACACATCTCATCTTTGCCAACATAAATTATAGTCTATGGCAACATTTTTACAGATTTTTACCAACATTTTTCATACTAAAAAGAAAAATATTATATTGGAAAATAAATATTACCATAAAACAGTCAATACCATTAAAACAATATCAACCATAGCAACATCCAAAATACATGACTGCTAATATTCAATCCATAATAATTAAGAACAAGTTACGATCGCAATCCACAAATATAACAAAACTACTTGAGTCACTTAGCTAGCATAATATAAAATGATGAGATCAGTCAAGGAGTGACATTGTCTCCGCCATAGGACTCCTCGCTGATTTCTGAGAGTCATCAATCTTTAAGTTCAAATCAGGATTCTTCTCGGCCAACATTTTCATCATTTCTCGAACTTTTTGGTCAAGTTTTTCATCCATCTCTTGTTGAAGTTGGGCCCTGATCTTAGCAGTTAGGTCCGCCACGTACTGATCAGCAACTTGAACGGATGGTGATGCTGAAGACTTCGATTTTGGTTCCTTTTTCTGAATAAGTCTCCCAATTAGATAAGACGGTCGGTGTTCTTTGCCATCATGAATCAATTTATTAGCAGCCTCAACACCTTCCGTTTCAAGAGCTTTCTTAACATCAGCCTGTAAATAAAAGTATCAAGTATTTCCCTCAAATAATTAACAGAAACATAAAATACAAACAATAACAATAATGAAAAATTATCTTAATTCCTGTTTCATAAGTAGTTTACATGCATTTCCCTCAAAATTATCTTAATTCCCTCAAAATTATCTTAATTCTGTTTCATTATTGTTTAGGTTATGCTCTGTTGTTTAGGTTCTGTTGTTTAGGTTCCTCAAAATTACTGTTTCATTATTGTTTAGGTTATGCTCTGTTGTTCGAAATCTGTTTCATTTTGAGGAACCCAATCTTCAAGAAAAAAAAAAAAAAAAAAGAACAACCATAAACGGGAGGCGAGAGCAGGGAGCGAACCTCAACACGGTTATACCCAATCTTCACAAGAAGAAACAGAGCGAGAAAATAAACAGGAGCGAGCAGAGCAAAAAAAAGAAAAAAAACAGGAGCGAGAAAAAAGAAAAAAAAAGAACATAGTTAAGAACAGGAGCGAGAAAATAAACAGGAGCGTAAAATAAACAAAAGAAGAAACCTCAACACAACCATCGATGTGGCGTAACCTCAACACAACCATCAATAAACAAAAAAATGCCTATCTAAACAGGAGCAGAAAGATCCTCAAAAAAATGCCTATCACAACCATCAACCCAATCTGATTTGATCCTTTTAACCATTTACTATAACACTTTGCAAATAAAATCATGCATAACCGGAATCTATACTGTTCCAAGCGACCTATCATTTAGTAGATATGATAAATACTTACAATTTTTTCATCAACGGTTTTAAGCACCTCCTTAGGTAACTTGTACTTCCCATTCTTTTTTCGTTTGAGAGTCGCTAAATATATATCAGCATCGGAGATTACAACCGGCTCTTCCTCATGATCACCATCACCATCACCATCGACATCGACATGCATTTCTTCAAGTTTTTTAAGTCGCTGAATTCAATAAATTTTACATGTTACCGATAATAATACATTTGCAATTTATTATTAAAATATGATCAAATATACATTACCGACTTGTTAGCAACTTGAGCGAAACTTCGGGCCCGTGAGTATGCGTCTGTTATCTTTTTCGTGCCTCGGCATTTTTCCATGATTTTCTATAAAATAAAGGAACACTTATCGTCATTACTTTTCATACTAAATTGCCAACGAAACAATGAATAAAAAGGAAAATCGAATTTAAATTATTACCTTAACTTTTTCATCACCCCAATATTTTAAAAGAATCTTCCAATCTGAAAGAGGAACCTCTTCGGGCCTTTTTTCCATCCGCTCCTCATCTGTAGGATAAGGATAGTAATAGTCTCGCTTAATCCTACTTTTGAAGCTCCTAAACTGATCATTCAACGACTTTAGAACCCATTTTTTGGCATCTTCCGAAATGATGTACTTGTCCTACCAAAAAGTCACAAAGTACTACGTAAATAATGGATTTGGCCTAATTTTAATATTCTTCAGGACAAGTTAAGGAACATATAAATAGGAACATATAAATCAAATGTTGCTTAGTTTACCTTGACGTACTCCCACAACAGTTCTTTTTCAGGAACTTGACGCCAACTGGCACAAGTAAGAGACACGAACTGCCTCACAGTGGTCCCCAAAAAGTTGCTAAACTCAGATAGTAACTTGCCATCATCCGCTATAGGTTGGTTGAGATAATTGAGTGTGATCCTTTTTTTGTCCGCTCTATTATGAACATGATCCATCTTTGTTTTCCCTCTTTTTCTTTTTAGAGCCTCATCAACCGGTGTATCAACTGCAAATTAACAAAACAAGGTAATGAGTTAAAATAACTATGACACTGAGAGACATGGGATTGGTTTAGCATGATTCAGTAAATAATCAATAAGTAACCAATTTTCAGAGAAGTAAATTTTACTTCATATCTAGCTAGACAATCAAATATATAACAACCTAGCTAGCTAGACAATTAGATTTTTTTAGTTTGACAAGTAATAAAAAGCTGATTTAAGCAACAACATTTTATAATCTAGCTTCATATCTAGCTAGATAATACCGACATGAAAGCTTACATCTGTAGTGCACTTTTACTGCTAAAATTACCGGCTTGTGATCGCAATTGTTGTGATTTAGAGTGTGGTGTGGAATCTCCTTTTGAAGTTCTAGTTTTTCACGTTCCCTGAACTCCAAGTATGCAGTCATTGAACCAGGACCGTCTCTCAGCTGTTTTAGCTTCTCTTTAACAGAAACCACTGGTGCATTATTGACCTACACAAGACAAATATATTAGCAATATTAATTACATACAACACACTTGTATAGTTAGTATAGAAGTGTGAATGAGATGAGGACCAAGATCATAATAACATGTTTATGCACTTTGCATCATTCTTTTTTTAAAGTATTGTAATAAACAATTTTCGTGCTAAATGCAGCTAAATGAGTCTTAAACTTGAAAAACATGAAATATTTCCCTAAAATAATTAGAATCTGAGACACCTTATCAAACACTTTAAAATATAATTAAAATATACGAGAATCCAAATTTGTTGTGAACAATGCCTAGAAACAAGATCATCTCAAGGATAAATGAGTCTCGCACATCATGTTCATACTTTTCGTGGTGCACATCATTCATACATAAACTTGATCTGTTGGATTTCCATTTGGTGCGATCTGAAGTATTCTTGCCGCACTGATTCATTGATCTAGTATCCTTCATCATGATCTCCTCATCTGCCTTGTTTTTCTCTAGTTTCAGCTTTTCACTTTTGATACGATTCCCTTCATTCATCGCCAACAATTGTGCCTCTTGTATTTCAAGAAGCTTGACACGTTGTTCACAACTTGTATTATATTTCATCACTCTATCCTCATGATTTTTCCTTTTCTCATTCTTAATTTCAAAATAAGCATATGATTAGAAACATAACAGTATTATATTGTCGAAATTAGTACCTCTAAAGGAAGTGAAGTTGTGCCGGCAGTTGCTTCCTTCTTTTCAGATGAATCCGGCAATTTATTTGCTTGAGAACGAGTTCTTGGGCCAGCACCGGTGTCAACTCTCTGTCTCTTGACCTTTTTTGTTCTCTACAAAAAATTTATATTTGTCAATCACCCGCACCACTATAAACATGAATTGATGCATAGATTAAGCAAAGAAATACCTTTGAAGTGACATTATCATCCTCATTATCACTTTGTCGTTCAGGTTCAGCATCATTCATATTCTGGACATACTCAATTTCAGCTGCATCATCATTTGATTCCTTGCGTTTATTTTTATCATTTTCACAACTCTTAGCAGACTTTCTTTTGAGCAATCGAAGTTCATCAAGTTTAGCATAATTTTTCAAAACATTCTGATTCCTTCTCATTTCAAAATCATTACATCCTTGACCTTCGACATTTTTTCCCAATTCATCACCAGCAGTTCTCTCTGTCTCTGTATTTCCTCCAGTTATCTCAAATTCTTTTATATAGCTTGACAGTTCATGTGAACTAGTTTCATTGTTGTAAATTGTAATTTCTTCCTTGGGTTCAGCTGCTGTTCCATATCATTATTCACTTCCTTCAGCCTTCGTTCCTTCTCATCATTTACTGCCTTCAGCTTCCGTTCCTTCTCATCATTCACAGCCTTCCGCCTCCGTGATATCTCGGCATTGATAGTCTTTAGAGTCACAAAAGTCCGCTTCTCACCATTCCTTTCCTTAGCAAGAGGGCTTGGTCTTGGCCTTACGATCACATGTGGTTGCATTTGGTTCTTTACTGGTATAGCCTCATCGACAGTGGAGTCGATGTAAAAATCAGCCTCAGATTTTCCTTTAATATACTCGCCAAGAGTTTTAGCATCTGAAATCAGTTTCCAGCCACCCTTCTTCCCTTTAGGGACATATACCCCTCCAATCTCATCGTACTTCATTTCTTTAACACACTCCATCAGTACCATATATGAAAACCTGTCCGGGTCCGAGTCAAATATCGTGTGATCTCCACCAGAATACTCATTATTTAAAAAGTCTCCGTTGTGGTGCAATCGGATAACAAGATTCTCCATCCTGTAATAAAATACCGGAAAAATAGTCAGTCAAGTTATATGATAATTAGCTAACTATTTAACAAGAATAATGTACAAGACAAGTTTAAAAAGACATGACAATTAACTAAATAATTAACAAGAATAAAGTACAAGACAAGTTTAAAATTACATGACAATTGAATAACTAAATTAAGATAGTAAATCTAACTATTTAACAAGAATAATGTATAAACAAGTTTAATTTTCACATACAAGTCTATTATACTACAAAATCTAATTTTTATAATTAGATTACCGAGTCTGATTCATGGTTTACTCTCTTAGGCGGCGAAACGGAATTTCTATTACAGGATGTCTTCTCAAAATGACTAACTTCACGGTCTTGTTCTTCTATTATAGAACGAAATATTTTGTCATTTGAAAATTGCCCGTTTAAATCATTTTCAACTACATCCTGTTGGGCTTCCTGAAATTCAGTTGACAACCTCTTAATAGGATAATTGAAATGTTTTTCAACGGGATCTTCAATGTAAAACACCTGTTGCACTTGATTCGCCATGACATATGGATCATTTTTTTGACAAACCCGGTTGAAGTTAACTCGAGTAAAACCAAAAGAATCCTTTTCATCTTTATACCAAGTACACCTAAACAAAAAACACTGAAAGCAGCCCAGTAGTCAACTTCTAATATTTCTTCAATTGATCCGTAGTAACTAACATCCCCAATTGATGGATTAGGATCTTTTGAACTTGCGAAACTAGTTGTTAAGGCTGTCAAAAACACACCACTATTCTGCGTGGTACACTTACGATCCCTTTTTTTGTATGAAACCTATAGCCATTTATTACATAACCACTAAACAACTTAGCATTTCGTCTTGGACCCTTTGCTAAGGAGAGTAGTTCCTGAAACCCCTGGTTGTTTCCCGATTTGATCTGAACCACTCACATATTTCATCTGTATGTGTTCTTTCTTTTGATATCGTTTGGACTTCACGTTATTGTCCACTATTGCACGATGTTTCACGAAATTATACATATGTATAGTGTGTCAATTCTTGTTTTAGATAAATTACTTTATTACTTATTAAATATTCGAATTATTAAGCTTTAAGGGCTTACTCAATTAGTTCTTCCTTTGCCTCGTCATTGTAGTTAAATAAAATATACCGATGAGTAATTGCGATCCACATATCTTCGTAAGTGAATATATTTCCCGGTTTTGTTTTTCCCGAACAAATAGAATACCCACCGGTTTCTACATTTGGAGTTGCGGACTCCTTCAATGACTTCTCTTCGCCATCATTCAAATCTTGCACAAAACGTCAAACATTCATCAAGAAGATATCCTTCCGCAATGGACCCCTGCAGTACGCTCTTATTGCGGACATATTTTTTAATACACCTAGGTACCGCTCAATCTAATACATCCATCTTTGGTGGATGGTCCACCGTATTCAATTTCCTTGCATAAATGTACGGAAGGTGAATCATTATGTCAAAGAAAGCATTTGGAAATATCGTCTCAAGTTGACATAGTATTTCGATAATCTCAAGTGCAGACTTCTTTATTTCATCCAACTCAATAACTCGGGAACATATACCTCTTAAAAATTCACCTAGTCTGATCAAAGGAATTGCAACCTCAGGCTTTAATGTACTTTTGACAGCAAATTGTAACAAGAATTGCATTATTACATGTGCATCATGACTCTTATATCCCACCACTTTCTTATCTTGCACGCATTTGCCAATGTTGGAAGCAAAACCATATGGGAATTTAGCATTTTGAAGCACCGAACAAAATACTTCCTTTTCTTTGTTTGTCATGTCAAAATTTGCCTCCCTAATTTGGATCTGCTTTCCATCGGCAGAGGTGATCGGATGAAGGGCCTTTCGAATGCCTAATTCTTGCAAATCATACCGAGCACTTAGATGGTCCTTCGTCTTACCACCAATATTTAAAAGAGTGCCCAAAACACTATCACAAATGTTCTTTTCTATATGCATCACATCCAAGTTATGTCGAATTAAGTTGTCTCCCCAATATGGAAGGTCAAAAAATATTGACTTCTTATTCCAAGGGTTGACATCACAACTTACTTTTCGTTTTTTACCAACGCCACCAAAATCATTCTCGTAACCATCCAGCATTATTTCAATTTGCCTCCCGGTTAACATTGGAGCACTTGTTCCAGCCTCAACATCACCATTAAATCTCTTTTTATCAGATCGCCATTTGTGGTTGGGGTCTAAGAATTTTCGATGGTTCATATAGCACACTTTCTTGCTATGTTTCAAATACATCGAAGATGTCTCATAATGACATATTGGACAGGCAAGCTTCCCTTTTGTGCTCCACCCTGACAACATTGCATATCCAGGGAAGTCACTAATGGTCCATATGGCAGCTGCACGTAATGTAAAAGTTTGATCATTCAAAGCATCGTACGTTTCTACTCCCGTATTCCATAGCCCTTTCAACTCCTCTATCAGCGGTTGCATATAGACATCAATATTGTTTCCGGGATCATTTGGGCCAGGTATAAGGGTTGAGAGGATTAAGTTTTCTGGTTTCATGTTTAGCCAGGGAGGAAGATTGTAGTTTACGACTACAATTGGCCATGTGCTGTGTGTGGAACTCATTGTGCGGAATGGATTGAACCCATCAGAAGCTAAACCCAATCTCACATTGCGTTTATCCGACGAAAATTGTGGATATTTGGCATTCATCATCTTCCAAGCTTCACCATCAGCTGGATGTCGTAATTTCCCATCGTTTTTTCGTTCTACAGCATGCCACACCATTTGCTTGGAAAAATCTTTACACATAAACATTCGTTGAAGCCTTGGTGTCGTGGAAAATATCTCATCATTTTGGCAGGAATTTTGTTGTCATTGTCCGATTCTTGGGCCACGCGCTTCCACCTTGATTCACCACAAGTTTTGCAAGATACTTCATTTTTATTCACACCCCAATACAACATGCAGTCATTTGGACATGCATGTATCTTCTTGTAGTCAAGACCTAAATTCTTGATGATCTTTTTAGCGGAATTGAAGGAGTCTGGCACATTGAGATCAGGAACAGCCTCTTTCATCAACTGTAATATCTCACCAAATGCAGACTCAGTCACACCATGCATGCACTTCCAATGGTAAAGCCTAACTATAAAACTTAAGCGAGAAAACTTCTTACAACCAGGATATAGGGGTTCTTTTCCATCCTCAACGTGACGATAAAATTTTCTTGCATCATCATTTGGTCCCATGTTGGCTTTCATAATGTTCAACATCTCATCAAGATTGTCATCAAATCTGGTATCTAGTTCGGAATCCATGATATTACTGTCTTTCAATGAAGTAACATCATAAATCCATTCTACAAACATTAGACAAGGTCCGTTGCAGATGAGGTGATCATGAACATTGTTCGGACTCCGCCAAAATCGATTTTCACACTTACGACAAGGACACTTTATTTCATTCCCATCAGCAAATTTGGCCATCGCATTTTTCACAAAAAATTTGACACCATCTATATAATCTTTGGTATACTTGGGAAGATTCAACCAATTATTACATGCTTCACTCATGACTACAGTGAAAAAACAACTATGGTTAGCCACTGATTCTACTTAATCTAACCTGCGTTTTAGTTTTGGATAACCATATAAATACCTTAACTGATTTAAATAAATCGTTTACTAGTTTTCAACCATTTCCATTGAAAAACAAAAAAAAAAATTGCCAAATCAATAAATTCTCAACTTTAAAACAAACATTATAAACCTTGTAATGTTGATACTAGACAGAATTAGTAAAGTTCCACAAAATCAGTAAAGTTCCACAACAAAAAATCATTTCAAATGTTTCAGCACCGCAGGATTGATTTCTATATAACCAATAAACAAAAATATGATGCAATATTGCTATGGAATGTATAAACCAGTAAAGTTCCACGGACATTTGTAAATTTCACAATTTCAGCAAAGCAAGATTGATTTTGACAAAGAAAATAACAAAAAAAAACAAAACTCTCAGAAGTAGCAACATACCGAATCGAACAGCAGGAGTGAAACTCGCAACCTCGCACAGTAGGGATGAAGTTCCAACAACAACCGTGAAGCTTGAATCGAGTAATACCCTAGGCCGTGCCTTCGTGAAGCTCGCAGTGGTATTTAGATGTGACGCCGCTTGTACAAGATGAAACTCGAACAGTAGGAGGGAAGTCCAATCGCAGGAGGGAAGGTCCAATCGATTGAAGGTTCGGATTTGGAAAAAGCTAGTTATTACAGGAGGGAAGGTGAGGAAGGTGAAGTTGACTCGTTTGTAGCGGTGGGAAAAAAAATCTGAGGGAAGGTAAAGTGAACTCGTTTGTAGATGTGGAAAATAAAAATCTGATTAAAGTGTTAAGTGATAAATTTAAAAGTGTTAAGTGATAAATGTAAAAGACTAAAAAAGTAACACATGCCTAATATATTTTGGATTCAAATATCCGAAATATGAATTTTTTAAAAAATACTATCCGAATCCGAAAAAATGGATTTCCAAATTTCGGATATCCGAAATTTCGGATATCTGATTTTTCGGTTAATTTCATATCGTATTTTTGAATTTTCGGATCGAATACCGCGTATCAGATATTTTTTAACACCCCTAAGTGGAAATTGTGTTTTAGAGAGAAAGTGTGATGAGAGAGTTTGCGTTTTTAGAGAAACTGTGTTGACTGAGTATTGACTACTGTGAGTGTATTGACCCGCTAAAATTGAAAATAATTTATTTGGATCGCCTAAAATATTTTAGCAAGCCCTCTTATTTTTTTTAGTGTTTAGTTACACTTTTTTAAAATAGCAACGGCAACACCAAATTTTGTGTTGGCGTAGATATTCAATTTAGTCTATGGTAACACTAATTTTTATCAACAATAACGTTAGAAAAATGTGTAGCCTTAAATCAAATTTGACCAATTTTAAGGCATCTAAGGCTACACTTTTGCTTGTAACATCAAAAAAACTGTTGCTGAAACCCATATATGGTGTAGTGTGATAAGATGAGATGACCCCCTTTGCCACGAAGTAATCGCTAAATCGTGGAAAGGGACTAGGCTAGACTAAAGATAAATCAACCGTCCCATGACAGAACTCAGAGCTCAAGTCATCATCCTGATCTAGACTCTTACGGTGATGATGAATACATACAAACAAGGATGCAGATGAGTCGTGAAGAGGCCCGAGAAAAGGAATTTGCCAACATTCAGGCTGCCCAAGGACAGGGGACATTTAGGAAATCTTCTGAAAGGCCTAAATTCCCCACCCTGCATAATGAATCTACCCAGGTTGACAACTTACAGGAGGAATTGGTCCCTCCTGTAACTGATGAAATTGCTATATCTGCCCCGCAACAAGAGAAATAGCACCTCCCGCCCAGAAGGAATCAATATTTCTGACCGAGGAGGATGCGACAGCTGAGATCCAGTAGGAGGAATCAGTCCCTCCTATTCCACAGGATACAGACACCGAAATGGGGAGGAGGAATTAGTCCCTTATGTCTCCCCGACGGAAACTCAGGCTGAACCTATAGAGGTTCAGACCGCCAAACAGGTGGTCCCTCATATCTCAATAGGTCCACCCTTCTGAACCAGATGAGGATTTCCTACCCAATGACAGCTCGAAGAAGCCTACACATAATGTAGTCATCAAATAGGTAGGAGAGACCTTAGACTCTCTGATTGCTCATCCTCACTCCCCTTGGATCGAAGCAAGAATCAAGAAATTACAATGCATCGATCGCCAAACTTTCTTCCTGTAGGATGTTGTCAAAGTGATGTATGATGTCGGGAAGGAACTAGACTAGATGCGAGGAACCGCACTTGATGAATTCTCTGGACTCAAAAGAGTTGTGCAGGAGGTTGAGGAAGCCTTCAGGCTTATAGCCAATGCCTTGTGGCAGGCCATAAACCAGCTCCAACAGTACCAAGAGTGGATCCTCAGCCCAGATCAAGAAAATCTGCTAGTTTCCAAAGCTAAAACATTCGCCTCCCTCGAGTACAACGGGTCCAGACTTAATGTACACGATCAGAAGATTGATGACCTAACTACAACAGTCGTAAGTTGTTAGGCGTATTTTTATGCGCTTATTTATCATTAGTTTATATCCATTTTGAGCTTAAACATTCATAAATAAGCTTTTAATTCACTATTCTTATATGTTTTGCAGGAAATTAGAGTCCGGAAGCTCGAACAACGAAAAACGGGCGAAAACAGCAATTTTTGGCCGGGGGCCGCGGCCCAAACCAAGTGAGCCGCGGCACACGAAGACAACCAGCGAGCCCCGAGTGGACTGTACCGTGAGCCGCGACACAAGGAGAGTGAGCCGCGGCCCAGGAAGAAAATGCATCGCCCAGGCATCTCGCTGAGCAGTAGGAGCCGCGGCACAGATTAAGTGAGCCGCGGCCCACCGGGCGGTTTTGCTGAATATTCCGCGTTCCTGGGCCGTTTTCGGAGCCTATTCCCAACCTAATCACACGGACGCGTTTTAGAGGCGGAGGAGGTCTATAAATAAGCATCTAAGGGCTTAATAGAGGTGGGGATCATCATCAGATCAGAAAGGAAGAGGAAGGAGATCGATAGACATCGCGGGATCGAAGAACACAAGGAGGAGATTTGTGGGCGACGACAAGACCACGTCTTCCTATGGTTTTTCTTAATTTTTCCGCATCTTAGTTTCTAGATCTATTCGAGTAGGATTGTGATTGTAGCCGATTACATGGCGGTTTGATTTATTTATTATTATTTCAATTCATTCGTTATTCGTATTGAGTTGGATTTTTCTCATTATTCTTAATGCTTTTTAATTGTCTGGCCAACAGTTGAATTGTTTTGAATGTCTTTATGGATTCGGGAGATAAAATTTAGGCATAGTTCTTGTGAGAATAATCATGATTTTCGTGAGATAGGGATATACTCATGGGAATTGTGAAGCCTATTTATTGTGGGGATTCTTGAACTATTTTAGCTATTAATTATCTAATTCGAATAGGGATATATCGAGTTAATAATTCGTAGTATTTTCTATCGACCTTGGGAAAGGATTTAGAATAATTTAGGAATTCCTGGCTTACAATCAATTGAATAAAAGTGAATTGGAATTAAATAAAAATCATTCCTGATTGTTTGAGGTGAAAATCATAATCCTACGCCCTTATTATTATTATCTTTATTATCACTATTATTATTTTCTATTTATTTTTCTGCAATTAGTTTAGGTATTAATTCCATATAATTGTTCTTCAAATAAAATTAAGAGTTGACTATATTTTGGTACTTAGTGAAATCAGTCCTCGAGGGAACGATATCTTACTTATCACTTTATTACTTGTTGACACCGTGCACTTGCGGCATAGTGTGAGGGATTTCCTCACAACAAGTTTTTGGCGCCGTTGCCGGGGACTGATTTTTCGCTAATATCAATACCAAGCGACTCTAATGTTAATTTGAAGTTTTTTTTCTAGTCTCTTTATTTTTATATTTTTTTTCATTATGTTTCCCTTTGATTATCATGACCCTTGGCATTTCATAAATTTCGATGTTCTTAATAATCTGCCTAAAAGGGTCAGTCAGCCCCCTCCCCCGAAACAAAAGACCATGCTTGAACAATGTGTAGACGCTCTCAAAAATCCTTATAGTACCACTCTTGAGCGAGAATGTGCAAGTCGTGGTCTTGAGATTCACTATGGTTATTGTCCAGCTCATTGCTTTAGTAGTGAAGTTGAGGGGGAGGTTGAGAAGAAAGACATTCTATGTTTTAGGGTCGATCCCCCAGCACCAAATAATTACATAAAGTGTGATGAGCCTGTAGAAGAAGTTACCAGTGATGATGTTTCCAAAGAAATTTCATTAAATTGTCATCAAACTTCGACTAATAAGGTGAACAATTTTGTGCCAAAAATTTTATTAACGGTGTCACGCGTAATTTTTCCTAAATCCATAATGGGGGAGATTGACCCCATTACTTTTGATTTTGTTGAGGCTAATTCTTTGAGTTCTAATGAGGTTGTTCATGATAAGCCTTTATTATTTACCCATTCGAACTCTGCTTATTTTTTCGTACCTTACAATTATTATATTCTTCCATTATTTTTTGGTTGTCCGCATAATAATTCTTACTCATTATTTTTGGCAACCGGGCATGAACCAAAGCCTCCCTTGTGGAATAAGAGGCTTATAGATTGTAAGAAGGGGGTATTTGGCAATCTCCCTAGAAAGAAGCCACGTTAGATTTGTTGTCACGTCGTGCTCAAGACGTAAAATAGAGCGCTTGATGGGAGGCAACCAATCATTTTTACTTGCTTTCTAGTTAGTTGTTTTTATTTGATTTTTTGTTTTTAATTTATTTTTTCCTTTGGTTTGCTTTTTTTGTTTGGATTCATGTATTATTGTGGCCCTTATTTCTCTAATATTTTTTTCAACCCCAATGAGCATTATTCTTCATATTCTAGTCTTTCTTGACCTAATGTCTTTAGTTATTTCATGATTAGAGACTAAGTTTGGGGTCCCTGGTGATGTTGGACGTTATTTGAAGTATGGACTGACAGACGATTCCGCTCAGACATGTGCTGGCGTTCAAGAAGACATTTGGAATAAGTTTCACTTTTCCTTATTTCTTTTATTTTTACATGAGTTTTATTATTGATGATGTTATGTGTAGTGGAATAAATTGAAGCATGCGATAATTTTCTTAATTTTTCTTGGGTATAAATTGTGATTGCTTTATTGTCCTTGCATGCTGTTGATGGTTTTGTCAAAAACATGAATTTTTCGTGAATTTTTCGTGCTTCCGTGTGTAAAACTGATGTTACGATACTGATGTCTCTTGGAAGAAACGGTTGACTTTTGGTCGAGTTGCAGTCAGCGATTTCTGTTTCTGTTGAGTATTCACCTAGGTCCGAAATTTTATCGTTTTTGTAGAAATCTTAGCAGATAAGAAAGGAGACATACGTGTTTTCAAATTACTGTCTATATGTTTGGTTATACTTTTCGCGTAGCTAGTTATCCAGTCACATGAGTCGTGTTGGCACTTAAATTGAGTTTAGAGTCGGACAGTTTTTTTCCCAAAAAGTCGAGATATTATTTGTTCTATGATGGGAAGTCTAGTAACCGGGGGTGTTCGCGTGACCCATTGTTTACTCTCGCGTAAAACGACAACCCTGAATAGACTAATGGTTTAGAGATATCGCATTACCGATGATGGGAAGCCTAGTAACCGGGGGTATTCATGTGACCCGTTGTTTACTCTCGCGTAAAACAGCAACCTTGAAATGCGGGAATTGCTATTCGAGTTTTTTCTCCGCTGTAGAGGGGGACTTAGTAACTAGAAGCATCCATGTGCCCCATAAGTGTCTTTTACGTCAAACGGTTCCCCGATACATGAGAATGGAATTCCACCCTAGGATTATCCCGATGAAACATCCCGAGATCCGAACCTAGTGGTTAACTCGAATCATTTTATTGATCATATATAAGGGAATACTGTCCGAGGGTTATTTTTGATGATGAAACTCTTGTAATTTTTGCTACTAGACTGTGGGACTTGGCGAATTGGCTTGTTTATTTTTAACCCTTCATATTGACGATCGGTTAAATTCACGCTTGTTAATCTTTGAGCTTGATTTTCTTCATGCACGATTGATTAGGACTGAAATTAGTTACTTTGTAGAATAAGTGTCCTGGATGTGACTCACTATTACGATACTTGTATTATTCTTTGAGGATTTCAGGGTAGTATTGATTAAGTTGAGCACTCTGGATTTGCATGATTATTCACGATACTTTTTGTTTAGAATTGATTTTTGCTTGAGGACAAGCAAAGGCTCAAGTTTGGGGGTATTTGTTAGGTGTATTTTTATGCGCTTATTTATCATTAGTTTATATCCATTTTGAGCCTAAAAATGCATAAATGAACTTTTAATGCACTATTCTTATATGTTTTGCAGGAAATTGGAGTCCGGAAGCTCGAACGACGAAAAACGGGCGAAAATGGCAATTTTTGGCCGGGGGCCATGGCACAAACCAAGTGAGCCGCGGCACACGAAGACAACCAGCGAGCCCCGAGTGGACTGTACCGTGAGCCGCGGCACAAGGAGAGTGAGCCGCGGCCCAGGAGGAAAATGCAGCGCCCAGGCATCTCGCTGAGCAGTAGGGGCCGTGGCACAGATTAAGTGAGTCGCGGCCCACCGGGCGGTTTTGCTGAATATTCTGCGTTCCTGGGCCGTTTTCGGAGCCTATTCCCAACCTAATCACACAGACGCATTTTAGAGGCGGAGAAGGGCTATAAATAAGCATCTAAGGGCTGAATAGAGGTGGGGATCATCATCAGATCAGAAAGGAAGAGGAAGGAGATCGATAGACATCGCGGGATCGAAGAATACAAGGAGGAGATTTGTGGGCGACGACAAGACCACGTCTTCCTATGGTTTTTCTTAATTTTTCCGCATCTTAGTTTCTAGATCTATTCGAGTAGGATTGTGATTGTAGCCGATTACATGACGGTTTGATTTATTTATTATTATTTCAATTCATTCGTTATTCGTATTGAGTTGGATTTTTCTCATTGTTCTTAATGCTTTTTAATTGTCTGGCCAATAGTTGAATTGTTTTGAATGTCTTTATGGATTCGGGAGATGAAATTTAGGCATAGTTCTTGTGAGAATAATCATGATTTTCGTGAGATAGGGATATACTCATGGGAATTGTGAAGCCTATTTATTGTGGGGATTCTTGAACTATTTTAGCTATTAATTATCTAATTCGAATAGGGATATATCGAGTTAATAATTCGTAGTATTTTCTATCGACCTTGGGAAAGGCTTTAGAATAATTTAGGAATTCCTGGCTTACAATCAATTGAATAAAAGTGAATTGGAATTAAATAAAAATTATTCCTGATTGTTTGAGGTGAAAATCATAATCCTACGCCCTTATTATTATTATCTTTATTATCACTATTATTATTTTCTATTTATTTTTCTGCAATTAGTTTAGGTATTAATTCCATATAATTGTTCTTCAAATAAAATTACGAGTTGACTATATTTTGATACTTAGTGAAATCAGTCCTCGAGGGAACGATATCTTACTTATCACTTTATTACTTGTTGACACCGTGCACTTGCGGCATAGTGTGAGGGATTTCTTCACAACATAAGTCTTATGGACTCAGTGAAGGATATTCAGAACAAACAGGCTGAATCCATGGATAATCTCCGAGATATTCACGGTAAAGTCATTGAGCTTGATAATACAAAAAAGGGGGAAGAGGCTCGGAAAGTTGGGAGGAAATGAAGAATGGAAAGAGAGAAGAAGGTGGATCATTGCTTTACGATAGTGTTGCTGCTGCCATCAGGAGACTACCCGGACCCGGGCTAGGTAAAAGAGCTAAAGGATATAAGGTGACTGGTTCTTTTCCCGAGTTCCAGGATCCTAAATTTCCATGGAAGGATACAGTATGGAGCCATCTGAGATTCCTCTTCCTACAGACAGACAGCCGACATCGGAGGAACTCAAGGCATGGAAGAACAATGAAATGTTGAGGTACTTCTGTATGCTCATTAGAAAGTCCGCCATGTTCAACCACTGCAAGACGCTGGATGATGCAGCGAAGGAGTACTCAAGGCTTCTGGTAGAAGGAAAGATGTTGGGTTTTTCATGTATCTAATATATCGAATATGAGCAAAAACGCAGCGGAATAATTATCAAATAACACAAGATGAGGATCTTCATGCGGTAATTTAATTGATTTAATTAAAGGGTTCGTAAAATTATCTTAATCCGAAGAACAGATCTAGATCCGGACAAGAAGCAGATGAAAGTCACCTCCCTCTATCAGTGATCCACACACGAACAATTGCACAAGCCGGATTGCTAGATCCTTATAATATTGATAAAGTATAATAGATGATTCCTTGATAGAAGGATTGTACTGTTGATCAATATCAACTAAGGAAAGAAATATTGGATGGCCGAACTAGGTCTCCTACTGTAGAAGTGGGCGACCAAACGGTAGAGGGGAGGGGTCGATTTTTGCATTGCTTGTTTCTATGACAAATCCTTGTCATAGATCCCTTATTTATACTAAGTAAACCCTAGAGTCGGAACTCTATTATTTGCTTAGTTACCCCTCAACTTACTAAATAATGCAATATATAATATCCCATAATATATTACTTATTATTTAATCCTTTAATAAATATATAATATCCAATATCATATTTACCATTCCCAATTGATATAATTAAATAATATAATATAATATAATATCCTATATTATATAATACAGATTATTTATTCCTTAATAAATATAATATACAATATTATATCTATGAATTATTCTTGTCTTTAATTGTCGTATGTGTGACCCAAAAGGCTTATATTACATTGGCAATTATTTTATACCTTCTTAAATAATAAATCGTAATTGGTCTCTAGAAAGACATTACGACTACCCAAATGATATAAGTTTACAGTCCATTAAACCATTTAACGTGTCAAATCCGTTTATCGCGCGATATCATATTTGAACTAAGTCATGGAAACTATCATACTTATTATGTTCAAATGCTTTCGATCTTAAGTAGACTAATTGAATCAAATGACTCTTCATTTGAGACTGCCCCTATATTTCCTTCAGTCCTACTTATCGAGCCCCCCACCAAATATCACTCTCCCGAAAGAGAGCGATAAATATCCATCTTGATTATTTATTGCCCTCTATATGACTCCCACTAATCTCAGTCGCTAATATTTATGATCACCATGTTTCAGATAACGTTGGATTACGTTAAGGCATAGCAGTTATCATGTTGGACTCTATGTTAATTTCATGTTCAAGGATTTATTGACATACTGTTAATTTGAGATTCACTTGTGACATTTTCCATGCAGTGATCTCAATGCGGGTTTGTCCAGTATTTCGTTCTCCAACGAAAAACCTATAAGTTTGATCTTGCAATGATGGCAATTTCCATCTTTGGGAGCTTTTGCCTTGAAAATTGGGTTAGTTGGGTCTTTAGGTTTAGCAACTTTTGCTTTACCTTTACCGTTGCCTTTGTTCTTGAAGAATTTCCCTTTGCTGAACGTCAACACATGGCTTGGTTTATTCTTAGTATTTTGCTCAGCCATTTTAAGCATCCCATGTAGCTCAGAAATGAACTTCTCCACATCATTTATATTATAGTTCATAAAGAACCAACCGAAACCTATCGATTAATGAGTTTAGGGTCACATCCGTGGAGTGCTCCTTAGAAAGTGGAAAAGCAAGCCTATCAAGATGATCAATATATCCTTTCATCTTGTGTACAAGAGTGCTGACAAATGTCCCCTCAACCATATTTCAAGTTGTTGGTCCCAAGTATACAATATAAACAACTTAGATGGGGGTGTGAATAAGCTGTATCATTTTTCGTAGTTTATTTCCATAGCAGAAGTATGAAACTAAGTTGCTGTAAATACAGCATGGATGGTATCCTGTTAGCTTAGTGCTTACAGGGTGTTCAGGTTAAGTATACTAAAATCACACAAGCAGTAAGAAAACAGTAATGACAAAAAGTAAAGACACACTATTCAAAGTGGTTCGAGGTAAACCCCTCTACATCTACTGGTCCTCCAGACAGGAGTAAATATTTTATTAAAATCACGACATATGCAACTGTATGATTTTAACTAAACTCAACGCTTTATCATTCATGCAGATTGATACAACCGACAATAGCTTTGGTCGTTCACACAGATTGGCTTGGGCTTTTTTGACTTCCTTCTTCTCACACAGATTGAAGCTTCGTCCTTAAAACTATTCGTCCCACACAGGTCCGAAATGTCTCTGCTTAGTCCACACAGGGCTAAGTAAGCCCAATAGAAAGAATGCTTTATCATGAGTTCGAACAGTAGTTGTAGGCTTGATGAGCTTTTGCTGCAGATGTGGTGTTCGTGTTGAGGACTTGTACACTTCACTTCGGATGATGCTGTATGCTTGAAGAAATATAATGATCATGTAAGCTTGATGTTCATATTATCATTCGTGTGGGAATTATATAAATTTTCAGGTGAGCAATGTCCTCTTTCTTGGGGCTATTTATAACCTTGAAAATCGATTCATTATAAATGTAGCTATTGGCCGATTGGTGAGATTAAGATGGCTCTGATTGGCATCTCCAGAATATTTTGAATTAAAGGCAATTCGCATTTAATTCTTCATACATTCTCTTTGACCCGCATTAAATGCTCTCCTGTTTGTAGTCTCTTCCACCGCATTAAATGCTGGCCTATCAGCAATAAATGCTACTTTAACCATGAATACTTTATGAATAAAGAATGTTTGTTTCATAACGTTTAAAGTTTTTCCAGTCCTATTAGTTTTGTGTTTTACTTTTCCCAAGTAAAACACCTACAATATTTTTTGCTGTAGCCAACATCTGATGTTGCTGTATCTTGAAGGCTTAGCTGTAGGTTTTGACTCTTGGCTCGCTGTATGATCTTGCGCTGTATGGATAGGCTGTATAGATAGGCTATATGTAGCATTTATCATTTTTCTCAACAGCGTCCATACTTAGCTGATACTGTGACTTGATGATACTTGGCTGTAGGAGGCATTTATCAAAACACTAGGAGGATTTTTCCCATCAATTTCCCTCTTTTTGAAAATGCCAAAACTTCTAATAACATGAGGCTGTCTTCAAGTCTTCTGTCGAATGATCTGATCTTCGAGACTTAGATAAAAGTTTGAACTGCTCGTAGGCAATTTCTAAAATTATAAATCATACAGGACTAAGTGTATTACAAATTAAATTATGATTGGATCATAGCCACAATCTTATAATTCAATTTGAATACAACTTAATCTATGAACTGTTCGCAGACAAGTTCTTACAGCTTGTGACTTATCAAGGGAAACATTCCAATATAAATTGTAAGCATAGTAGTAACAATAATAGCGAGCTGTAATCATTTGAGGTAAAATTATTTTTATTGATAATTCAGACTATAGTAGTGTTTGGAATTTAAATATTACATCAGAGAGTACATGAAAAATTAAGTACATCTTATCAGAAGTTATCCCCTATAATACTGATTCTTATAAAACTTCCGAGAGGGGTCATGCTCGATTCCTTTCCACCAGTTAACGAGAGAGTATCTGCCTCGGTTCCTGTAGATGTTTCATCCTTCCTAGGAGATATTGAAGGCGAGAATACAGCCTTTTGGGTGAGTTAGGCGATCACCCTTTTGAAGGCTAGACTTTAGCTTGATTTGTATAGAGAGCTTTCCTTCCGATAGGAGCCTTGAGGACTCTTTTGCAGCATCATCTAGTGTCTTGAAGTGGTTGAACATAGCAGATTCCCTGATAAGAGTACAAGAATATCTCGTTAGTTTATTATTTTTCCATGCCTCAACTCTTCAGTTGATGTTTGTCTCTCTATTAGGAGTAGGATCTCAGCAGGCTCTGCACTATATTCTTCCAAGGAAATTTGGGATCTTGAAACTCAGGACGAGAACCAACTACCCTATATCCTCTAGCTCCTTGACCTAGCCCGGGTCTGTCCAATCTTCCGATGGCTATGGCAACACTGTCATCCATGATGGTCTCCATTTCCTTCTCCTTCTCTATCCTCCACCTCCTTCCATCCTCTCGAGCAAGCTCAAAGACCTTACCGTGAATGTTCCAAAGAATATCCATCGATTTGGCCTGCTTGTCTTTCAAATCTTTGATCGAGTCCACTGGACTTGCGACCACTGCTATAAGGTCATCGATATTTTGATCGTGAGGAGTGAGTCTCGATCTAGTGAGATCGAGGTAGGCTATTGTCTTGGCTTCCCCAACGCACAGTTTCTCTTACTCTTGCTTTAGGATTCACTCGTTATGCTGTTTCAGCTAATTGAAGTTGGCATGAGGCTGAATGACTCTTAGACATCCTACATGGCCATTTGTAGATTCAGGAGTTCATATTGAGTGGTCTCGGGCATCCACTCAAGCTCCTTACCGACATCATATAGGGATTTGATAGCGTCCCGTAGGAATACGATTTGGCAACCGATTTGCTAAAGTTGCTCAATCCTAGCTTCAGTGCAGGGAGAGTGGGGGGAGCAATTTTAGAGTCAGATGGATCTCCAAGCTGTTTGAGAACGACATTGTGACAGGGCCTCTGGGGTTTGTCGTCAGCATGGAAATCCTCTTCTGATCCGGATAGTGATCATGTAAGGATAAGAGTGGATACCTGTTGAGGAGCGGGAAACTCGGATGGTTTCGCTGCTGGTGCTGTCTGGGAAACAGAAGGGACTAAATCCTCCTGCCTTTGTTCGGTTTCTATAGCCTGGAGTACAAGAGGGACTGATTCCTCATGTTGGCTCTCAGATTCCACATGTTCCTTAGAAGGGACTGAATCCTTCTGCTGGACGGTACAAGATCCATCTTCTCCAGTCGGAAGGAATCATTCCTACCGGGCGAGAGATGATGGTTTCCGTGCAGGTAGTGTCCCCTGGACCTCGGCGGCCTTGGACTTGGAAAATTCCTTCTCACGAGCATCCTCATGACTCATCTTTAAACCAATTTGAAGGTCATCATCGTTTCCATCCGAATTAGGATCTGAGTGATGGCTTGGGCTCCGAGTCTTGTCATCGGACTTAGACTTCCCTTTCAATCGGTCCTTTTCCTTCGCCACATAATAGGATGCTCGGCGGCCTTGGACTTGGAAAATTCCTTCTCACGAGCATCCTCACGACTCATCCTTAAACCAATTTGAAGGTCATCATTGTTTCCATCTGAATTATGATCTGAGTGATGGCTTGGGCTCCGAGTCTTGTCATCGGACTTAGACTTTTCAATCGGTCCTTTTTCTTCACCACATAATAGGATGTTATCAGCTCATGGCAAAATGGATCATCCCATCTGATCAGGACCTTGATGTTCTGGGTGTTCGTGACTTCCAGAGCAAACAACTCTTCTTCCTTCCAGTCATCCCAGTTATAGAGGGAGTTGTATGGGGAAATCTTGTATGCTTTCCATATCTTTAACCATTCGAATGCTTCGTCGATCTGGACTTGGAGGAGGGTTTGACTGTTTATTTCCATGGGGGAGGGACTCCAAACATTAGAGGGTTCTACTATTAGGTTGAGATCCTCTACAAGTATGGGAGCCTATTGAGGAGAGGATCCCTGACAGGGTGGAATTCCCTGTTGGGAGAGGGACTCCTTATAGGGGTAGAAGCCCTGTTAAGAGTGGTGGCTGTCAGCTCCGAAGGGGCAGCCGATTCACCAGTTCCTTCAAACTTGACAAACAACTGATCATACTTCATAGCCGTTACAGGCTCAGGAACAACTATAGGAGTACCCAACGTTTCTTCCATAGGGGTTGCGCCCTGTGGGTCAGCTATTGCAGCAGTTGGTGCAGTGGGCGGAATTGTTTTAGTGACTGCTGTAGTTACTGGAGGTGCTATAGGAACAGTTTCTGACATCAAAGACTTCTTAGTCTTCATTTTCTTCTTATTCTTCTCGACAGCTGTAAGGGAGCTGATGTCGGGAACGGGTCTCTTTATGCTGACCAGCTTCTTCTTGCTGTCAACAAATTTAGATTTTGCCGAGTGATTAGTGATATCTCGAGGATCACTCGACGTGGGAAGGGATAAGGGGCTTGGACTATCGGCGAGAAGAGGTGCCTTGTTGAATACAGTGTGCTTGGAACCACCAAGAAACTTTCCAGCAAGGATCTTCTTGGCATTGGCTGACCATTGTATGCCACATCTAGTCAGAATATAGTTTAAGATCAATCCGAAAGACTTCCTGGTAGAGTTTGATTTGGAAGCCTCATCCGTAAGCCATTTTAAGATTACCTGAAACTAGTTGACTTTCTCTCGGGACATGATGGCGACCATCATCCGGAAAAGGCTGGTGCACATCTCGAATGCTCCAGTTTGATTCTACACAATTCTGCAGCAAAAGTCATGCAGATAAAGATAAGGCCGGGTGAAGTTCTTCTTGTGGCAGGAAAGATGCACTTGCGATGGCAGAGAGTTGTGAGTGAATAAGTTCCAGTATGACTTCAGCAAGTCATCAGACCCAAATGTTTCCAGTTCCTCTAATGTCAGTCCATCAGAGGGCAGTTTGTACAGTCTTTCAAGGAGTTCCCGGTTGATGGAGATCTCCTTGTCCTGAACAGTACTAACAATGGCAGTAAGGGTGGAGCCCTTCTTCTCATATGTAAACATGAACTCAGCATCAAGGAAAAAATCCTCTATGATATGTTCATCGTAGTTCTCAGGGTGAAGACTACCAACCTGTACAGACTGGTTTGTTTGACAGGGGAAAAGGCCAAGTTCATCCCCTACATATCTTCGTCTTTAGAGATCATTCTCTCTTGAAGAATAGAGCGGGCAAAGATACGACCGTCGATTATCATGTCCTTCTTTTCCACAGAGAGAGATGAAGTTTGAGAAGAAGATATTGTCGCAGAGAGAGAGAGAGAGAGAGAGAGAGAGAGAGAGAGAGAGAGAGAGAGAGAGTTGTTTGGAAGTGATGTACGATGTATGCTGTAGCCTCGTTTAATATGTAAAAAGTGTAAAGAGTCTATGGGTCCTTTTATAGTATGCATGAAAGCTAGGTTACAGTGAACAGTCATATTTAAGGGATGGGAACCGTCTTTGTATGAATGTAAAAGATGAATTCAGATGTAACTGGTATATTTAATCCGTTAGTTTTTAAAATTAATGCCCGGCCCCACCTCTGACACAGTTTAGTTTCCACTATTGCACGATACTACAGTTTGAATTTTGAAATCATGGCTTTAAGGCATTAAAGTCGAGGTGTAGTTTGAGTATTGAAAGATAAATTGTTTTAAATTCAGACGATGCACGTGGACTAGAAACAGTTTTGAAAGGTTTAAGTGTATGAATTTAGAGACGCTTAAAATATTAATTAAAATCCTACAGTGTATGTGCTGTAGCCGCGAAAATACAGCGTTCTCCCTTAAAAGGTACATACAAAATTCAATTCTTACAATAATTTAGGATGAGTGCTGTATTCTTGAGTCATATTGTGTTCCCCCTTAATTAATGCACACATCATATGTAGAAAAGTAATTTTACCTTCTTCTTCTTCCTATAGTAAGGATATAACTCGTAGTTCTGAGTGTACGAATAATTAAAGTGGATACTGTATTCATGGGTCTTACAGCATTCCCCTCAATTGATGAGTAATATTTAAAAACTTATAGGGAGTCGATCTGTAGCATTCCCAATTCCTGGCGGAGCATACAGAACCTGGTGGTGCTAAGAGGCTTTGTAAAGATGTCGGATAACTGAAAGTTTGTATGTATTTTCTCGATCTGCATATCTTTATTCTCCACATGATTCCGAATGAGATGATACTTCATATGAATGTGCTTGGTACTTGAGTGCAATACAAGATTGTGCATGATTGGAGTTTCTCTTGTATGAATACATAGTACTGCAGTTGTTGTTGCATCCGGAGGATCTGTATACAACAACTTCCAACAGCATAATATTCTAACCCAGCTGTAGAAATCGAGTTGGCCAATTTCTTCTTACTGAACCATGACATAACTCTTGGTCCAAGGAAGTGACAAGCCCCACTTGTACTCTTCCTATCCAACTTACAGCCTCCAAGATCCGAGTCGTTGTAGCCCACCAAATCGAGTCCTTTTTCCTTAAGGTACCATAATCCTACGTCGATTGTTCCTTTTACGTACTTAAGTATACGTCTGGCTGTGGTGATGTGTGACTCTTTAGGTACTACCTGATATCGACCACACACTCCTACAGCAAATTGGATATAGGCCCTGTTAGCTATTAGGTACATGAGTGAGCCTATAAGCTTCCTGTAGAGTGATTGATCAATTGGCTTTCCAACATTGTCAGAACTTATCTTTGTGGAAGTGATCATGGGGGTAGATGATGATTTGGAAGTATTCATCTCGAACTTGTTGAGCAGCTCCTTGCTGTATTTCTCCTTGTTGATGAATATACATGTAGGAAGTTGTTTCACGTGCAACCCTAGAAATAGCTGAATTCTCCCATCATACTCGTTTCATATTTACTTTGTATGAGATGAGAGAACTTTTGACATAAATCAAGATTAGCTGAACCAAAAATAATATAGTCTACATATATTTGTACAATGAGAAGATCATCACCTCCATTATTAATGAGATATAGTGACAGGGTTTCGTACCATACCCTATGTGCTTTCTTGAGTCCGTACAGTGATTTCCTTAGCCTGTGCACAAGGTCTCCACCTACTGTGTTGACAAACCATGGAGGTTGTTCAACATAAGCTTCTTCGGTTAGGTCTATATTCAGGAATGCGCTATTAACATCCATTTGGTATACAACAAAGTTCTTGTGAGCGGCGAATGCTAGGAATATCCTGATGGCTTCTAGCCGAGCTACAGGTGCAAAGGTGTCATCATAGTCGATTCCTTTTTCCTGTCTGTAACCTTAGGCTACTAGTCTGGATTTGTTCTTTGTCACAAGTCTATTTTTATCCTTTTTATTGTGGAATACCCACTTGGTTCATATGACAGACTGATGTGTTGGTCTAGGAACCAGGTCCCAAACATTGTTCGGTTCGAAACCGGTGAGCTTTTCTGTTATCGAAGTGATCTAGTGAGTATTGTTGAGAGCTTCATTGGTCGAAACAGGTTCAGACTGGTCTATGAATACAACTAGAATGCATATGGAATGGCTTCTAAGTTCAGCTTGGGATTTCCATAGAGGGAATTGAGACTTTTCAGATCTGGAATCAGTCTCTTCCTGTGCACAAAGTACAGTTCTTTGTGTACTCTGTATATTTCTACAGGTGGTCACACCAACATCAATATTACCAATTATTAACTCCTGGGGGTGATCTCTTAACCACCTTATGTTGGGTTCTAGTTCGACATCCCATGCTATGTCCTGATGGGCTGTAGTCTCAGCTTCAGCTTCTACAACATCAACTTCGACTACTTCTTCTGTTCTAACAGTGGCGAGATTAATTTCTAGGTTGACAATATGTTCAATTTGAGTTCGGGGGATTTCTTCAATGGATAGCATCTCGATACCTTGGGTTAGGTTTTCAATTCCTGTAGGGTCGCAATGGCGTTCATCAAACACTGCATGGACTGATTCCTCTATTGTCAGCTTACTTTTGTTGATTATCCTGAATGCCTTGTTGACAGAGGAGTATCTAACAAAAATACCGTCATTTGACTTTTGTTCGAAGGTCTTCAGTTGCTCCTTCCCATTGTTCAGAACATAACACCTGCATCCAATTATGTGAAAATACACAACCATTGGAGTTCTATTGGTCCTTATCTTGTATGTTGTTTAGTTGTGGTGCTTGTTGATGATACAGCGGTTTGTGTATAACACGTGGTATTTTTTGCTTCTCCCCAAAAATGCTGCGGCAACTTGCTTCCACCTAACATGGTTTTTGTCACTTTCTTCAGCGTCCTGTTCTTTCGCTCTGTAACACCCCCAAAACCAAATAGGAATATTACAGCGTCGTGGGCCCCACATTGGAACCCACAAGGCTAAAATCATTTTCGCGAACATTCAAATATGCCAAAGAGGCGAAGACGATAATGTTTTAAATACTCAAATATTTATCAAAACATAGTTCCCAATTACCGTCAGAAAATACCATTTGAAAACACAAGGCAAAGACGCCGAAAGGGCATATAGAAAGTATACACGAGTTGAAAAAATACTGAAAGCCGTTATAAAATTACACACGCATCGGATAGAGACATAATTAAATACATTTGCAGCGGAATCATCACAACCAGAAAAGAATACTCAAATCCCAATAACCATGCCATAGCCAGTATCACCGGAAAGCTCATCCCTTCACGACCGCTACTAGCTCGATCTCCGAGTACCTAAAAGATAAATCCCACGACGGGGACAGCCATAATACTCAATAATGATAACAATCACATCATCATATACAATTACATATCAATGTAATACAAGGTAAGAATAATTCCAGTGTAACTTTACCGTAGCAACCTTGCCAATTCGTGGAATCTCAATCAATTCAACCCTTACCTCAATTCGCACATCACTTTCTCAAGTAACAAATGAATTCGAAAATAACCATCTGTACTGTATCCGAAACGATACTAAGATAAACATATCTCTAATATGGAATAATCTGGCCATGTCCATATCTGTCCGCTGGATCGCACAATCGGATCCAAATTCCGATAAAACCGATATCACACAATCCATCTGGAGATCAACTGTCCCGAGATAATGGCATGTCCCGGATACCAATACAAAGCATGAATGCACACACAATCAATAATGATAACTAACCAATGCATCAGAACGAGAATATCAATGACATGATAACTCCACACAAGATCTACAAAGGATCAACCACGAACGAGAATACCATGATGTGGTAACTCCAACAAATCAATAAAGGATTAGCGACTCAGAATACCATCGATATGGTAAACTCTAACAAGACCAATAAAGGATAATTAACGAGAATACCAACGATACGAAAAACTCCAACAAGATCAATAAGGATAAAAAACCAAGAATACCAACGACACGGTAAGCTCCAACAAGATCAATAAATGATCAACAACCGAGAATACCAATGATACGGTAAACTCCAACAAGGTCAATAAGGATCACCAGCCGAGAATATCAACAAAATGGTAAACTCCAACAAGATCAATAAGGATCAACAACCGAGAATACCAAGGATACGGTAAGCTCCAACAAGATCAAATAAGGATCTACAAAGAATGAAAATACCAACGGTAAGGCATACTCCAAATGGAATCAATAAGGATCAATAACGAACGATATTACCAACGATAGGATAAACTTCAAACGAGATCATTAGGGAATCAACAACAACGAGATTACCAACGACATGGTAACTCCAAATGACATTGATAAAGGATCGACAGAGACAGACACATGAGAGAATAAAATCGTCAACCAAATACAAATCATATATACGGGATTTCGAAGACAAACCCTACTATTGAACAGATCCGATTATACATAGACTGTGAACGACCAATCAGTAAGACTCAAGATGGACGTCACGATATGCCGGATCTGAACATGTGTCCGTGTACAAGCCAACCACGGGTATTGATCAGATACACGTCGGGTCTCGTACCTAATCAGCCTCACGAAGTACGTCTCGTGCCCACGGTTCAATATGAGGTCGAAACCATCATATGCTACACGTGCCCGCCCTGAAAATATTACACATGACCGATCAGAACGTATCTGACTCTAGATATATCACGATATAACATGACAACGAATCCCAAAGAAACGCATATCGAACAAGGATCAGATGACTTTCCAAGTGAGCAACGATAACTCGATCGTGAAATACCAACACGAACACATTGTCGTATTACCGTCAGACAACAGTTCACAACAGGCTCAACAATGCATATAAAATGAGCTCATAAACTCCCAAGGCCGCAACCAAGGGTCACGGAAGCATCTACTCAGGAATACTCCGGACGTGGATACCATTCAGGTTTTATCTCGCAACACAGTTCATGCAATCACAAAATACCCCAAGGTCGCAACCTAGGGTCACGAAAGTATCCACACAGGAATACCCCAGAACATTGGTGCCATTTAGGTCTTATCCCCTAACACATCGGCCCAACAGATCACAGCTCAAAGAAAGAACACATCACAAAATGTAACAAACAATGATGCACACTCACCACATGAAGTATCAACACACACATGCAATAATACAACAGGATGATTATCATAATCTAGCAATATTAATTTACCTCAAGCTGAAGACGCTAACCTTTCCACAACCAACATCCCTGAACAAATACACGGTTATCCGAACAATCTAAAATGAAGTACAATCCATCATTAATGCCAAACCACCATCTCGAGTTCAATGATAACTAGCCTTGATATCTAACTTCTCGTACAATAGTCGAAATATAATTCACGTCCCCGTAATACCCTCATTTTAGCGTACGTAATACACAGTTGACTTGCTACAGTAACACACCTTCTTAATGTAAGTAATGATACATCCTTAACATATGTAAGGCTCGAAGTTGACTCGCCTGTCCACATCCGCGCCGAAAGATGCCGACACCGGGCCCCACCTGTTGACCACAGCTCGATCCTATCTGATTCTCTTCTTAACGTTCGTTGTGTACACAACTTAACGTACGTTAAGCTTGCTTAGTTACGTACGTAAGCGCCATTATTTACGTACGTAATGGATTTCACACATAGCTATTTTTGCTCTTGTCTGCCGTCTCAATATACTGAATATGTACACGCGACTTACTGAATATATATGCTCGTTCCGATAACATTCTCATACGATACATCTGATGGACGATATCCTCAAATACAACTGTCGACCAAGTACGACAATTGTACAAATACTCATACAGTATATCCCACATTGAAAAACATATCAAGCATGTAATATCCTAGAATTCAAATAACCTCGATAGACATACTGGCACGGCTGTCACAGTTCCCAAAATTATTTACCCATATTCAAATAAAATAATGCGAAAAATCGTAGCGAAATTCTCGGATATTCCATATCTTCCCACTTAAATAAGTTTCATCCTTGAAACTTAAAATCCTGTCATAATCAATATCTCAATCCTGAAATATCTCAAAATAATGTCATCATGCTCAAATAATCATCATCAAAACCAAATAACTGAAAGAGCATACTTATAGGTCCGTGAAGTCGATGATCTCCCGTGATACTAGCATACGACTCCCATACAAAGTCTCAACACAATAACAACACACCGGCATCGAAAATCTAGCAATTTGAAAATATTTCAAAAATTTTGGAACCTCCAAAATCAGATTGACTCGAAAGTCATAAAATTATCTTCAAAAGTCACGCTACTACTGCACTGGTAGAGCCACATAACACACATGCCCGGGTTTTACGAAACCCAAACTCCGATACCATCTTATGTAACACCCCCAAAACCAACTTGGAATATTACAGCGTCGTGGGCCCCATATTGGAACCCACAAGGCTAAAATCATTTTCGCAAACGTTTCAAATACGCCAAAGAGGCGAAGACGGTAATGTTTTAAATACTCAAATATTTATCAAAACATAGTTCGCAATTACCGTCAGAAAATACCATTTGAAAACACAAGGCAAATACGTCAAAAGGGCATTTAGAAAGTATACACGAGTTGGAAAAATATTGAAAGCCGTTACAAAATTACACACGCAGCGGATAGAGACATAATTAAATACATTTGGAGCGGAATCCTAACAACCAGAAAAGAAGACTCAAATCCCAATAACCATGCCATAGCTAGTATCACCGGAAACCTCATCCCTTCACGACTGCTACTAACTCGATCTTCGAGTACCTAAAAGATAAAGCCGACGACGGGTCAACCATAATACCCAACAATGATAACGATCACATCATCATATACAATTACATATCAATGTAATACAAGGTAAGAATAATACCATTGTAACTTTACCGTAGCAACCTTACTAATCCGTGGAATCTCAATCAATTCAACCCTTACCTCAATTCGCACATCGCATTCTCAAGTAACGAATGAATTTGAAAATAACCATCTGTATTGTATCTGAAACGATACCAAGATAAACATATCAACAATATGGAATAATCTGGCCATGTCTGTATCTGTCTGCTGGATCGCACAATCGGATCCAAATTCCGATAAAACCGATATCACACAATACATCTAGAGATCAACTGTCCCGAGATAATGGCAAGTCCCGGATAACAATACAAAGCATGAATGCACACACAATCGATAATGATAACTAACCAATGCATCAGAACGAGAATATCAATGACATGATAACTCCACACAAGATCGACAAAGGATCAACCACGAACGAGAATACCATGATGTGGTAACTCCAACAAATCAATAAAGGATCAACGACTGAGAATACCATCGATACAGTAAACTCCAACAAGACCAATAAAAAATCAATAACCGAGAATACCAACGATACGGAAAACTCCAACAAGATCAATAAGGATCAAAAACCAAGAATACCAATGACATGTAAGCTCCAACAAGATCAATAAAGGATCAACAACCGAGAATACCAATGATACGGTAAACTCCAACAAGATCAATAAGGATCAGCAGCCGAAAATACCAACGACACGGTAAACTCCAACAAGATCAATAAGGATCAACAACTGAGAATACCAAGGATACGGTAAACTCCAGCAAGATTAAATAAAGATCTACAATGACCGAGAATACCAATGATAAGGCAAGCTCGAAACGGAATCAATAAGGATCAATAACGAATGAGATTACCAACTATATGATAAACTTCAAGCGAGATCATTAGGGAATCAACAACAACAAGATTACCAACGACATGGTAACTCCAAACGACATTGATAAAGGATCTACAGAGACAGATACACGAGAGAAAAAATCGTCAACCATATACAAATTATATATATGGGATTTCGAAGACAAACCCGACTATTGAACAGATCTGATTATACATGGACTGTGAACGACCCATCAATAAGACTCAATATGGACGTCACGATACGCCAGATCCGGACATGTGTCCGTGTATAAGCCAACCACGGGTATTGATCAGATACACATTTAGTATCATACCTAATCAGCCTCACGAAGTACGTCTCGTGTGCACGGTTCAATATGAGGTCGAAACCAACATATGATACACGTGCCCGCCCTAAAAATCCTACACATGACCGATCAGAATGTATATGACTCCAGATATATCACGATATACCATGACAACGAATCCCAAAGAAACACATATCCAACAAGGATCATAAGACTTTCCAAGTGAGCAACGATAACTCGATCATGAAAGACCAACACGACCACAATGTCATATTACCATCAGACAACAGTTCACAACATGCTCAACAATGCATATAATATGAGATCATAAACTCCCAAGGCCGCAGCCAAGGGACACGGAAGCATCTACTCAGGAATACCCCGGACGTGGGTACCATTCAGGTTTTATCCCGCAACACAGTTCATGCAATCACAAAATACCCCAAGGTCGCAACCAAGGGTCATGAAAGTATCCACACAGGAATACCCCAGAACATTGGTGCCATTTAGATCTTATCCCCTAACACATCGGCCCAACAGATCACAGCTCAATGAAAGAGCACATCACAAAATGTAACAAACAATGATGCACACTCACCACATGAAGTATCAACACACACATGCAATAATGCAACAAGATGATTATCATAATCTAGCAATATTAATTTACCTCAAGCTGAAGACGCTAACCTTTCCACAACCAACATCCCTGAACTAATACACGGTTATCCGAACAATCCAAAATGAAGTAGAGTCCATCATTAATGCCAAACCACCATCTTGAGTTCAATGATAACTAGCCTTGATATCTAACTTCTCGTACAATAGTCGAAATATAATTCACGTCTCCGTTTCCGCTAAACATCTTTAAAATCTTATACTTTATAATTTATCTCATTCCAAGCATAATATACGTACCATCATCCCAACAATTCATATTCCATGATACCAATACTATATGAATCATAAATGAAATGAAAACGAAACTATTTATTAAACATTATGAACTGAGCAAGCATAACTTGCCTCGATACCGATACGATGAAGTTGTTACCAATCCCGTCATCTTCATCTACAAGCTCTGCAGCCTCGACCAAGGCGATCCATGCATTCTCCAATTCCAATCGTAGCACAATGGTTAACGCAACTTAACGCAATGGTCAATTAACGATGCATTCGATAACAATCAACAACTGATATAACCAACCAATCAAACTCAACGGTTCAACGACATCTCGATCATACGAAACCAAACCATATAAACTCTTAATAATACGAATACAAGCCAAAATTTGATAATCAATAATTGTAACAATATCTTCATCATTCTTGGTTCTGACTTTAATCTTAATTTCGGATTAACACGGCTCATATTTGTAAATTCATAGAAATTTAATTACCGGTTTTCATCACGAATAACCATATACCGAAATTAACTGTAATCCTTCCAATTTCCGTAAAATCACGACATATATAACTCAAGAGTTCTTTAAGAACATGAATTAATCCATAATCATGTTTGTAGCCAACAAAACAATGTAATTCGATGGGTTCTATCATCTAAAACTTCATCTAATTCGTAATCCAAGGTATACATCACTTTGTTCTTCAATATAAAATTCATACAACCTCAAGAATCACAACAACAACACCGTAACCATCATTATACGAAGATAACGTCAACAACAATATCAAAATCCATATCAAAGAGAAGAGTTATCCAACATATCTCTTGAAGAAGAATCCCAAAGATCAAACACTTCCGAAAACATCAAGAACTCCAAGCTTCAAGCTTCTAATCAACTCACCAAGGTCTTAACCATGGTACAAGGGTCGGGATTAGGGTCAGGAGTGAGGAGGCATGAAGTATGGGAGGAAGAGATGTGTTTCCTCTCGTGAGGAAATGAAAGATCGATTCTTAATATATAAACTGCACAGCTTGTTATGTACGTTAAGACCGAACCTTAACGTACGTAAGCATCTTTAACGTACGCTACATGTCCTGTATAGCATACATAATCGGCGTCCAGGGCTCACTGTCTTATTTCGCACCTTGTGTTATGTACATAATACCCTCGTCGTAGCATACGTAATACACAGTTGACTTGCTACAGTAACACACCCTCTTAACGTAAGTAATGATACATCCTTAACATATGTAAGGCTCGAAGTTGACTCGCCTGTCCACATCCGCGCCGAAAGCTGCCGACACCGGGCCCTACCTGCCGACCACAGCTCGATCCTATCTGATTCCCTTCTTAACATTCGTTGTGTACACAACTTAACGTACGTTAAGCTTGCTTAGTTACGTACGTAAGCGCCATTATTTATGTACGTAATGGATTTCATACATAGCCATTTTTGCTCTTGTCTGCCGTCTCAATATACTGAATATGTACACGCGACTTACTGAATATATATGCTCATTCTGATAACATTCTCATACGATACATCTGATGGACGATATCCTCAAATAAAATTGTCGACCAAGTACGACAATTGTACAAATACTCATACAGTATATCCGACATCGAAAAACATATCAAGCATGTAATATCCTAGAATTAAAATAACCTCGATAGACATACTGGCACGGCTGTCACATTTCCCAAAATTATTTACCCATACTGTATCGGTCCCACATTGTACAGTACAACTCCGATAAAATAATGCGAAAAATCATAGCGAAATTCTAGGATATTACATATCTTTCCACTGAAATAAGTTTCGTCCTTGAAACTTAAAATCCTGTCATAATCAATATCCCAATCCTGAAATATCTCAAAATAATGCCACCATGCTCAAATAATCATCATCAAAACCAAATAACTGAAAGAGCATACTTACAGGTCCGTGAAGCCGATGTTCTCCCGTGATACTAGCATACGACTCTCATACAAAGTCTCAACATAATAACAACACACCGGCATCGCAAATATAGTAATTTGAAAATATTTCAAAAATTTTGGAACCTCCAAAATCAGATTGACACGAAAGTCGGGAAATTATCTTCAAAAGTCACGCTACTACCGCACCGGTAGAGCCACATAACACACATGCACGGGTTTTACAAACCCAAGCTCCGATACCATCTTCTGTAACACCCCCAAAATCAACTTGGAATATTACAGCATCGTGGGCCCCACATTGGAACCCACAAGGCTAAAATTATTTTCGCAAACGTTTCAAATACGCCAAAGAGGCAAAGACGGTAATGTTTTAAATACTCAAATATTTATCAAAACATAGTTTGCAATTACCGTCAGAAAATACCATTTGAAAACACAAGGCAAAAACGTCAAAAGGGCATTTAGAAAGTATACACGAGTTGAAAAAATACTGAAAGCCATTACAAAATTACACACGCAGCGGATAGAGACATAATTAAATACATTTGCAGCGGAATCATAACAACCAAAAAAGAAGACTCAAATCCCAATAACCATGGCATAGCCAGTATCACCGGAAAGCTCATCCCTTCACGACCGCTACTAGCTCGATCTCCGAGTACCTAAAAGATAAAGCCCACGACGATTCAACAATAATACCCAACAATGATAATGATCACATCATCATATACAATTACATATCAATGTAATACAAGGTAAGAATAATACCATTGTAACTTTACCATAGCAACCTTACCAATCCGTGGAATCTCAATCAATTCAACCCTTACCTCAATTCGCACATCGCATTCTCAAGTAACGAATGAATTTGAAAATAACCATCTGCACTGTATCTGAAACGATACCAAGATAAACATATCTCCAATATGGAATAATCTGGCCATGTCCGTATCTGTCCGCTGGATCGCACAATCGGATCCAAATTCCGATTAAACCGATATCACACAATACATCTAGAGATCAACTGTCCCGAGATAATGGCAAGTCCCGGATAACAATACAAAGCATGAATGCACACACAATCGATAATGATAACTAACCAATGCATCAGAACGAGAATATCAATGACATGATAACTCCACACAATATCGACAAAGGATCAACCACGAACGAAAATACCATGATGTGGTAACTCCAACAAATCAATAAAGGATCAGTGACTGGGAATACCATCGATACAGTAAACTCTAACAAGACCAATACAGGATCAATAACCGAGAATACCAACGATACTGAAAACTCCAACAAGATCAATAAGGATCAAAAACTAAGAATACCAATGACATCGTAAGCTCCAACAAGATCAATAAAGGATCAACAACCGAGAATACCAATGATACGGTAAACTCCAACAAGATCAATAAGGATCATCAGCCGAGAATATCAACGACACGGTAAACTCCAACAAGATCAATAAGGATCAACAACTGAGAATACCAAGGATACGGTAAACTCCAACAAGATTAAATAAGGATCTACAACGACCGAGAATACCAATGATAAGGCAAACTCGAAACGGAATCAATAAGGATCAATAACGAACGAGATTACCAACTATAGGATAAACTTCAAACGAGATCATTAGGGAATCAACAACAACGAGATTGCCAACGACATGGTAACTCCAAATGACATTGATAAAGGATCGACAGAGACAGATACACGAGAGAATAAAATCGTCAACCATATACAAATCATATATATGGGATTTCGAAGATAAACCTGACTATTGAACAGATCTGATTATACATGGACTGTGAACGACCAATCAATAAGACTCAATATGGACGTCACGATATGCCCGATCCGGACATATGTCTGTGTACAGGCCAACCACGGGTATTGATCAGATACACATTTAGTCTCATACCTAATCAGCCTCACGAAGTACGTCTCGTGCACACGGTTTAATATGAGGTCGAAACCAACATATGCTACACGTGCCCGCCCTGAAAATCCTACACATGACCGATCAGAACGTATCTGACTCCAGATATATCACGATATAACATGACAACGAATCCCAAGGAAACACATATCCAACGAGGATCAGAAGACTTTCCAAGTGAGCAACGATAACTCGATCATGAAAGACCAACACGACCACAATGTCGTATTACCGTCAGACAATAGTTAACAGCATGCTCAACAATGCATATAATATGAGCTCATAAACTCCCAAGGCCGCATCCAAGGGACATGGAAGCATCTACTCAGGAATACCCCGGACATGGGTACTATTCAGGTTTTATCCCGCAACACAGTTCATGCAATCACAAAATACCCCAAGGTTGCAACCAAGGTTAACGCAACCTAATGCAATGATCAATTAACGATGCGTTCAATAATAATCAACAACCGATATAACCAACCAATCAAACTCAATAGTTCAACGACATCTCGATCATACGAAACCAAACCATATCAACTCTTAACAATACTAATACAAGCCGAAATTCGATAATCAATAATTCTAACAATGTCTTCAACATTCTTGGTTATGACTTCAATCTTAATTTCGGATTAACACGGCTCATCTTTGTAAATTCATAGAAATTCAATTACCGGTTTTCATCACGAATAACCATATACCGAAATTAACTGTAATCCTTCCAATTTCCATAAAATCATGACATATATAACTCAAGAGTTCTTTAAGAACATGAATTAATCCATAATTATGTTTGGAGCCAACAAAACGACGTAATTCGATGGGTTCTATCATCTAAACCATCATCTAATTCATAATCCAAGGTATACATCACTTTGTTCTTCAATATTAAATTCATACAACCTCAAGAATCACAACAACAACACCGTAAACATCATTATACGAAGGAGAACGTCAACAACAATATCAAAATCCGTATCAAAGAGAACAGTTATCCAACATACCTCTTGAAGAAGAATCTCAGAGATCAAGCACTTCCAAAAACATCAAGAACTCCAAGCTTCAAGCTTCTAATCAACTCACCAAGGTCTTAACCAAGGTACAAGGGTCGGAATTAGGGCTAGGAGTGAGGAGGAATGAAGTATGGGAGGAAGAGATGTGTTTCCTCTCGTGAGGAAATGAAAGACTGATTCTTAATATATAACATGCACAGCTTGTTACGTACGTTAAGACCCAACCTTAACGAATGTAAGCATCTTTAACGTACGCTACATGTCCTGTATAGTGTACTTAATCGGCGTCCAGGGCTCACTGTCTTATTTCGCACCTTGTGTTACGTACGTAATACCCTCGCCATAGCGTACGTAATACACACTTGACTTCCTACAGTAACACACCTTCTTAACGTAAGTAATGATACATCCTTAACATATGTAAGGCTCGAAGTTGACTCGCCTGTCCACATCCGCGCCGAAAGCTTCCGACACCGTTCCCCACCTGCCAACCACTGCTCGATCCTATCTAAATCCCTTCTTAACGTTCGTTGTGTACACAACTTAACGTATGTTAAGCTTGCTTAGTTACGTATGTAAGCGCCATTATTTACGTACGTAAGGGATTTCATACATAGCCATTTTTGCTCTTGTCTGCCGTCTCAATATACTGAATATGTACACGCGACTTACTGAATATATATGCTCGTTCCGATAACATTCTCATAGGATACATCTGATGGATGATATCCTCAAATACAACTGTCGACCAAGTACGACAATTGTACAAATACTCATATAGTATATCCGACATCGAAAAACATATCAAGCATGTAATATCCTAGAATTAAAATAACCTCGATAGACATACTGGCACGGCTGTCACAGTTCCCAAAATTATTTACCCTATACTGTATCGGTCCCACTCTGTACAGTACAACTCCGATAAAATAATGCGAAAAATCGTAGCGAAATTCTAGGATATTACATATCTTCCCACTTAAATAAGTTTCGTCCTTGAAACTTAAAATCCTGTCATAATCAATATCTCAATCCTGAAATATCTGAAAATAATGTCACCATGCTCAAATAATCATCATCAAAACCAAGTAACTGAAAGAGCATACTTACAAGTCCGTGAAGTCGATGATCTCCCGTGATACTAGCATACGACTCCCATATAAAGTCTCAACACAATAACAACACACTGGCATCGCAAATATAGCAATTTGAAAATATTTCAAGAATTTTGGAACCTTCAAAATCAGACTGACTCGAAAGTCGGAAAATTATCTTCAAAAGTCATGCTACTACCGCACCGGTAGAGCCACATAACACACATGCCCGGGTTTTACGAAACCCAAACTATGATACCATCTTATGTAACACTCCCAAAACCAACTTGGAATATTACAGCGTCGTGGGCCCCACATTGGAACCCACAAGGCTAAAATCATTTTCGCAAACGTTTCAAATACGCCAAAGAGGCGAAGACGGTAATGTTTTAAATACTCAAATATTTATCAAAACATAGTTCGCAATTACCGTCAGAAAATACCATTTGAAAACACAAGGCAAAGACGTCAAAAGGGCATTTAGAAAGTATACACGAGTTGGAAAAATACTGAAAGCCGTTATAAAATCACACACGCAGTGGATAGAGACATAATTAAATACATTTGCAGCGGAATCATAACAACCAAAAAAGAAGACTCAAATCCCAATAACCATGCCATAGCCAGTATCACCGGAAAGCTCATCCCTTCACGACCGCTACTAGCTCGATCTCCGAGTAACTAAAAGATAAAGCCCACGACGGGTCAACTATAATGCCCAACAATGATAACGATCACATCATCATATACAATTACATATCAATAAGGTAAGAATAATACGATTGTAACTTTACCATAGCAACCTTACCAATCCGTGGAATCTCAATCAATTCAACCCTTACCTCAATTCGCACATCGCATTCTCAAGTAACGAATGAATTTGAAAATAACCATCTGTACTGTATCTGAAACGATACCAAGATAAACATATCTCCAATATGGAATAATCTGGCCATGTCCGTATCTGTCCGCTGGATCGCACAATCGGATCCAAATTCTGATAAAACCAATATCACAAAATACATCTAGAGATCAACTATCCCGAGATAATGGCAAGTCCCGGATAACAATACAAAGCATGAATGCACACAGAATCGATAATGATAACTAACCAATGCATCAGAACGAGAATATCAATGACATGATAACTCCACACAAGATCGACAAAGGATCAACCACGAACAAGAATACCATGATGTGGTAACTCCAACAAATCAATAAAGGATCAGCGACTGAGAATACCATCAATACAGTAAACTCCAACAAGACCAATAAAGGATCAATAACCGAGAATACCAACGATACGGAAAACTCCAACAAGATCAATAAGGATCGAAAACCAAGAATACCAATGACATGGTAAGCTCAAACAAGATCAATAAAGGATCAACAACCGAGAATACCAATAATACGGCAAACTCCAACAAGATCAATAAGGATCAGCAGCCGAGAATACCAACGACACGGTAAACTCCAACAAAGATCAATAAGGATCAACAACTGAGAATACCAAGGATACGGTAAACTCCAACAAGATTAAATAAGGATCTACAACGACCGATAATACCAATGATAAGGCAAACTCGAAACGGAATCAATAAGGATCAATAACGAACGAGATTACCAACTATAGGATAAACTTCAAACGAGATCATTAGGGAATCAACAACAACAAGATTACCAACAACATGGTAACTCCAAACGACATTGATAAAGGATCGACAGAGACATATACATGAGAGAATAAAATCGTCAACCATATACAAATCATATATATGGAATTTCGAAGACAAACCCGACTATTGAACAGATCTGATTATACATGGACTGTCAACGACCAATCAATAAGACTCAATATGGACGTCACAATACGCCCGATCCGGACATGTGTCCGTGTATAATCCAACCACGGGTATTGATCAGATACACATTTAGTTTCATACCTAATCAGCCTCACGAAGTACGTCTCGTGCGCACGGTTCAATATGAGGTCGAAACCAACATATGCTACACGTGCCCGCCCTGAAAATCCTACACATGATCGATCAGAACGTATCTGACTCCAGATATATCACAATATAACATGACAATGAACCCAAAGAAACGCATATCCAACAAGGATCAGAAGACTTTCCAAGTGAGCAATGATAACTCGATCATGAAAGACCGACACGACCACAATGTCGTATTACCTTCAGACAACAGTACACAACATGATCAACAATGCATATAATATGAGCTCATAAACTCCCAAGGCCGCAGCCAAGGGACACGGAAGCATCTACTCAGGAATACCCCGGACGTGGGTACCATTCAGGTTTTATCCCGCAACACAGTTCATGAAATCACAAAATACCTTAAGGTCGTAACCAAGGGTCACGAAAGTATCCACACAGGAATACCCCAGAACATAGGTGCCATTTAGATCTTATCCCCTAACACATCAGCCCAACAGATCACAGCTGAAAGAAAGTACACATCACAAAACGTAACAAACAATGATGCACACTCACCACATGAAGTATTAACACACACATGCAATAATGAAACAGGATGATTATCATAATCTAGCAATATTAATTTACATCAAGGTGAAGATGCTAACCTTTCCACGACCAACATCCCTGAACAAATACACGGTTATCCGAATAATCCAAAATGAAGTACAGTCCATCATTAATGTCAAACCACCATCTCGAGTTCAATGATAACTAGCCTTGATATCTAACTTCTCGTACAATAGTCGAAATATAATTCACGTCTCCGTTTCCGCTAAACATCTTTAAAATCTTATACATTATAATTTATCTCAGTCCAAGCATAATATACGTAACATCATCCCGACAATTCATATTCCATGATACCATTACTATATGAATCATAAATGAAATGAAAACGAAACCATTTATTAAACATTATGAACTGAGCAAGCATAACTTGCCTAGATACTGATACGATGAAGTTGTTACCAATACCATCATCTTCATCTACAAGCTCCGTAGCCCCGACCAAGGCGATCCATGCAGTCTCCAATTCCAATCGCAGCACAAAGGTTAACGCAGCCTAACGCAATGATCAATTAACGATGCGTTCAATAACAATCAACAACCGATATAACCAACAAATCAAACTCAATAGTTCAACGACATCTCGATCATACAAAACCAAACCATATCAACTCTTAAAAATACAAATATAAGCCGAAATTCGATAATCAATAATTCTAACAATGTCTTCAACATTCTTGGTTCCGACTTCAATCTTAATTTTGGATTAACACGGCTCATCTTCGTAAATTCACAGAAATTCAATTACCGGTTTTCATCACGAATAACGATATACCGAAATTAACCGTAATCCTTCCAATTTCCATAAAATCATGACATATATAACTCAAGAGTTCTTTAAGAACATGAATTAATCCATAATTATGTTTGTAGCCAACAAAACGATGTAATTCGATGGGTTCTATCATCTAAACCATCATCTAATTCATAATCCAAGGTATACATCACTTTGTTCTTCAATATAAAATTCATACAACCTCATGAATCACAACAACACCGTAACAATCATTATACGAAGGAGAACGTCAACAACAATATCAAAATCCATATCAAAGAGAAGAGTTATCCAACATACCTCTTGAAGAAGAATCCCAAAGATCAAACACTTCCGAAAACATCAAGAACTCCAAGCTTCAAGCTTCTAATCAACTCACCAAGGTCTTAACCAAGGTAAAAGGGTCGGAATTAGGGCTAGGAGTGAGGAGGAATAGATGTGTTTCCTCTCGTGAGGAAATGAAAGACCGATTCTTAATATATAACCTGCACAGCTTGTTCCATACGTTAGGACCCAACCTTAACGTACATAAGCATATTTAACGTACGCTACATGTCCTTTATAGTGTACTTAATCGGCGTCCAGGGCTCACTGTCTTATTTCGCACCTTGTGTTACGTATGTAATACCCTCGCTGTAGCGTATGTAATACACAGTTGACTTGCTACAGTAACAAACCTTCATAACGTAAGTAATGATACATCCTTAACATATGTAAGGCTCGAAGTTGACTCGCCTGTCCACATCCGCGCCGAAAGCTGCCGACACCTGTAACATCCCCGATATATTCAGGAATATTACAGTGCCGTAAATCCTTTACATAAAGATTTACATGGCTGAAGAATTGAAAATACATTAACAGGTACCAACGTATGAAAATAACGGAATTAAGATACAACCGTTCTGACCAAATACTGAAAATACAAATGTTCAACGGAAAAGTATTAATACATCACCAAATCCAAATCATCATAAATGACTACGTACTCGAGTACTTATTAAAACGGTACAAACAACAGATAAATAAACCCGGCCGGAACATCACTCTGCACCCTCGTCGTCATGCAACTCCAGTGGTTGTTCCCCTGCTCTCCTGGATCCTGAACATAAACAAATGTTCACCCCCAAAGGGGATAGCACAACGATTGCTAGTACAAGTACCACAACATATTATTCAATATCTCATGAAGAATAATAATAACGTAAATGACAAAAGAACCAACGAGTCTTCTCCTACGATAAACTCAATAATAACATATACACTTTATAATCACAACATGATATCACAACATACACATGGTAATTCCAATGATCCAGCGTTCACTGCCTAGACCCCTCGATGATTCCGTCAAACCAACTCGAGGTGGAAAAACCCGTCCAATGATCCAGCGCACGCTAGCATAGATCCCCCGATGATCCCGTCGGACCAACACGAGGTGGACATACAACAACGACATATATGTACGACAATATGTATAGCATCATAATATAAAACAATTAAGGTACTTGCCTCGATTCGAAGACAATAACAATACTCCCACGAAAAATGAAATACTCGAAGGTCGCCCCTTCGATCAATCACGTAGCAAGCTCGAACCTTCACAAAAGAAATAATATAGAATTCATCTCACGTCGGACGGACATCTAACAATCCAAAATACGGTCGGAAGTTCTTAAAAGAAATATGTCTGGTTTGCTTAACGCACGCTACGCATCCTATGTAGCGTACGTTAAGGATACTTGTTAGCGCACGCAATTACACACAGCCTAGCATACGCTAACCATGCACGGTCAGTACCTAACTGATTAGCCGACTGACTCGCCTGATGACTTAACGCACGCTAAGTTTCAATCGTAGCGTACGCTAAATATGCCCGTTAGCGTACGCTAATTTACATAGCTTAGCGCACGCTAAGCGTGCATGGCAGTTCATTGTTGGGCAGCAGACTTGTTCTAACGGTGAAGAAACTTACGAATTCCTCAGTGATTAACGTGTGTTACCCGACTACATGTCATGTTCATAAACTTATGAATGATCTTACGAATTCAATCATCTTTGAGTTTCAAAGAAAAGAATATCATCACAACTCTTATATTCGAACTTGATTATCATTCTCATGCGAATTTCGGTGATCTCCGGTTGGTGCACTAGATTCTATTATCATTATTCACATTCAGACTTCATCTTAAAGGTGAACTAATAATTCCAACTTATACAAAAGGATACTTCCTAAGATGATTCTTTCCTTAAGTCCTTATAACCAAAAGTGATATCACCTCCAATTTTATGATCAATAAGACAACATAAATCATACGGATAATCAACTTCAGAATGTTCCTCTCATCATTTGACGTACTAGGATTCCAACTACGAGGTTCCAACGATAATATCATAAGTACAATTATTCCAATCTTCTAAACATGATATTTGTTGAATAATTCACCAATGGAACTCAATATCTTGCTAGCATGATCATCTTATTCTTCATAACATGAATCTAAAGTTGGAAATAGAATTAACATACCTTTAATGAAGAAATCACTGATCCAAAAAGGTAGAATCCAGCTCCGGTTGCTTGAGTGTCACTTCAAAGTGAATTCTTCTTCAATGATCAAGTATAAGCACTTTTTAATATTTAATGATCAAGTAAGGCGGATTTGTATGTGTTTAAGAAGTAGGAAAGGCTCTCCGGACTTTCAAGGCACGAAGAACAAATGAAGGGAAATAAGTAGGAATGGAGTGCTATCCTTTAAATAAAGTTTCTGCACATTAGTTTATTAGCGCACGGTACCATACAATTCTTAGCGCACGCTAATAAGCGTTGACTCCAAATATGTCCAGGTTCGTCCGCGGGAATCTTATCCGGACCCATGTCCTGGATGGCACATGTGCTAGCCGCCTAGCTCAATAATTGACTGCCTAGCGCACGCAAATCCTACATTCGTAGCGTGCGCTAGTTGTAGCCGATAGCGCGCGTTAAGCTACATTCTTAGCGTGCGCTATCACGAGTTCGCATGAGAAATTTTTACATGACGATATACTTATGTACAAAGATACCAATGTGAGAAATATCATACTCCAATTATCGAGATCACAATTCCGAATAATACAGGGTTCAACTATAGATGAAACACACAATAATAAATCCGGATATTTCATACTCTCCTACTAAAAAGGAGTTTCGTCCTGGAACTCAAGATGAAAATAACTCTGGATATCTGGACTTCATGCCATCTTCCGTTTCCCATGTGGCTTCTTCCACTCCATGGCGTGACCACCGAACTTTGACCAAAACGATTGGTTTGTTCCTCAACTGCTTAACTTGACTCTCGAGTATCTTGACTTGTCTTTCTTGAAACGTTCCATCCTGAGCGACTTCGATCTCGCCGAAATCAATGACATGACTAGGATCCGGTATATATCTCCGTAACTGGGATACGTGGAACACGTTATGAACATGGCTCAATGATGGCGGTAATGCCAATCTATATGCCAACTCTCCAACTCTCTCAAGGATCTCGAATGGTCCGATATATCTCGGACTCATCTTTACTTTCCTTCCAAAACGAAATGTTCCTCGAGTAGGAGAAACCTTTAAAAGTACGTGGTCTCCAGTACTGAACTCCAATGGGCGACGACGTACGTCTGCATAAGATTTTTGTCGACTCTGGGCGGTTAACAGCCTTTCACAAATCAAGTATCTTCTCTTGAGTCTGTACGATCAACTCTGGTTCTGTCCCGATCAAGTCTGATGAATCATCCCAACATAGGGGCGATCTGCATCTCCTCCCGTATAATGCCTCAAACGGTGCCATCTTAATGGAAGCATGCCAACTATTGTTGTAGGTAAATTCAATCAACGGTAGATGAACTTCCCAATCGTTCGACCAATCTAAGGTACAGGCCCTTAGCATGTCTTCCACCATTTGAATGGTCCTCTCGGATTGTCCATCAGTCTGCGGGTGATAAGCTGTGCTGAAGTTCAATTCGGTCCCCAAGGCCTTATGAACTGCTTTCCAAAAATGAGACACAAAACGGCCGTCTCGATAAAAAATAATGGTCTTCGGCGTACCGTGCAATCGAACTATCTCCGAAATAAATACTCGTGGCAACTTATCTGGTCCCCACATGTCCTTAATGCCTAGAAAATGAGCTGATTTAGTTAAACGATCAACTCTCACCCAAATCATGTTCATTCCTGTCTTGGTTCTCGGCATACTAGTGATAAAGTCCATCGATATGTCCTCCCACTTCCATTCAGGAATCGGGAGCGGTTTCAACATTCCGGCAGGTCGTTGATGCTCGATCTTAACCTGCTGACAAGTCAAGCATTTCGAAACATAGTCTGTTACATCTTTCTTCATGTTGCCCCACCAGAAATTCTGCTTCAAGTCCTTATACATCTTACTGGTGCCTGGGTTGATAGAATAGGGCGAGCTGTGAGCTTCCTTCATAATCGTCTGTTTCAGAATATCGACATCGGGAACGCAGAGTCGGTTCTGAAATCTCAAAACTGCATCACCATAAATTACGAATCTGGGGGCCTTCCATTGATCACTTCATCACGTAACCGAATCATCAGAGGATCATCTGTCTACATAGATTTGATTTATTCGATTAATGATGAAGTTATTTCCATCATGCACAGTTGTCCTTGGACTCTTTGTAGCCATAATTCAATTCCTTCTCAAATCATCTCTTGTTGAAGGCTAAGTTGGGAGGTTAGAGTCTCCAGCATCAGAATAGAAACAGGCTTGCGGCTAAGTGCATCTGCCACTACATTCGCTTTGCCTGGATGATACAAAATCTCCAAGTCGTAGTCCTTAATCAGATCTAACCATCTTCTTTGCCGCATGTTCAACTCTTTCTGACTGAAGATGTATTTGAGACTCTTGTGATCTGTAAAGATCTGACAGTGAGTCCCGTACAGGTAATGCCTCCATATTTTCAAAGCAAAAACTACTGCTGCTAGCTCCAAATCGTGCGTTGGGTAGTTTACTTCATTAGGTTTTAGATGTCGTGACGCATAAGTGATCACCTTATCATTCTGCATCAATACGTATCCGAGTCCTTGGTTCGAAGCATCACTGTAAACTATGAATCCCCCAGTCCCCTGTGGAAGTGTTAAAATCGGTGCTGTCGTCAATCTCTTCTTCAATCCATCAAAGCTATTCTGGCACAATTCGTTCCACTCAAACTTTTGAGTTTTCTGCAGGAGTCGAGTAAGTGGGCGGGAAATTTTAGAAAACCCTTCCACGAATCGACGATAATATCCAGCAAGTCCTAAGAAACTCCGGACTTCTTTTACATTCTTTGGAGGCTTCCAATCCATAACTGCTTCGATCTTCTGAGGATCTGCTTGGACTCCTTCAGCTGATACCACATGGCCGAGGAACATTACTTCCTTTAGCCAGAATTCACACTTAGAAAGTTTGGCGTACAATTGTTTATTTCTTAACAGGTCTAATACAATCCGTAAATGCTGTGCATGCTCTTCCGGGCTCTTAGAATACACCAGAATGTCATCAATGAACACGACCACAAATTTATCCAAATATTCGATGAACACTCGGTTCATCAATTGCATGAATACAGCAAGTGCATTAGTGAGACCAAACGGCATCACTACAAACTCATAATGTCCGTAGCGAGTTCTGAATGCTGACTTCGGAACATCAGATTCCTTAATCCTCAGCTGATGATATCCTGATCTCAGATCAATTTTAGAAAATACTGTTGCTCCTTGTAACTGGTCAAATAAATCATCAATCCGTGGCAACGGATACTTGTTCTTAATCCTCATCTTATTCATCTCTCGATAGTCAATACACAGTCGAAGCGATCCATCCTTCTTCTGGACAAAAAGAACTGGCGCTCCCCAAGGCGAAATGCTTGGCTGGATATAACATTTGTCCAGTAACTCCTCCAGTTGCTTCTTCAGTTCGCACATCTCAGTAGGTGCCATACGATACGATGCCTTAGAAATTGGTATAGCTCCGGGTTCCAACTCAATGGTGAATTCTACATCCCGTCGTAGAGGTAGTCCAGGTAACTCGTCAGGAAATACATCCGGAAACTCGTTCACAACAGGAATGGATGAAAGTTCCACAATTTCATCTTCTTTCTTCATTGCATAACACCAGTATCCGGTACAGCCCTGTTTCAACAATTTGGCGGCTTTCATCGCCTTGATCAACTTTCCTGAGCTTCCTGGTTTCCATCCTTCAAACAATATTTCGGAACCATCGTCAGCGATCAGCGAGATATTCCTCCTTTGGTAGTTTATAATAGCTCCATATCGATTAAGCCAATCATCTCCGAGTATCAGGTCGTCTCCTTGCATTTCTATCACAATCAGATTTGAGAGCCACTCTCTGCCTCCAAATGATACAGGGAAATCTCTAGTTTCTAAGTTTCCAACAATCCTTTCTCCACTCGGTAGACCAACAACATAAGGTTCACAATTATGAAAACCAGAAATATTAAAACGATTTACACAAGATAACGATATAAATGAATGTATAGCTCCTGTATCGAATAAAACGCTAACTGGCTGGGAAAGGATCTGAACGGTACCTGATGTGACAGTAGAATCCTGATCGTCACATGGGGGAACAGATCTGGCACTCGATGTACCCTTTCAGTCCCACTGTCCTCTGCCTCGTCCGCGGCCAAAGTTCTGAGGCATCTGTACACTTTGCTGCATCTGTTGGATACTAGATTCCTTCCGAACTGGCTGCGGAGTACGGGCTCTAAAATACTTTGCAGCCTCTTCATAGAACACCACACGATGTCCCTCCCGTCCACAATCAAAACAAGTCACGACAGGTAGGGGGCAATTCCATCGATAGTGCCCTGTCTGGGCACAATTAAAGCATTTCCTGGTGACATCTGTCATGGTTGATGCTGCTCCGAAGTTCTTTCCGCTCCTAGATGGGTGCGGAGGTTTCTTGAAAGAATGAAAAGATGATTGGGCCTTGTGGGGCCCACTGCTCTTGTGTTCTGTAAAAGTACCAGAGACTTTCTACTTCTTGGATTCCGTAAACTTTTCCATTGCTGCTTCCTTGATTTCGTACGCCAATGCTTTATCCTGGTATTGACGGAGGGTGGTACATTCAAAACCGAACATGTACCTCTGGATTTATGGTTTCATCCTCATATCAAAATGGATCATCATTTCTGCGTCTGTTCTTACCAGATGTCGAACAAATGCTAGCTGTTGGTTAAACGTCTTAATTGTCTGGGATACAGGTTCGTCTGACGGTTGTGTAGAGAAAAACTCCTGAACTTCGGCTTCCCTCACAGGACGAGGGCAGTACTGAGCTTCCATCATCAATTTAAATTCTGTCCAGTCAGCATCATGATCTACAGGCCGGATGGCTTCCCACCACTCCTATGCTTCCCCTATCAGAAAGTATTCGGCAATAGAGGCTCTCCGGTCATCTGGGCAATTAATTCTAGCAAAAATTTTCTCCAATTCTTTCAACCAATGGTCCCATGTGGGAGTCTCAGAAAAGCCGTCGAATTTGGGTGGTTGCATCTTTGCCACCTCTTGCAGCCATCGGTCACCTCGATTTCCCATGTCTCGGATCCCTCGCTGTCTCTCTCCCTACTGTAATCCCACTGCCACCTGCATTCGGTCCATGGCACAGGCGGCCCAGGTCATCTGGTTCACCACTGACGAAGGATTTCGAGCCTGAGTTCCGGTTCATTATTGATAGATCTCGTGGCTCGCTGAGTATGTTGGCACGATTAGAAGGCGAAGCTTCTCTTTCGGCATTCCTTCGTCCGCGTCCGCGACCGCGACCACGTCCATGTCCGCCTCTCAACATACTGTAAGCATAAATACTCAATATACAGGAAACAATATCGTTCTAATGTTCAAGTCTGAAGAAATACAACATGTAAAGAATGAGATAGAGTTTAGGAACTTACAACCACCATTCGCATGAAGACGTAGGCAGTATAGTGATGTCATTCACGGCCGGTAACCTCAAAAGACGTATATGGCCCCTATTTTAACCCAATGGCCAATATATCCATAATCTTAGCTCCGATACCATATTCTGTAACACCCCCGATATATTCAGGAATATTACAGCGCCGTAAATCCTTTACATAAGGATTTACAAGGCTGAAGAATTGAAAAGACATTAACAGGTACCAACGTATGAAAATAACGGAATTAAGATACAACAGTTCTGACCAAATACTGAAAATACAAATGTTCAACGGAAAAGTATTAATACATCACCAAATCCAAATCATCATAAATGACTATGTACTCGAGTACTTATTAAAACGGTACAAACAACAGATAAATAAACCCGGTCGGAACATCACTCTGCACCCTCGTCGTCATGCAACTCCAGTGGTTGTTTCCCTGCTCTCCTGGATCCTGAACATAAACAAATGTTCACCCCCAAAGGCGTTAGCACAACGATTGCTAGTACAAGTACCACAACATATTATTCAATATCTCACGAAGAATAATAATAACATAAATGACAAAAGAACCAACGAGTCTTCTCCTGCGAGAAACTCAATAATAACATATACACATGATAATCACAACATGATATCACAACATACACATGGTAATTCCAATGATCCAGCGTTCACTGCCTAGACCCCCCGATGATTCCGTCAAACCAACCCGAGGTGGAAAAACCCGTCCGATGATCCAGCGCACGCTAGCATAGATCCCCCGATGATCCCGTCGGACCAACACGAGATGGATATACAACAACGACATATATGCACGACAATATGTATAACATCACAATATAAAACAATTAAGGTACTTGCCTCGATTCGAAGACAAGAACATTACTCCCATGAAAAATGAAATACTCGAAGGTCGCCCATTCGATCAATCACGTAGCAAGCTCGAACCTTAACAAAAAAAATAATATAGAATTCATCTCACGTCGAACGAACATCTAACAATCCAAAATACGGTCGGAAGTTCTTAAAATAAATCTGTCTGGTTTGCTTAACGCACGCTACGCATCCTATGTAGCGTACGTTAAGGATACTCGTTAGCGCACGCAATTACACACAGCCTAGCATACGCTAACCATGCACGGTCAGTACCTCACTGATCAGCCGACTGACTCGCCTGATGACTTAACACACGCTAAGTTTCAATTGTAGCGTATGCTAAATATGCCCGTTAGCGTACGTTAATTTACATAGCTTAGCGCACGCTAAGCATGCATCGCAGTTCACTATTGGGCAGCAGACTTGTTCTAACGGTGAAGAAACTTACGAATTCGTCAGTGATTAACGTGTGTTACCCGACTACATGTCATGTTCATAAACTTATGAATGATCTTATGGATCCAATCATCTTTGAATTTCAAGGAAAAAAATATCATCACAACTCTTATATTCGAACTTGATTATCATTCTCATGCGAATTTCGGTGATCTCCGGTTGGTGCACTAGATTCTATTATCATTATTCACATTCAGACTTCATCTTGAAGGTGAACTAACAATTCCAACTTATACGAAAGTATACTTCCTAAGATGATTCTTTTCTTAAGTCCTTATAACCAAAAGTGATATCACCTCCAATTTTATGATCAATAAGACAACATAAATCATACGGATAATCAACTTTAGAATGTTCCTCTCATCATTTGACGTACTAGGATTCCATCTACGAGGTTCCAATGACAATATCATAAGTATAATTATTCCAATCTTCTAAACATGATATTTATTGAATAATTCACCAATGGAACTCAATATCTTGCTAGCATGATCATATTATTCTTCATAACACGAATCTAAAGTTGGAGATAGAATTAATATACCTTTAATGAAGAAATCACCGATCCAAAAAGGTAGAATCCAGCTCCGGTTGCTTGAGTTTCACTTCAAAGTGAATTCTTCTTCAATGATCAAGTATAAGCACTCTTTAATAGTTAATGATCAAGTAAGGCGGATTTGTATGTGTTTAAGGAGTAGGAAAGGCTCTCTGGACTTTCAAGGCACGAAGAACAAATGAAGGGAAATAAGTAGGAATGGAGTGCTGTCCTTTAAATAAAGTTTCTGCACATTAGTTGATTAGCGCACGCTACCATACAAATCTTAGCGCACGCTAATAAGCGTTGACTCCAAATCTGTCCAGGTTCGTCCGCGGGAATCTTATCCGGACCCATGTCCTGGCTGGCGCATGTGCTAGCCGCCTAGCTCAATAATTGACTACCTAGCGCACGCAAATCCTACATTCGTAGCGTGCGCTAGTTGTAGCTGATAGCGCGCATTAAGCTACATTCTTAGCGTGCGCTATCACGAGTTCGCATGAGAAATTTTTGCATGACGATATACTTATGTACAAAGATACCAATGTGAGAAATATCATACTCCAATTATTGAGATCACAATTCCGAATAATACAGGGTTCAACTACAGATGAAATATACAATAATAAATCAGGATATTACAACACCGGGCCCCACCTGCCGACCACAGCTCGATCCTGTCTGATTCCCTTCTTAACGTTTGTTGTGTACACAACTTAACGTACATTAAGCTTGCTTAGTTACGTATGTAAGCGCCCTTATTTACGTACGTAATGGATTTCATACATAGCCATTTTTGCTCTTGTCTGCCGTCTCAATATACTGAATATGTACACGCGACTTACTGAATATATATGCTCGTTCCGATAACATTCTCATACGATACATCTGATGGACAATATCCTCAAATACAACTGTCGACCTAGTACGACAATTTTACAAATACTCATACAGTATATACGACATCGAAAAACATATCAAGCATGTAATATCCTAGAATTAAAATAACCTCGATAGACATACTGGCACGACTATCACAGTTCCCAAAATTATTTACCCATACTGTATCGGTCCCACTCTGTACAGTACAACTCCGATAAAATAATGCGAAAATCGTAGCGAAATTATAGGATGTTACATATCTTCCCACTTAAATAAGTTTCGTCCTCGAAACTTAAAATCCTGTCATAGTCAATATCTCAATCCCGAAATATCTCAAAATCATGTCACCATGCTCAAATAATCATCATCAAAACGAAATAACTGAAAGAACATACTTACAGGTCCGTGAAGTCGATGATCTCCCGTGATACTAGCATGCGACTCCCATACAAAGTCTCAACACAATAACAACACACCGGCATCGCAAATATAGCAATTTAAAATATTTCAAAAATTTTGGAACCTCCAAAATCAGATTGACTCGAAAGTCAGAAAATTATCTTCAAAAGTCACGCTACTACCGCACCGGTAGAGCCACATAACACACATGCCCGGGTTTTATGAAACCCAAGCTCCGATACCATATTCAGTAACACCCCCAAAACCAACTGGGAATATTACAGCGTTGTGGGCCCCACATTGGAACCCACAAGGCTAAAATCATTTTTGCAAACGTTTCAAATACGCCAAAGAGGCAAAGACGGTAATGTTTTAAATACTCAAATATTTATCAAAATATAGTTCCCAATTACAGTTAGAAAATACCATTTGAAAACACAAGGCAAAGACGCCAAAAGGGCATTTAGAAAGTATACACGAGTTGGAAAAATACTGAAAGCCATTACAAAATTACACACGTAGTGGATAGAGACATAATTAAATACATTTGCAGCGGAATCATAACAACCAGAAAAGAAGACTCAAATCCCAATAACCATGCCATAGCCAGTATCACCGGAAAGCCCATCCCTTCACGACCGCTACTAGCTCGATCTCCGAGTACCTAAAAGATAAAGCCCACGACGGGGTTAGCCATAATACTCAACAATTATAATGATCACATCATCATATACAATTACATATAAATGTAATACAAGGTAAGAATAATTCTAGTGTAACTTTACCGTAGCAACCTTACCAATCCGTGGAATCTCAATCAATTCAACCCTTACCTCAATTCGCACATCGCATTCTCAAGTAATGAATGAATTCGAAAATAACCATCTGTAGTGTATCCTAAACGATACCAAGATAAACATATCTCCAATATGGAATAATCTGGTAATGTCCGTATATGTCCGCTGGATCGCATAATCAGATCCAAATTCTGATAAAACCGATATCACACAATACTCTGGAAATCAACTGTCCCGAGATAATGGCAATTCCCAGATATCAATACAAAGTATGAATGCACACACAATCGATAATGATAACTAACCAATGCATCAGAACGAGAATATCAATGACATGATAACTCTACACAAGATCGACAAAGGATCAACCACGAACGACAATACCATGATGTGGTAACTCCAACAAATGAATAAAGGATCAACGCTGAGAATACCATCAATACGGTAAACTCCAATAAGACCAATAAAGGATCAATAACCGAGAATACCAACGATACGGAAAACTCCAACAAGATCAATAAGGATCAAAAACCAAGAATACCAACGACACGGTAAGCTCCAACAAGATCAATAAAGGATCAACAACCGAGAATACCAATGATACGGTAAACTCCAACAAGATCAATAAGGATTAGCAGCCGAGAATACCAACGACACGGTAAACTCCAACAAGATCAATAAGGATCAACAACCGAGAATACCAAGTATACGGTAAACTCCAACAAGATCAAATAAGGATCTACAACGACGGAGAATACCAACGGTAAGGCAGACTCCAAACGGAATCAATATGGATCAATAACGAACGAGATTACCAACGAGAGGATAAACTTCAAATGAGATCATTAGGGAATCAACAACAACGAGATTACCAATGACATGGTAACTCCAAACGAGATTGATAAAGGATCAACAGAGACAGATACACAAGAGAATAAAATCATCAACCATATATAAATCATATATACGGGATTTCGAAGACAAACCCAACTATTGAATAGATCCGATTATACATGGACTATGAACGACCAATCAATAAGACTCAAGATGGACGTCACGATACGCTCGATCCAGACATGTGTCTGTGTACAAGCCAACTATGGGTATTGATCAGATACACATCTGGTCTCGTACCTAATTAGCCTCACGAAGTACGTCTCGTGCGCATGGTTCAATATGAGATTGAAACCAACATATGCTACACATGCCCGCCCTGAAAATCCTACACATGACCGATCAGAACGTATCTGACTCTAGATATATCACAATATAACATGACAACGAATTCCAAATAAACGCATATCCAACAAGGATCAGAAGACTTTCCAAGTGAGCAACAATAACTCGATCATGAAAGACCAACACAACCACAATGTCGTATTACCATGAGACAACAGTTCACAACATGCTCAACAATGCATATCATATGAGCTCATAAACTCCTAAGGCCGCAGCCAAGGGTCACGGAAGCATCTACTCAGGAATACTCCGGACGTGGGTACCATTCAAGTTTTATCCCGCAACACAGTTCATGCAATCACAAAATACCCCAAGGTCGCAACCAAGGGTCACGAAAGTATCCACACAGGAATAACCCGGAACATAGGTGCCATTTAGGTCTTATCCCCTAACACACCGGCCCAACAGATCACAGCTCAAAGAAAGAGCACATCACAAAACGTAACAAACAATGATGCACACTCACCACATGAAGTATCAACACACACATGCAATAATGAAACATGATGATTATCATAATCTAGCAATATTAATTTACCTCAAGCTGAAGACGCTAACCTTTCCACGGCCAACATCCCTGAACAAATACACGATTATCCGAACAATCCAAACTGAAGTACAGTCTATCATTAATGCCAAACCACCATCTCGAGTTCAATGATAACTAGCATTGATATCTAACTTCTCGTATAATAGTCGAAATATAATTCACGTCCCCATTTCCGCTAATTATCTTTAAAATCTTATACATTATAATTTATCTCAGTCCAAGCATAATATACGTACCATCATCCCGACAATTGATATTCCATGATACCATTACTATATGAATCATAAATGAAATGAAAACGAAACCATTTATTAAACATTATGAACTGAGCAAGCATAACTTGCCTCGATACCGATACGATGAAGTTGTTACCAATCCCGTCATCTTCGTCTACAAGCTCCGCAGCCCCGACCAAGGCAATCCATACATTCTCCTATTCCAATCGCAGCACAATGGTTAACGCAACCTAATGTAATGATCAATTAACGATGCATTCAATAACAATCAACAACCGATATAACCAACCAATGAAACTCAATGGTTCAACGACATCTCGATCATACGAAACCAAACCATATCAACTCTTAACAATACGAATACAAGCCGAAATTCAATAATCAATAATTCTAACTATGTCTTCAACATTCTTGGTCCCGACTTCAATTTTAATTTCGGATTAACACGGCTCATCTTTATAAATTCATAGAAATTCAATTACCAGTTTTCATCACGAATAAACATATACCGAAATTAACTATAATCCTTCCAATTTCCATAAAATCACGACATATATAACTCAAGAATTCTTTAAGAACATGAATTAATCCATAATCATGTTTGTAGCCAACAAAATGACGTAATTCGATGGGTTTTGTCATCTAAACCATCATCTAATCATAATCCAAGGTATACATCACTTTGTTCTTCAATATAAAATTCATCAAGAGAAGAGTTATCCAACATACCTCTTGAAAGAAAAATCCCAAAGATCAAACACTTCCAAAAACATCAAGAACTCCTAGCTTCAAGCTTCTAATCAGCTCACCAAGGTCTTAACTAAGGTACAAGGGTCGAGATTAGGGCCAGGAGTGAGGAGTAATGAAGTATGGGAGAAAGAGATGTGTTTCCTCTCGTGAAGAAATGAAAGACTGATTCTTAATATATAAACTGCACAGCTTGTTATGTGCGTTATGACTCAACCTTAACGTATGTAAACATTTTTAACCTACGCTGCATGTACTGTATAGCGTACGTAATCGGCGTCTAGGGCTCACTGTCTTATTTCGCACCTTGTGCTACATACGTAATACCCTCGCCGTAGCGTACGTAATACACGGTTGACTTGCTACAGTAACACACCTTCTTAACGTACGTAATGATACATCCTTAACGTACGTAAGGCTCGAAGTTGACTCGCCTGTCCACATCTGTGCCGAATGCTGATGACATCGGGACCCACCTGTCGACCAGAGCTCGATCCTGTCTGATTTCCTTCTTAACGTACGTCGTGTACACAACTTAAAGTACGTTAAGCTTGCTTAGTTACGTACGTAAGCGCCATTATTTACATACGTAATGGCTTTTATACTTAGCCATTTGTGCTCCTGTCTGCCGTCTCAATATACTAAATATGTACACATGACTTACTGAATATATATGCTCGTTTCGATAATATTCTCATACGATACATCTAATAGACGATATCCTCAAATACAACTATCGACCATGTACGACTATTGTACAAATACTCATACAATATATCCCACATCGAAAAACATATCAAGCATGTAATATCCTAGAATTAAAATAACCTCGATAGACATACTGGCACGACTGTCACAGTTCCCAAAATTATTTACCCATACTGTATCGGTCCCACTCTGTACAGTACAACTCCTAAAAAATAATGCAAAAAATCGTAGCGAAATTCTAGGATATTACAGCTCGATAACACCATTCTGTTGAGGAGTCTGTGCTGGTGAATATTCATGCTGTATTCGATTGTCTGCACCGTATTGCTCTATAAATCAATTTGTGAATTCTGTGCCTCTGTCAGAATGAATGGATACAATGCTCAACCCTTTCTCATTTTAAAGATGTTTCAAGTGTTTCGGCAGCTTTGGGGTTGTCTTTTTCTGCTTATTTCAGAAAGATGGTCGAAGCTGTTAGGAATATGCCCTCGAATTCCACTCAGATGATGAGAGGGTTAGAGCATTGTATTGTAATTATGAATATTTAATTAAATAAGGCATTTATTATTTTTATATGATTGTATATCATAGACATTGTGATTTGGTATATAAAATAATAGTTCTTGCATTTGAGAATAAACATTCGACGCCGTATGGAGATAAGGATATGGTCACTAGAAGTGTTTAGGGCTCGAATGCTAAATTAGTTCGCAAGTCGATAAAACTTAACTGGGTAGTAAGTTTAGACAAGGCTTGTATAACGTGTACTCTGACATGTAGAGTGCTTGTCTTCACAAAGGATTAGTGGGATCATACGTTGTAGGTATGCTAATGGGATTAATATACTCGAACATAACTCACCTCGATTCGGTCACATGGATATCACTCAAGGACTGTCAATGACTGAATTGAAAGATTGTGATAGGTATACGTGGACCTTTTACTTGAGGTTTGAGTAGGAGATGTGCTTTTGACATTAAGTTAGTCATTAGTGTAGTTCGATCCAATCACCAGTTGGTGGGGTCAACCTCGAAATACATCTTAGTGGGTAAGTAGCAGTCTCTACTGAATACCAAGATAGAATTCTCTATCCTGTAAGTGAGGAGGTAAATGTCTATGCGGTTAATGCTAAATTAGATCATAAGTCTTCGGCCAAAGCAGTTAGAGCTAGTTGTATTTAATACATGAGTGCTCGGTGATCTCGGTTGCATGAACAAATGCAAAGAGTCAAGTTATAATAGGGTTTGACTTTACCGTGACCCTAATACTTGGCCGGAACATATGATTGAAGGGTTTATACGTATTTAGTATTCACGACATAATGGCTTTGGAATGATCCGGTCATTCGTTCTTAGTTGGGTTACGATGCGGAGCACTAGACTAGCTAAGGGTTACCCGTACTCCTTGGTTCCTCCTACTGCCGACTAAGAAGGACCTAGAGAGTCGCACATAAGGATATTTGATGGATAAAATATGTATTTATTATCTCTGCATTAATATTGGATATTGGATATCTAATTTGATTTATTTGATAAATCATAGCAGTCTTGTGAATTGGAATTAATTATCGGGTGATTAATTTAATTCATAAATAATTATTTCTTGGAAATATATTATTATAGTTTTTGTATTTGAAAAAAATTATTTAATTTGATTAATTAATTGAGTAAGGTAAAACGTAGTGTGCTTAACGGACTGGACACGCGAATGTCTGGTACACGAATCGAGTGGCTCAGCTCGTTTTCTCACCTAAAACCAAGTGTGCCACCCCCCTCATCTCTCCCCACCTTCCATGTGATTTCTTTGATTGTCAGGACATGATGTTGGGTGTGTTTTGATTTATTTTTTCATATGGTTATAAAAGAGATCAAGATTGTTATATTGAAATCTTAGCACATCATGTATTAAAATAACATCAAACAACACACCAACACAACCAAGAATTTATTTTCAACCTGAGAAATTAAGGGAGGGAAGAGAAATAATTTTTCTTCAATTCTTGTTCATCTTAGAAAGAAGAAAAGGAAAAAGAGAAGAGAAGAAAAATACTATATCAATTTCCAGTCGTGTCCTTCGAGAATGAATTGATATATAATTTTTGCGGTCAATATCCGATGCGTGATAACATAGAGACACTCGGCATATTCGGTGTTTGCTCATTCATCAAGTCTGAACGAATTGGATTCGTGTACGTGTTGGTGATCGGAAAAAGCTTGGCTCGGGTCTTTCCTTCAAGAAGATATTATCAAAGATCTACGAGGGTATGCCTTCTTAATTTTATCTTCGTCAATTTATATTCGTTTATACGATGCTTGATTGATCAATTTTAGGAGTCTGGTTTAATCCGGTTGGACTGGTTTATTTTCCGCTGCATAACTCCTTTTTATCACTGAATCCCAACAGTGGTATCAGAGTGAGGTCTATGCGATCGTATATTCGATATTTGCGTTTTTAATGCTCCGTTCTTTCTTTTATGATTTAGAATCATAATTGTTTTAATTGTTAATGTTTAATTGTTCATCTAAAAAATTTTCATGATTTTATGTTACAATATAAATCTATTTTTCTTTTGAAAAATTGATTTAAATGTGTAAAATAAATATTATTTTTGGATTCAGGACGAAAAGACGAGCCAGAAAATGGCCGGACCGGACTCGAAGTGCCGGGGCCCACTGACAAGAAGCTTCTGCCAAGGGCGATGGCGGCGGCCGAGCAAGATCTTTCGGGCTGCTCGGCGAGCCCGGCCCTCTACGGGCCATGGGCTTGGCTCGGGCCTTATGTTTTCTGACCCCGTTTTTTACATTTCGTTCGGTTTAATTTCCCACAAATCAAATTAGATTTTACTTAAGTAAAATATATTTATGGTAATTTTATTTTTAAGGGAATTAATTTAATAAAATATTTATTTTTGTCTGCAAAAAATTAATATTAATGGTTGTGTGAATTAATTGAATTAATTCTAATAGGTTTATTAATTTTACGTCGATTGGATCAACATTTAGGTTAATTTTTTTTGCCATTTATTTTAATGTAATGGTTGCATTATTATTTGAATGATGATGTAGTTCATGGACTTAGTTTATTAAATCTTTATCCGATGGGGTTGTAATGGCCGTTTTGACCCAATTTATTTTATTTTAAAATTTGTATAGGATGCAAATTTTATTCATATAATAAATTAGCTATGACAAATAGCCAAGGACGAACCGCCATGAAGACGAAGATTTAAGACTTGTAATTAGATTACTTGTATTTTTATTGAGTCGATGATGAGTCGGTACTTAGGAACGGTCCGTGAATTGCATGTTGTTAGATTTAGGTTGTGTATATTTTCATATTGTATGACAAACAAACAAACCGACAAACCGTACTTAGAAAGGAATTAATGTGCAAAGGATAACATATAATAGCGTTATACCCCCACTAATAAACACTAAGCTATAAAGGTTACGAGGTTTCCTACCATCCATCAAACTCATGAAAAATTGAAATCTAAACCGAAATATAATTATTCCGAGTATGTCGGGATAATATTTTTAGGGAAGTTGATAAATTCCTAGAGTGCATTAGATGCCTTTAGTTGTGACAAATCAAATACCTAGCAACCGTATGGGTTGCCAAGTGAGATTCAAATGTCAGACTAATAGGAGTTGATGGTTTAAACTTAGATAGTTCAGCGAGCCATAGAAACCGTATGGGTTGAGGGTAAGTGAACTAGGGGTAAAATAAGATCGAATCATCCATTAAACGGGTTGGTGTTAGACACCACTTTATAAAGAATGATAGAATAGAAACCGAATGAGTTGCCCTCTATTAAACTTTGAAAAGAACTCGATCACCACTATGAAGTCAACTGTGACTTCCGGATTTTACATGGTAGTGAGTAAATGCCTATAAAATAGTGGGAGCCGAGTTATGAATAAATAAAGTCCTTATACACGGATCATAATTAAACAATCACTAATGAATCTTAAATTATACTATGCAATTAACAAACATCTCTCAAAATGACAATTAACCCACTCTAAATACTTCTTGAAAAGAACACTCTAACAGGACCCAACTTTGTGGACTCACTTCGGAATCTGAGGATAGTCCTCAGGATGGAGACGTTGGGATACGTCTTGGAGGCGGACATCCCACCGGCTCCTGCAAGGACAAGCGCAAATTAGAAAGAAGTTGATGCCTATGAGAAATGGGTTAAAGATGATGTCAGGGTCCGTGGTTTGATGGTGGCCTCTATGAACAATGACCTTCAGAGGGCCCATGAGAAAATGCCCTCTTCAAGGGCGATTCTGGCACATCTCACTGAACTTTAAGGGTAGCACAGTCGAACTGCTCGGTATGAGATATCGAAATAGTTTTTTAGTGCTAGAATGAAGGAAAGAGAGAAAGTTGGGGACCACGTCCTCAAAATGATATCTATGATCGGGAGATTGGAGACTATTGATTTTAGTATACATGTTTCTCTCCAGACTGGCCTCATTCTTCAATCACGTCCTGAATCCTTCTCTCAATTTATAATGAATTTCAACTGTAATGAAATTGCATGCAACTTAGAGTATGGCCCAGTCTCAGATCAAGACTAGGCCGAAGGAGGCCGCTCTTGTAATTTCTTATGGGCCTTGGAGGTCCAAGAATAATAAGAAGAAATGTGAGAAGCAGTTCAAGCCAAAAGGTGGTGTACAGAAAGATAAGGACAAAGCTCCAATGGTTCAAAAGAGCAAGGGGCCAATAAAATGGACGTATGCCTCAACTGCGGTGAGCTAGGCCACTGGATGTGGTATTGTGACCGAAATGCACCTTCAGGTACGAAACTACTAGTCTTGGTAATGAATTATTCTGTAACTGTTTATTCTACTTCTTGGATATTTGATTCTGGTGCGATTTCTCACATGTGTACAGTGAATGAGGATCTGGAACAAAGAAGAAAGCTTGGAGCTGGAGAAGTATGCTGACAGTCGGCAGTGGTTATAGTGTCGAGGATACTAACTTCAGATCACTTATGTTGGATTTAATCCGATTTTATAATAACTTTGGATGATGTACTTATTTTGCCCAAGGGGTAAAAAAATATTGTATCAATTCCAGTCATGGACCAAAAGGGATTTTATTTCTTTATTGGAGATGGGTCCTATTGAATTTTTATTAGAAATAAATTGGTTGGTACTACTACATTATTAAATGGTTGATACCATTTGAATCTAAAGAATAAAACAACTGTGAACACTATAACTAGGAAGCGTGGTAGGGATGAAACAAACCAAGCATTTAAGTGGCATCTTAGACTTAGTCATGTTGGTCAGACCAAGGTTCATAAAATGGAGAAATATGGGCTTACACATCCAACTTGTGAATCTTGCCTTCAAGAAAAATGACTAAGTTACCCTTCACAGGGACTTTTGAAAGAGCTGTTGAAAAACTTAGATTGGTCCATACCGATGTCTGTGGCCCTTTTGAAGTGGCACGAGATGGTTTTTAGTATTTTATTACATTCACTGATGACAAAACTAGGTATGGATTCGTGTACTTAATGAAACATAAAGCTTTTGATAAGTTCAGGGAATTTAAAGCCCTAGTTGAAAACCGAACAGGTAATTGTGTTAATACTCTTTGGTCACACCGAGGTGATGCGTACATGAGTACCGAGTTTGAAGAGTTCTTAAAGGAACTAGGAATAGTACCAAAATTTACTCCTCCAGTACTCCACAATTAAATGGAGTTTCACAAAGAAGGAACCGAACCTTGTTGGACATGGTTTGCTTCATGCTTAACTATACTAATCTACCAATTTATCTGTGGGGTCACGCACTCCTTATTGCTGCACATATCTTGAACAAATATCCTTGCAAATCCATTCCCAAAACTCCACATGAGATGTAGAGAGGTAGGATACCAAGTCTTAATCATATTAGGATCTGGGGATATCCTGCTTATGTCAATAAGACTAAAGTCACTACCAAAATTCACACTTTAGCTGACGACCGACTGGAGAATGGCCGACGACGTCCGTCGGCCGTTGGCTAAAGTCAAGGTTTAGCTGACTAGGAGAGTATTCATCGGCTAAAATAGTTTAACCGATGACTTTAAGTCATGTCGTCGGCTAAACATTCGGCTGAGTCGTCGACTACCTATGTATCATCGGCTGAAGTGTTTATACTTTAGCCGACGACCTATAAAACATCGGCTAAAGTATAAATACTTTAGTCAACGACCTATATACCGTCGGCTAAAGTTCTAATACTTTAGTCGACGACTATTTCATATTTTATCCGACGACACAGATCTAGTTGTCGGCTAAAGTATGAATATTCTGAACTTTTATTTATTTTTTAAATTTTCATCAATAATGTGTTTTATAAAATTTTTTTACCATAAAATAAATTCCTTTTTTTAAATATAATACATAATTTTAATAAATATAAATTTTTAATACATTTAGCATATAGATTTAATAATAAATAAGTAAATATATTATTTTTTCAAAATATAATGTATAAAATATTTGAAATATTTTACACATGTAATCCATATAGCTCAGCGGCAATATATTACTTTATAGAAGGGAAGGTCGCAGGTTCGAGTCCCACCATGCACTATTAATGAGATTTATTTCTCAGGGGCGAGTTGGGGTCTTGTCGGTTCAGGTTCGGGTTGGAATGAGTCCAGGTTGAATTTTATGTTGCTTTTTAATTTGGAGTTTAGCCGACGACAACTCATAGCCATTGGCTAAAGTGCCATACTTTAGTCGACAACTACTTCAGCCATCGGCTAAACCCTTAATACTTTAGCCGATGAATACTTTAGCCGTCAGCTTAAGTCCTAGTTTTAGCCGACGGTACCTCTAGAATGTCGTGGGCTAAACCTTAGCCGACGGATATCGGCTGACGGGACTTTAGCCGACGACCTAGTAGTATGGCCGATGACTTTCAGCCTTAGCCAAAAACTTTTGGTCGTTGGCTGAAGTACTAAAATTGGTAGTGAGTATAGAAATTGGAAGCTAGGCCTGTGAAAGGTCGTTTCATAGGATATCCAGGGGATTCCATGGGATATCTATTCTACATGCACGAAAATCATAGGATCGTCGTTGCTTTACAAGCACACTTCCTCGAATATAAGTTCATTCAAGAAGAAGTCGCAAGTAGAAATATTTATTTGGAAGAAATAAAAGAAACGCCAATTGAGACACCTGCGCAAGATATTAGAACCGAACCTTCTGAAATGCAAACACAACCTCGCAAGTCTAGTAGAACTTCTCAATTACCTGAGAGGTATGGCTATCTGCATCGAGAGGAACTGCATGTCTATGAGATGACAGAAAGTAGCCAAGAAAATGATCTTTCTACATATGATCAAGCGATGGTAGATGTTGACTCCGTGAAATGGCAAGTTGTTATGGAAGCTGAGATAGACTCAATGCATGTTAATCAGGTCTGGACTTTAGTACAACATCCAAAAGGCATGGTGCTTATTGGAAATAAATGGATCTACAAGAGAAAGACTGATGGAGATGGCAAGGTTGATACCTATAAGGCCAGGCTTGTGGCAAAGGGGTATTCAAAGAGAGGGAATCGATTACTTTGAGAATTTTTCGCCTGTAGACATGATTAAGTCTATTCGTATTATGCTTGCCATAGCAGCCCACTTATATTATGAAATATGGTAAATAGATGTGAAAACGGCATTAATAAATTGATTCCTTGAGGAAGAAATTTACAACAGCCTAAGGGATTCATATATGAAACTGATATTCATAAAGTATGTAAACTTCCGCATGCCATTTATAGACTAAAGCAAGCTTCGTGAAGTCAGAATCTTCATTTTAATGAGACAGTCAAAATTTTTGATTTTGTACAAAACGAAGAGGAGCCCTGTATTTACAAGAAGTTTAGTGGGAGCAAAATTGCATTCTTAATATTATATGTGGATGACATTCTACTTATAGGAAACGACGTAGGAATGCTCTGTTCTGTGAAAGCTTAGATTGCTAAAGAGTTCTCAATGAAAGACTTGGGAGAAGCTACCTATATTCTGGGTATTCGTCTCTACCAGGATTGAGCGAAAAGAATGTTAGGTCTTTCCCAAGTCCTCTATATACAAAAGATCCTGAAGCGATTTAGGATGGAAGATTCTAAGAGAGGGTTCCTACTTATGCGACATGGCATAAAACTTTTCTTAGATATGTGTCCTCAGAGTGAGGAAGACAGAAAGGAAATGAGTAAGGTGGCCTATGTTTCGATAGTGGGTGGCCTCATGTATGCTATGATTTGCACTGGACCGGATATTGCCTAGGCCGTGAGCGTAGTAAGTCGTTTTCAGTCAAATCCAGGGCAGAAACATTGGACAGATGTAAAGAACATTCTTAAGTACCTGAAGAGGACTAAAGACTTATTTTTAGGTATGGCGGTGGAGAACTAAAAGTAGAGGGTTATACAGATTCAGATTTTCCAGGGGATATGGATGTGAAGATGTCCACTTCAGGGTATATCTTTACTCTAGATGGTGGAGCAGTATCTTGGAGAAGTGCCAAGCAATGCGCGACTGTAATCTCTACATGTCAAGTCGAATATTAGGCAACCACGGAGGCTACTGAAGAAGCTTTTTGGATTAAGAAGTTCACTGCGGAACTTCAAGTGGTTCCTGATGCAGAGAAGCCCATGATGCTAATTTGCGATAACAAGGGAGCTATTGCATAAGCTAAGGAGCCTAGGGCTCACCACAACACCGAATATATTGAAACAAAATATCATTTTGTTAGGGAAATGGTTCAGAAAGGTACTGTTATACTGCAGAGAGAGAACACAGCAAATAATGTTGCTGATCCACTGACCAAGCTACTATCTCAGATGGGCTTTGAGCGACAGTTGGAGAATATGGGTACTAGCTACCATAGTTTGTAGCATTGAGTGCAAGTGGGAGATTGTAAGGAATATGCCCTCAAATGCCACTCATAGGATGAGAGAGTGAGAGCATTGTGTTGTAATTATGAATATTTAATTAAATAAGGTACTTATTATTTCTATATTATTATATATCACAGGCATTATGATTTGGTATATTAAATAATAGTCCATTTGAGAGCAAACATTCCACTCATTAGGGAGACAAGGAGATGGGCACTGGAAGTGTTTAGGGCTTGAATGCTTAATTGGTTCGCAAGTCGATAAAACCTAACTGGGCAGTAAGTAAATACAAAGCTTGTATAACGTGCACTCTGACATGTAGAGTGCATGTCTTCACTAAGGATTAGTGAGCACATGTTAGAGGTATGCTAATGGGATTAGTATACTCGAACACGACTCACCTGGATTCGATCACATGGATATCACTCAGGGATTTTCAATGACTGAGTCAAAAAGTTGTGATAGGTATACGTGGACCTTTGACTTGAGGTTTCAGTAGCAGATGTGCTTGTAACATTAAGTTAGTCATTAGATTAGTTCGATCCAATCACCGGTTGGTTGGGATCAACCTCCAAATGCAACTTAGTAGGCAACTAGCAGTCTCTACTGGATGCCAAGATAGAATTCTTTCTCATGTAAGTGAGCAGATAAATGTCATATGCGGTTATAACCGTGGTGGACAAACAACTACAACACATATGCATGACAACATATGATCATAAGTCTTTGGCTAAAGCAGGTATAGCTTGTTGTGTTTGATAGACGAGTGCTTGGTGTCGGTTTGCATTAACAAATACAGAGAGTCAAGTTACAATAGGGTTTGACTTTACCATGACCCTAATACTTGATTGGGACATATGATTGAAGGGTTTATACATATATAGGATTCACAACATAATGGTTTTGGAATGATCCAATCATTCGTTCTTAGTTGGTTTACGGTGCGGAGCACTAGACTACCCAAGTGTTCCCGTACTCCTTGGTTCCTCCCATTGCCGACTAAGAAGGACTTATGGAGTCGCGCAGAAGGATATTTGATGGATAAAATATGTATTTATTATCTCTTCATTAATATTGGATATTGGATATCTAATTTGATTTAATCAATGAATCATAGCGGTCTTGTGAATTGAAATTAATTAGTGGGTGATTAATTTAATTTATAAATAATTATTTCTTGTAAATATATTATTATAATTTTTGTATTTGATAAAATTAATTAATTGAATTAATTAATTAAGTATAAATACATTTGAGATAAAACGTAGTGTACTTAACGGACTGGACGTGCGAACGTTCGGTACACGAACCGAATGGCTCGACTCGTTTTCTGACCTAAAACAATGTGGGTTGTCCCCATCATCTCTCCCCACCTTCCATGTGATTTCTTTGATTGTCATGACGGTGTGGGGTGTGTTTTGGTTTATTTTTCACATGGTAACAAAAGAGATCAAGATTGTTATCTTGAAATCTTATCACATCATGTTATAGAATAACATCAAAAACACACCAACACAACCAAGAATTTATTTTTAGCCGGGAGAACTTTAGGGAGGGAAGAGGAATAATTTTTTCTTCAAATATTGTTCATCTTAGAGAGAAAGAAAAGGAAGAAGAGAAGAGAAGAAAAATACTATAGCAATTCCAATCTGTGTTCTTCGAGAACGTATTGATATATAATTTTTCCGATCAATATCAAACTCATTATAATTTTTCTGTGTTTGATCATTCATCAAGTTTGAACGAATTGGATTCGTGTACGTGTTGGTGACCGGAAAAAGCTTAGCTCGGGTTTTTCCTTCAAGAAGATATTATCATAGGTTTAGGAGGGTATGACTTCTTAATTTTATCTTCGTCAATTTATAATTGTTTATACGATGCTTGGTCGATCCGTTTTAGGGGTTTGGGTTTATCTGGTTGGACGGGTTTATTTTTCCATTGTCTAACTCTTTTTTATCACCAAATCCAACAGAAGAATACCTGGAAGAGTCATCAACAATGACAAGATAGTATTTCGTACCTCCCAGGATGACAGGGTCTACAGGACCGTAGAGATCCATATGTAGTAAATCCAGGACCCTATGTGTGGAAAGGTATGATTTGCTCTTCAGAGAGGTCTTGACCTGCTTGTCTTTCCGACAGGGTCCACAGACACTGTTTTTATGAAATGAGACATTGGGCAAGCCTCTGACCATTTCCTGTCGAGCTACTTTATCGATGGTCTTGAAATTGACATGAGACATCCTCTTGTGCCATAGCTAGCTTTGATCAGTAGTGCCTTTGGAAACAAAACTAGGAATTACAGTGCTAGTGAGTTTCCAGTCAGCAATATACATGTTACCTGACCATGTTCTTGTAAGAACAATTTGCTTGGTCTTGGTATCCTTCAGCCTACGTTGATCTACATAGAATTTAACCGATAGATGTTTGTCACAGAACTGGCTAATGCTAAGTATATTGTACTGTAGTCCTTCTACGTAGGCTACGTCGATGACTTTGAATCTGTAACACCCCGAGATATTCAGGATTATTACAGTGCCGCAAATCCTTCATGTAAGAATTTACTAGGCTAAAAATTTAAAACGACATTATTAATACCAACAATAAAATTTATTATTACATACCGAGATTCAAAAGAATAAAAAGACCATCACCAAATCGTAAACAATACAATACTATCGAAACAATACAAAGCAAAAACGTACTCGAGTACTTACTAAAACACAACACAACTAAAAGGACTATCTGGACCGTTAACAGCACTCAGCACCCCCATCGTCATGTAGCTCCTATCGTTGTATTCTGGCTCTCCTGGGTCTTGAACATAAAACACATGTCCACCCCCAAAAAGGTTAGCACAACGATGCTAGTAAGTACGATAATTATACAACACGGATTATTCGACAATACTTGAAAATTAACGTAGTATCAACAACAACAAAAACGCAACAACGACAAGCCTTTCCACGAGAAGACTATCAATGCACTACACAATGTGACATCACAACATACTCATGGTAACCCAACTATCTAGCGCGCACAACGTAGATGCCCACGATGATCCTGTCGGACCAACATGTGGTGGAAAACCCATCCAACAATCCAGCGGACGTAGCATAGATCCCAAGATGATCCCATCGGACCAACACGTGGTGGACAAACAACTACAACACATATGCATGACAACATAAAGGACATCAACATGGATCAACACGGATCAACATAATTAAAGTACTTGCCTTAGAAAGACGATAAGGATTAGATACTTCAATGAAGGTCAATACGCTAGAAGGTCACCCCTTCGATCAATCACTTTGAAAATCTCGAACCTTATACAAAAAGAAATAACAAAGAGTTCAACTTACGTCACAAACACATACGAACATCTAATGTCCTAAACTATGGCCTAGTTGACATCCCACAAAAGGCCGGTTCATGGTTCAACTATTCAACGAATGCTAAATTGAACTAATAACATACTTCATGAGAATCAAATGATTATAACGGAGATAAAGTGTCGATGTCTACAATTCAAGGGTATTAAAGTCATTACAATCCATACTCCAATCTCGATTATCAACTCTAAAGTATGGTTTGATTAATCTACGATTCATAATAAGGATGGACACAATCAATCGATTTCTAGGTAAATCATCACAAGGATTTCCGTTCTCCAGCAAAGTAGTTCTTCGCTATAAGGTTCTATGTTCAAAACGATTGTCACTAAACATAATCACATTGTCTTAACCATCTATATGAAGATTTATCAGATCTAAACAATTCTTACAAGACATGAATGTACTTGAAGGACATTCTCTACATTTATCTTCATGAATTCCTCTAATATAGGTGATAATATTAACAAGTTGTTCGACATTTGAATATCTCGAAATCATCATCAAAGGCATGTTATATTCTCAGAAAACTTCATCCCCATGTTTGGCATAATCATGGATTAACTTATATCAATGGGAAAACCTAAGTTCGTCCATTCCAATCCTCCTAAAAATGGTGTTCGATTTATCATGATAGTAATAAACTCCATAATCTCAGTAACATGCTCATACATCAGTAAGAACGTGAATTCCATCTAGGTGAAGTATCGACATACCTTACTACGAAGTAAACGACGAAACAATCGGTAGAACTCAACGCCGGATGCTTGAACACTACTCCAAGATGTTCTATGATCTCAGAAATCCTATTGAGAGGCTGATATAGTGGTTATTTATGGCTGGGAGATCTAAGAGATGGGTGGAGTACAGACAAAATAAGTTAAAGAAATGAAAGGGTTGTTGTCCTATTTATAGAAAATGACATGTAGTGTACGATATTCTCACCCTTTAGCATGCGCTAACGGGCTCACAACACACTGTCTCTTTCTGTCCTCAGCCTTACGTACGTTATACAGCCATTACGTATGTTAAGCGCTAACTTTCAGCGTTGCGCACGCTAACGACCTCGCAGAGCTTACTGCCTCTACTGTCCATGGCTTTAGCGTGCGTTAACTATAACCTGTAGTGCATGCTAAACACCGTTGACTTAACTTTTCAAAAAGCCGTCCAGGTTCATCCAACACATCCTTATCAAATCCGTGATCCGATCCCACCTACTGATCTTGTCTTAATTATGTTGATTGCACATAGCGCGCGCTATCTTAACGACATAATGTATGCTAATGCTCAAGTGTAGCGTACGCTAAATCTGTACATTAGCGTGCGCTAATTCATGCAAATACATGTATGAATAAACATCCTTTACAACATACATTCATGAACACTGGATTACTGGTACGGAAAATCATACTTTGATTAATTGTACGACAAAATCAAATACCACCAGATTCAAATACGGATGAAAATACATGACAAATATCCGCGTATTACAGAATCTTCCTACAAGCAGGGTTCCTTTCCCTCTTATTCTTCCTTTGGATTTGTCACTGACTCGCACCTTTAGACCGCTGCCTTCTACATAATGTGACAGCTTGGAGATATCTCCTGTCATGTGGCAAGAAAATCCGCTATTGAAATACCAGATGTCCTTATCCTTGATATCATGCAATCAAAAAGATTAAGTAGATTTAGGTCCCCTTTGATTATTGGGTCCTTGGTTATTAGTTCCTTTAGGTACCCATATTTGCCTGACATCAATGGGTTTGTTGCAGGTTACATTTGGTCCTGTTTTGCGAGATTTATGTGGGGTAGACACGTAATTATTGTAAGCATGGTTATTATGCATGTAAAATTTGTAATTTTAGCTCCAGTACAGTTGTTGTCTCGGAGAAGGAACCATATTCTTCTACCTTGTTGCCTGCCGTCTGGGTTTCAAGTTGGATTCCCAGATTTGTTGTTGGTAGAACTGCGCGACAGCCTGCTTACGGGACAAATACTTGGTTTCTTATACCCAGCATCTGGGGGTACTGTACTGTTGGTAGTACTAAGGTTCATACTGTTGATACATAGGTACAACCTTCCTTCTGGTCAGCTGCTGACGTTGTTAGTATGCTCGCGGAACATACCGTTGATGTCTAGTATTGTGTTTTATAGGTCTATGAGACTGAGGTTTCCGCTGCTTATGATATGAGCCGAGTGGAAGAATGGTAGCCTTTGCTGTTCAAGAAGGGGTAGCTGTAACCTTTATAGGAACATCCTTCGGGGCTTCTTTAGGTTCTGGAATGGGTTCTAATCCTTTGACAAACATCATACTAGTTTTGCCTTTATGGGATAATGAGTCGTATCGCAAGCGATGTTTATAATGGACATGCTGCCCAGTGCTTAGGGTGTCTTCCATCCTCGTCGATGATTTCTCAAAGGACTTGAGGATGGTCACGAGTTCTCCTTCTCTTTTCTCGAGAAGGTGTATTTTAGTCTCTAATAAAGCATAATCATTTGCCTTACATTTATTATGAGTTTTTACCTCATTTAGTTTGGTTGCAAGTTTATGATTGCTTTCCATAAGTTTTTCATGAATGATCTTACTGTTTTCACAATCCAGAGATATATTTTCATAGTTATTTTTCAGCAGATTGTTTTCATCCTTCAACTCTAAATTTTAAAGAGAGAGCTGTAGGTTTCTTGTTTAAGTATCTCATGGGAATTTGTCATGTTTTCAAATGTATGTGATGCATTAATAGGAGTAGCTGAGGTTGAGCTTGCCTCATCCTCACTGTCCTCATCATTATCTTCTTCTTTGGCCATAAAGCACATGTAGGCTTTATCCTCGATTTCATTATCGGAGGAGTCACTGCCACTGATTGCCTATAGGTACTCCCCTGTGTTTATCGGTGGGTGAAGATTCTGATTCTCTGGTTAGGGCCTTTAGCTTGTTTCGCTAAACACACCTTTTCTCGTCCTTTTCTTGTTGCTCAGCTCAGGAAACTTCTGCACTTTAGGATGAGGACATCTATTTGCATAGTGTCCCGGTTTCCTGCAGTTACAACACAAGTTAGAATATGTGGACAATGGTGATTCTGAACTCACCTTGTTAAATGGTTTAGGCCTATAGGGGGTCTTTCTGGATTTCTTAATGAACTTCTGGAATTTATGGATAAGCAAGGCCATTTCGTCTGGAGACAGGATGTCATCATCGCTGTCAGCTGCCTTGGATGCAACTTTGGATGTGCTGGGTCCAGAGCTGTGTATCCTCTCAGATACATCAAAAAGTGTTGTAGTCATAGTAGGTGACTCTTCATCCTTCTCTCTCCCATCAATATCGTACTAAAAAGCTCTGAGGTCGGAGAAGAGATCAAAAAGTAGATATATCATTTAAATTATAAGACACGCGCATAGCTGTGGTCTTAATGTCCCATCGGGCAGGGAGTGATCTAAAAATTTTAAGATTCTTTTCCTTTTGGGTATACACTTTACCCAATGCTTCAAGTTCACGACAATTCCGATAAATCTGCGGTCAAGTTCCTCAAGTGTTTCGCAAGATTTCATTTCAAAGAATTCAAATTGTTGAGTTCGTTTTGAAATCTTGTTTTCTTTTGAGAGCTTAGTTTCCTCACAAATCAACTTGAGTTTCCCCATATTTCCTTGGCTATCTTGCAGCTCTTTACCTTGGAGAATATACCTTGGAGAATATGCTCTTTAATGCTTCAGACATTCTCTTTGACCCGCATTAAATGCTCTTTTATCTGTGGTCTCTTCGGCTGCATTAAATGTTGTCCTATCAGCATTAAATGCTACTTTAATCGTGAATACTTTATGAATAAAGAATGTTTGTTTCATAATGGTATTAAAGTTTCTTCAGTCCTGTTAGTTTTATGTTTTACGTTTCCCAAGGGAAGCACCTACATCATTGTTTGCTGTATCCAACATCTAATCTTGATGTATCTTGAAGGGTTAGCTGTAGGTTTGGACTCTTGGCTCACTGTATGATCTTGCGCTGTATGGACTGGTTGTAGGACAGGCTGTATGTAACATTTATCATTTTTTTCAACGACGACCATACTTATCTGATATTATGACTTGATGATACTTGGCTGTATGAGGTATTTATCAAAAGACTAAGAGGATTTTTCCCAACACAAGCATACAATGCTTGAAAGGTCTCATAACTCTCTTGATAGAATGCTTAGAAAAAGTGTCCTTGAGGTGAACATTAAGCTCAGAAGCTTCCATTTTTTCCATATTCTTCTGAAGTTCCGGATAAATGGTAGCCAACATAATACAATTGCCATCAATGGAATCATCACAATGTTTCTTCTATTTATCTTTTGTTGCTTTCTTAGCATTGTCAGCAGGCTCATCGGGAATTTCTACCTCAGAACATATAACTCTCTTTCTTGCTTGAGAACTATTCTCAAGCTCCGGATCCAATCCAGATAGTTGTTGCCGTTTTCTTTGAGCTTGTCCTTCTCAAGGACGGATCGCAGTGAATGCTACTCTATTATCTACGAAGTTTAAATATGCAAAGTATTCAGTCACATTTCTATTTTTCAAAAAATACTCCCACTAAAACAAAGTACGCTCATATTAAAACATTTATAATTTTAGTGTGCTAAGATCCCATTTTGAGCAATCTAAACCCAGCTTTGGCATGACGCTTAGAATTTAGCTACTTTAGGTGGATAACTCTTTATCGATTGCATCATATGTAACTCTTAGCTTACACTTATGGGATTTTCATCTTATGCCCAAGCTTGTTACAATCCCATCTTATGCCTTAAGGTTCAAAATTATTTTGAATTCCTAGTTCATTAAAACACATAGGTATCACCATTACTTATCCTACCTTACTAAGATAATCCGAGCATACATCTTTGGCATGAACCGCTCAAGATGATCGAAGTCTTGATAGGTATTTTGATTGAATGGCATTAAAATCTCATGTTGGACTCTATGATAATCTCAGGTTCAATGATTTCTCGACATACTGTATATTGAGATTCACCTATGATATTTTCCATGCAGTGATCTCGGGTCTGTCTAGTATTGTGTTCTCTGACCAAAACCCAAAAGTTTGAGCCGTACCACGCGCATAATCATCCAATGATTATAATCAAACTTATACTAGTGTATTAATTAATCGAGTCTCCACTCTACGTGATTTGACCAGGGACATATACATAATCTTATTATTCGTGAATAACTATTATTCGATTATTATTATATTAAAACATGCACATATTACAATAATCAACGAGAAATATATGTCGTAAAATGACTTTGTTTAAATATGACAATTACAAATATAGGTACATTGAATGTCCTAGGGCACTATTCCCAACAAAATCTTCCGTTGCAACTAAAGCTGAAGTCAAGACATTATAAGGGTGATCGAATAACTAAACCGGAAGACTGGATTCTCACCTACGACGTGACTCCAGAAGGGAAGGACATCTACAGGGACCGATGCATAGATTCCTTAGTTAACTGGTGGAGAGGAACACAACAAGAAGTCATCTAGACAATGTCATTATAGAAGATAATTCCTTTCTGATGTATCTTTCATGTTTTTTAACTCCCGATGTAAATCAATTCCTGAAGTACTGTAATCAAGTTTGATTATCAAAAATTTTGATTTATCTCAAAAGATTAGAGCTCGTAATCTTCATTTACTATTTGATTGCGTTGCATGATAAAATATTTGCTAAGTATAAAAATTGCTATCTAAAGCTGTAAGAACTTTTATGCGAACATTTCATAGATTAAGTTGTATCCAGTTAGACTACTTGCTGTCAGATTGTGCTACGAGCCAATCAAAACTTTATTTGTAATACACTTACTCTTGTAGGATTTAAAGTTTTAGAACTTGCATTCAAGCATTTCAAATTTTAGTCTAAGTCTCGAAGATCAGACCATCCGACAGAAGACTTGAAGACAGCCTTCTCTTTTTAAAGAAGCTTTGGCATTATCTAAAAGGGGGAAATTGTTGGGAAAAATAACACCCCAAGTGTTCTAATAAATATATTTTACATGTCCCTATATCGAACTTTATACAGCACCCAAAATATGTTTCCTACAGCCAAATGATCATTCCAAGCATACAACAAAAAGTCTATTGGCTACAGCAAAGAAGTTGTATGTATTTCACTTAGGAAAAGTAAAATACAATCCAACAGGATTTAGACTTAGACCTTTATACCATTGTGAGATAAGTCTTTCTTTATTCACAAAGTATTCACGATTTCAAAGGAGCATTTAATGCTGACAGGATAACATTTAATGCGGCCGAAATGACTGTGGACTAAGAGCATTTGATGTGGTTCAAAAAGAATGTGTGAAGCATGAAATGCGGATATCTTTAATTAAATTATTTTTGCAATCCGCCGATCTGTCCACATCTTAACAACTGGCCAACAACACATTTATAACGGATCTATTTCCAAGGTTATAAATAGCCTAAGGAAGGGGACATTGGTCACTTATTGACTTATTGATTGATCAAGAATCAAAATCACTCAATATCTTATAGCAATCTATTTCTTCAAACGTACGTCGTATATCCTTGAGTGAAGAAATACTAAGTCCTTAACTGAGAACAACACAGCACAACAAAGACTTTCATAGCCTACAGCTACTGTTATGATTCATGTGATTCAAAACCCTATTTGTTGTGTCAAGAATTAACACTTTCCGACCGGCGATCGCCTCGGAGGTCGGGCGACCGAGTCACTGCCGAGCGGCCGAGGCAGTTCTGCCGACCAGCGAGCTAGACTGGCCAACCGAAGGTCCCAGGACAAGTCCCGGTACCGAGCGATCGACATCAAAGGCGATCGTCTCTCGGTACTCGGCGACCGACTCCTGGCGACCGACTAGTGGACGACCATCCCTCGACATCTGCCGACCGACTCCTGGCGACCGACTAGCAGGCGATCCTCTCTCGGCATCTGCCGACCGACCCTTGGTGATCGACCGAATGCCGACCCTCAGCAACTGGCCGATGGCGACCTCTGATGACCAGCTAGAGACGACCGCCTCATGTCGATCAGCGCCGATGGCCATCCAGTCGGCCAAGGCCGAGCCTCAAGACTGGCACCACTTGCCAGCGCCAAGACAAGATCCGCGAAGCTCCGGCCATTGACCACAGCCTGGCAGAATCACTCCACCAGCCGACAAGCCGCCGAAAGTCGGTAGGGCCGCATTGATCGACCGGACGCGCGTGCTGGCTCCTTATTGGACCGCCCAGCTGGCGCCAGCCACTGCATTGGACTTTATACGGACTGCCAGCCACTCCCTTGGACTTTAGCCCGACAGCCCGGGAGATCGCCCCATTATAATATTGGTCGGCGGACGATCGCCCCATTATTATAATGGCCGGAAGGCGATCGCCCGCTAGAGGACAGGACCCGGCAACCCCTATATATACAAGGCTCCCAGCACTTGTCCAATGACCGAAATTCCTCTGCACTGAACCGAGACTTCAGCACACTAAACAGAAGCAAAACATCAGCACTTGGCTAATCTCCAACTCTTGGCAACAGCTATCATTCGGTCCTTCTTCTCCCGGCCTATCTCATCCAGCAGACTATCGGCAGGGACGAAGAACACCGAGCTTCGCTCAAGAGCCGGATTAACAGAGTCTTTTTACACTCATTGTATTTAGATTTCTCTCATTAATACTTGTATCCACGAATATTCGTATTAATATCATCTCGCGAGAGCATTCAAGCCCGGGCCTAACAAACCCGGAAAATCTTGTATTATTTATCTTCTCTCGGAAGTGCTCCCGCAATTGTTGTTTGTTGTCCGTCTTCCAGCAGTATTAATCTTCGGATAAATATTTTGGGCAACAACAACTGGCGCTAGAAGAAGGGCATCCAACCCTCGAATTTTTATACCTACCGTCCCGGAGAACACTCACTGTTCTCGGGGCAGATACTTGAAGTGACACTCACTGCACTTCAAAGAAATTTTTCAGAAATCATGTCTTCCGCCTCCGCGTCGAAGAAAGCCGGCCGACCGGCGGACCCTGTTCCGTCGGTCCGAGCCGCGGCCGATGATGGTGGAAGGTAGCGCGCGGATCGAGACGTTCGATCCGTCCCAGACGGCGGCCCGAGCCTCTCGCTCGATCGATTCGAACCAATGAGCAGATCGAAGAGGCCATCGCCGTCCCTTCAGGAGCGACGGAGCGCTCTCGACGCGCCTCCTGCTATCACCCCCTCGGTCTCCCGCCGGAAGTCCAAGCGGAAGCTCAAGGCATTATTGGCCGAGCGATCGCCAGGAGGCTCTCGCCCGCAAGAAGAGGCGCTCGGCAGCCGGGGCACCTCTGTCTTCGATCGCCTGGGCAGTGACCCGACACAGCGGCCGGGCGTCCGGCCCGGCCTACGAGGCAGCGGAGTTTGAGTCCGTCACCAGGAGCTCGGCCTACCCGGCTCCCAGAAGGCAATCCAGCCGCCTGGCTCCCGCTCGCCAAATTCCCGAGGTCGGCAGCAGCGGAGTCCGGAGATCGGTACACGATCGCCTCGGCTCCTGCTCCCAAAGCCGATCCGCAACCAACCGAGCCACGGCGATTGCCGCATTGCAACGTCAGCTCGACGACGTGAAGGCGCTCCTGCAATCCAGGGCAGGCGCCACGAAGACGATCGCCGAGCCGAGCGAGCCGCTCGCGATCGACATCGAGCTCGCCCCCGTGCAGCACAAGATCGCTCCTCCTCAAACTCCCGTTTACGAGGGGCGATCGGACCCCCAAATACACCAGCACAAGTTCAACATCTACATGACCGGGTGTGGGGCATCTGACGCGACCAGGTGCCGAATGTTCCCTCTGACGCTGGACGACCTCGCCCACCGGTGGTACACCTCATTGCCACCTCGGTCCATTGGCTCCTTTAATGAGCTGGCGCACGTCTTCACGGAACACTTCACCACCAGGGTCGTCCGGCCAGAAGGTCGCCTTCGCATGATGCAAATCAAGCAGGGAGAAGAAGAGTCCGACTCGGACTACATCGACCGGGTAGACGTGATCATCCTCAACCGCGAGCCTGTAAACGATGAGACCGCCCTCTACGCGGTCCTAGGAGGTTTTCAGGGCTTCTCGCCTATGTTCAGGCATCTCTCGAAGACCCTACCGATGACTTACGCAGCCTTCCGGGCTAGAGCCGCAGATTTCCTGTCCAGGCAAAGGCTTCTTCTTAGCCTAGGAGTAGAGCGATCGGCGCCCGCGCGACGACCTCCAGTCTACCAGCCCGATCGCTACTATCCAGCAGAGCCGGAGGACTCGCTCACCGCCTACAGTCCACCATTTTAAATGAGGGACTAACTCCCGCCCGATCGCCGATATCGACCTACGAATAAAGCGATCGGCTGCCGACCGGAGATCGCCAGTCTTCCGGCCCGATCGCCGATCATCACGCTACATCATCAGCAATCCGGAGGACACGATCGCCGTTTACAGTCCAGCATTTAACATGAGGAACTAAGGCTCGCGATCGCCTCCACCGCACATCGTAAAGCCATGGTCACAGCGGTCGATGGAACTGCCCGGCCATGCAAGGACCCTTTCGGCCGAGATCGCCTGCCCTTCGTTTGAATACGAGGCCGGCGTAGTCTAAGGGCTCTCCAACATTAATCAGTGGACACATGCCACAACCCCATCTCAACGTACACCGTCGAGGTCGGCCATCTCCATGGCTGGCCGAGGTGGAAGCAGAGCTAACAAGCCGCGGAGGTGGAGTTGATTCATCCGACGCTGCCCCGCGCAAGGACTCCTCTAGACCGAGACCGCACGCCCTTCGTTTAAATACGAGGCGAGGCGTAGCCTAACAGAGGACCCTCATAATAAAGTGAGTCACGAGACACTCCATGTCTTCGCGCACCAAGACACGGTCATGGAGTCGGTCCATCGATCTCCGCGACTGTGCACGATTCCTCAAACGAGCGAAACCACCAAGTTTCCGTGGGGGATCGGCCAATGTTGTTTTTGCAGGTACAAGACCGAAAGATAGCTAGCGAATCGACCATGATAGCCTAAGTCCGAATCCTAAGTCAGCTCAGATCGCCCGTCCTCATCCATACACGATCGCCAGCAAGAACCACCTCGCCCCATGTCTTCAACATAGGAGCAAGCTGGGGGGCAATTGTTGTGTCAAGAATTAACACTTTCCGACCGGCGATCGCCTCGGAGGTCGGGCGACCGAGTCACTGCCGAGCGGCCGAGGCAGATCTGCCGACCAGCGAGCTAGACTGGCCAACCGAAGGTCCCAGGACAAGTCCCGGTACCGAGCGATCGACATCAAAGGCGATCGTCTCTCGGTACTCGGCGACCGACTCCTGGCGACCGACTAGTGGACGACCATCCCTCGACATCTGCCGACCGACTCCTGGCGACCGACTAGCAGGCGATCCTCTCTCGGCATCTGCCGACCGACCCTTGGTGACCGACCGAATGCCGACCCTCAGCAACTGGCCGATGGCGACCTCTGATGACCAGCTAGAGACGACCGCCTCATGTCGATCAGCGCCGATGGCCATCCAGTCGGCCAAGGCCGAGCCTCAAGACTGGCACCACGTGCAAGGGCCGAGACAAGATCCGCGAATCTCGGGCCATTGACCACAGCCTGGCAGAATCTCTCCACCAGCCGACAAGCCGCCGAAAGCTGTCAGTAGGGCCGCATTGTGACTGACTCCGGACGCGTGCTGGCTCCTTATTGGACCGCCCAGCTGGCGCCAGCCACTGCATTGGACTTTATACGGACTGCCAGCCACTCTCTTGGACTTTAGCCCGACAGCCCGGGAGATCGCCCCATTATAATATTGGCCGGCAGACGATCGCCCCATTATTATAATGGCCGGAAGGCGATCGCCCGCTAGAGGACAGGACCCGGCAGCCCCTATATATACAAGGCTCCCAGCACTTGTCCAATGACCGAAATTCTTCTGCACTGAACCGAGACTTCAGCACACTAAACAGAAGCAAAACATCAGCACTTGGCTAGATCCAACTCTTGGCAACAGCTATCATTCGGTCTTACTTCTCCCGGCCTCTCTCATCAGGAAGACGACCGGCGGGGACGAAGAACACCGAGCTTCGCTCAAGAGCCGGATTAACAGAGTCTTTTTACACTCATTGTATTTAGATTTCTCTCATTAATACTTGTATCCATGAATATTTGTATTAATATCATCTCTCGAGAGCATTCAAGCCCGGGCCTAACAAACCCGGCAAATCTTGTATTATTTATCTTCTCTCGGAAGTGCTCCCGCAATTGTTGTTTGTTGTCCATCTCCAGCAGTATTTAATCTTCGGATAGATATTTTGGGCAACAACACTATTGTCGAGATCATTAGCCCTGTGTGGCTAAGTTGAACTATCTTGACCTATATAGGATGAAGAGATCTCGAAGATGAAGCTTTAATTTGTGTGAGAATAATCCAATTAAAGAAGCCTGTAGGTGATCTGTGTGAACGGCTAAAGCTACAGTCGGTATATCAATCTATTTGAACGATATAGTGATCAGTTTAGTTAAAATCGTATAGTTGTGTATGCCTTGATTTTAGTAAACTATTTACTCCTATGTGGAGGAAATGTGGACTTAGAGAGGTTTACCTCGAACCACATTGAAGTTATATGTTATTACTTCCTGTACTTACTGTTTTCTAACTGCCTGTGACTTATTGTATCTTACTATGAAAACCGTATAAGCACCAAGTTACAGAAGACTGTCTAGTTGCTATACTTACAGAAACTTAGTTTAAGACTTCCGTTAAGCGTAACAAACTTCGATAAAGAGTACAGCTTATTCAACACCCCCTTCTAAGCTGTAAGTAAAGTATACCGTGACCAACATGTTTTATCCCCAACAATGGCAAAACTGAGCTGAATGATTCTTATGCTAAAACTAAATTGATGGTCTCTTTATAGTATACTCTCAAATAAGCAAAGCATATAAAGTTTTAACAAAAGAACACTAGTTGTGGAAGAAGCACCTTATGTTGTCATTGATGAATCTACTTCTTAGTACAAGAATCTGGCGGAACAAATTGAGAAACCGCTCAAAGCCCACCACACTAGAAGAAATAATTCATAAGACACAAGCGTGATAGACACAACTGATGAAGACCCATCTGCAGATCAGCCAGGATCTCCAAACTCAACTATTGAGAATTCATATACAGCTGAACCAGACACAACTGAACAAGATGCGGCTGCTGATCAATAAGACTCAATTGAGATACAGCGAGGACAATAAAACTCAGTTGAACCACAAACTGATGCAAAAATCCTCTAGGCAGCTTATCAGGGGGAATATGAAATGCAGATCAACAACCAAAAATAGAAAATGAAGATGAAACTCCTATATTGTTGAAGGATCATCCCATCCAATAAATCAATGGGAACCTAACTGATGGAGCAAAGACCAGAAAATCAAAAGACCCAATGGGAATGTCTATATTCTTATGTTTTATGTATCAGATAGAACCAAAGATGACTGAACAAGCCCTGGATGACTACACTTGGGTGAATGCCATGCAGGAAGAACTGAATCAAATATAAAGGAACTATGTATTGGAGCTGATATACAACCATACCACAAGAAAGTTATATGCACTAAGTGGGTTTATAAGAACAAATGTGATGACGATGGAATTGTTGTTAGGAATAAAGCAAGACTGGTACGAAAAGGATATGCTCACTCTGAAGAAATAGATTTTGATGAAACATGTGCGCAGTAGCCAGATTTGAAGAAATAAGGATATTTCTTGCTCATGTATCCTTCAAGGACTTAGATGTATATCAAATGGATGTGAAGAGTGTCTTCCTCAATTGAGTTTTTGAAGAATAAGTGTATGTATAGTAGCCTCCTAGATTTATCAAAAGAGATACACTATACAAACTGCTCAAAGCCCTCAATGGAACAAACACCAAGAGCCTGGTGTGAGACACTATCAATATTCCTTGAGAAAAATGGATTTAGCAAAGAAAAAATGGACAAGACACTTTTCAGGATTGAACATGAAGACCACATATTTCTGGATCAAATTTATGTGAATGATATCATCTTTGGATGTGAAAAGAGAATTTGAAATGAGCATGATGGGTAAACTAAATTTCTTTCCAGGTTTACAAGTCAAACAGGTGAAACAATTATCTTCATCAATCAAGCCAAATACACAATGGAGCTGATCAAAAGATTTGGCATGGAGTTAACCAAGTCCTTCAAAATACCAATGAGCACATCCCTGCACATTGACACTGATGAAGAAGGTATTCCGGTGGATCCAACCCGCTACAGAGGACTGATTATTATTGTACCTGACTGCAAGTAGACCAGACATATCAAATACAGTTGGAGTATGTGCAAGATTCCAGTCCTATGCAAAGCGGTCACACTAGGAAGCAGCTAAAAGGATTATCATATATCTAAAATCCATAGTGAATGTTGGATTATGGTATCCTAACAATGATAACTTTGAATTATTAGGTTATTCTGGTACTGATTTTGTAGGATGTAAGATCAATAGGAAAAGCGCAAGCAGAACATGCCATTCCATAAGAACCAACCTTATTTCATGGTTCAACAAGGAGCAGACATCAAATTCCATATCTACAACGGAATCATAATACCTAGATGCAGGCAGCTGATGTGCTAAAATATTATGGACCTGACAGCATCTAATAGACTACAACATAATTGCAAATAATGTTTCAATATGATATGACAACAATATTACAATTTCCATAACAATCAATAAATTACTTCGCTCAAGAACAAAGCACATTGATGTTAAGCATCATTTTATCAGAGACCATGTTATTAGCAATAGAGTTCTTGTGGAAAGAGTCGACACTAAATATCAAATAACTAATATATACACCAAGCCATTTCCAAAAGAAAGATTCCTGAAGCTAAGCAGAGACCTTGGAGTTCTAGATTAGGAATCAAATACATAGTTGACAACCTAGCTAGCGAGCTACCCAGCTGCTGGTCGACGAAGAACTCAACTTACGACCTACTTGTGACAGCAACCCAGCCAGGATCAGAACATAGATGGAACAAAACATAGCTGCATTCAGGTCAGATCAATCGACCAGCTAACTTCCTAATCCCAATAATATTATTATATTATTTAATTTAAAACGCATGGCAAAACACCCATGATCTAAAATTGGTAGTTACTTTTTAACCATGTCGACACCACGATTGAAATTTAACACGAAAACATGATATGACTACTTGAAGACCAATCACTTAAAACATTAATTTTTCTCGACCGACTGAATTCAAATCACTCTTATAAAAGTAAGTCAAAATTTATTCAGTAACTCATCGTCTTCCGAAACCTTAACTTTTCTGCAAAACTAAAAATCCGGACTTCATCTACACTTAGACAAAAGTATCTTTCTTATGCAGATATGGAATACAAGAGTTACTTCAACGGAATCAAGATCAAAAATTTGAAGGAGCAAATTAACTACAGTATTTCAGTTGACTTTTTCGGGCTCTTAGAAGTATGAAACAATCTATTAATAACGAAATGATTCTCAACATGAAGAAGAATGGCACCAACCAATATCTGAGCATAAACCTGAAGAAGCTGTAAAAAGAACATGTCGTATGCTTAGGCCAGGGTGACCCAATTTGGGATAGAGAGCTTGATTTTTGGTGGGGATATCCTTATCACCAATAAAGTGATGGTCGACGCCTTTGGTATGAAAAACAGAGCAATAGCGGTGGAGGCACTAAAACTAAACCATGAATTCCATAATTCGATATCGTAAGCTCAGATGAAAATAGATATTTTCTTCTTCCAAGTCATGAAGTTCGATCCATCGAAGAATGGAGGTCGGTTTAGTGCAAGACCTTCAACTGGAGCAAGTTGAAACGCCATTTGGATCTTCTCCTAGGATGTTAAGCCGCTTCTAGGAGGTACCGCCCCGATACCAATTGATGGAGCACTATTGGTCGGTATCGCTGTTTGGAGATAGAGTTTAAAACTCTTTCGCGTTGCGGAAGTGATTTAAATAAGAGTGCAGAAAGCAAATCGACACATAATTTATAGAGGTTCGGCCAAATGTGCCTACGTCCTCTTTCGGTATCTTTTTCTATAGGCTAAAGATAAACCTCTGCACCTCTCTTCTATCGGTCGAGGGATAACCGTTACAAAACTCGCCTTCTATCGGTCCGAGTAAACCATCCAATCACTTGTCTTTATGTCAGTCCAAGTTAAACCGTTTTCCTTTTCTATTGGACAAGGAATCAACCAATGTAGCTTTCTATGGGTACTAGATGAACCTCACTTAGATATCGATTGCGATTCTAACAATGCCGGATCCTTGATCCTAATAAAACTGAATCCAATCGTATCCTTTCTTTTTCCTCTTGTGTATCTGTTGAATGTATAAACACTCAAACTATCGATATAATCACAATTACAACAACAAGAATATCAATATCAATATCTGATCAATCTATCATTTTCTTTGCGTTGTTGTGTGATGAATACCATTAGAAGTGGTATTTATAAGCTCCAAAGCCTCAACTAGCCGTTAGCCTTCTGTCACTTCATTACATACGTTACTAACCTTCTCTTACGTACGTTAGATACCTTACATATATTAAAAATATTGTGTTACGTACGTTATCATCCTTACAAAACAGTCCAGTAGCATTCATCTTCTGTGTTACGTATGTTAGCAAATATACTATTACGTACGTTATCAATAGTCAACATATCTGTTGCTTGCTGATGCGCCATGATGTCATCTCCAACGTTCTTCTTGTTTGAATTCCGAAACACTCTATTACGTATGTCATACACATCGTGTTATGTGCGTTAAGCTTCCTCTGTTACGTACGTTATGCTTTGTGTGTTACGTACGTTAAGTTTGGTCAGGTAACTTCTTTCTTGTCTGATCAGGTAGGTTCGACTCGTCTAATTTGTAGGTAGGTTGGACTCGTCTGATCTGCAGGTAGGTTGGACTCGTCTGATCTGCAGGTGGGTTTTACGGATTGCGCGACATTTTATGTCTTCGACTCCTTCTTTGTTTTGTTTCGCTTCTTTGTTGTTTTGCTTTGTTTAGCAACTTTAATCATCAAAACTCTATTAATGAATCTTTGGAATAAAAATATTCCAACAAAAATCATACAAGAGAGGAAAAAGAAAGGATACGATTGGATTCGGTGTTATTAGGATCAAGGATCCGACATTGTTAGAATCACAATCGATATCTACGTGAGGTTTATCTAGTACCCATCGAAAGCTAGATTGGTTGATTCCTTGTCCAATAGAAAAGGAAAACGGTTTAACTTGGACCGACATAAAGACAAGTGATTAATGTAACACCCCAAACTAGGCGGATATTACAGTGCCGTGGACCCCCAACTGGGACCCACCAGGCGAATGAGACTTAATGAATTAAATAATATAATTGTAGTACCGAACCACATTATATCATTAATTACTCCGATGAGGAGTTTCAAGTACAACACACCCATGAAAATACATAATACATGTATATTTTATATGAAGATAAAATCTACAACACCAATTAAAATGAGTATCTAAATGGAAGTTTGCAGCGGAATACAAATGAGGAAAACATGAAGACTGAAAGGACTGGGTCCACCTACTAGTATCACTGGGACTCCTCGCCGTCAACATTCTCTTCCTGTGCCTTAGCCTTGCCATGACCTGAAAACAACATCCCCCAACGGGGTCAGTTACACAGAACAATAGTCCTCAAGAGTTGAATAAACACAATCATGATATATCTTATTATGAAATTAAGCTGAAGAGGGGCATCATAGTACGCCTGTAATGGTATGTGCAAGTACACAAGATGAGTGTCCGGACACACCCTCCCTTGTACCTAATTAGTCTCACGGAGGTAGGTTACCGTGTGCACAGTCCACTGTGTCGGTGAACCCGATCACATGACTATCGTGTGCCCGACTAAAAATTCCACACATCCCCACCCAGCCACGCAATATGAACCCAGAAGGCCACAAGAGCAAAAGTGACCAATGAACATTAATGAATAACAATTCGACAAGGGTCAAGAATGACTCACCGAGATGAGATAATAATGAAATGAATGGTAGCTCATTGAAATGATTGGAACCGTCGTTCCTCGTGAATTAAAGATTAGTTTGATAAATACAAGTCTCAACATGATTATTACACTATGAATGAATTATGATTTATGAATGAACAACGAAAGGAATGAGTGTCCTTTAACCGAGTAAGAATTAACTTACTCAACACCGGTGAAGAAAGTCCTTCCTCGAACAACATCCTAAAATGAGATGTCGGTCGCTCGAACAACCTTGAATAACATAATTACCAACAAACACTCAATATACGAATCAAGCACGAATCACGACCAGCTCAAGGGTCGATACAACAATATCCAAACTCATTGAGGTATTCTAACGAATACATTGAAAACATTCATCCTTTTGGTTACACCAACCCCAAAAATAACGAAACCAAACTCCAAGTGAGTAATAAAATCCGACAAACACCTTCAATGATATCAATAATCCAATAGGAAACCACAATTCACGGTTACGACAACCATAATCGCAAACCCACAAAATAACCAAAGTCAACATCAAGGGTTCTTGATTAATTCTCCAAATATTCATCAAATCCGAAAACACATCAATAAATCCATAGGAATACATGTATCCAAGGTAGATAATCCATATCTAACATATTCCAACATAATATCAAGCTTACACGAAGAGATTGGAAAGGAAAATACTCAAAATCCGAAATTCTAGATCCAAGAATCATTACCTTGATTTAATATGTTAGAGAGGATAAAATGATGATTAATCCGAATGATAAGCTTGAAGATGATGATAGATGAATTCAGCTCGAAGAAATCTCTCCAAAACGTCCGAAATCGCCCAAAACCGACGAAGGAATGAAGTGAAATGAAAAATGACGAATCTGGACTGCATTGTCCAATTTATACTGGTCCCAGCTTAGCGCACGCTATGACATGATATGTAGCATACGCTAACGGGTTAACCGGACAGTCCGGTGAGCTCTGACTGCCTCGTTAGCGTACGATACAAACTTAGTAGCATGCGCTAACGTCTTCCCGACAACGTGCGTTAACCCAAAAAGTTAGCGTACGCTAACTGATATCTGATGCCCAGTGGCTGAAGTCCAGAACCTCCTGTTGTCTGATCTGCTCGCGATAGCGTACGCTACACCCACAAATCAGCGTGTGCTACTACACCATTAGCGTACGTTAATATCTACTCATAGCGTACGCTATGAATCATTCCAATTCGGTTCAGTACCCACTGGACTCTGTAATGAAAATATCAAGACAGAATGTTTTGACAAATATGCCAATCTAGCATACAGCAAGCAGCTATATCGAAAAGATCAAGACAGAATGTTTCGACAAATATGCCAATCCAGAATACAGCAAGCAGCTGTATCGAAAAGCTGATCAAAAGGTATCAACCTGTATCGAAGACTTCCCGTAGACCCAGCATACAGAATCAAATCATACAGCAAAGGAGTCTTATAAAAGACTAAGTATGGAAGCTGTCTCGAAACAACAATACAACTATCATTCCATACATCATCCAAACAGGACAAGAAGGAATCTTTGCTATTCACTATGCCAAAGCCCCGTTTGAGAAGATATATTTAAATACTAAAGGATAAAGTATTTAAATATCAAGCCGTCAGAGATCTTCAATCTAGTGCAAAATCCGAATCGTGTTTTATTCAAACACATCATCCCGTTGGAACGGAATCTTTCTCAATGGATTTATATTAACGGATATATTTCAGAAAGCTATATATATCCCCAACCTTTGAAGATCTATAGACACACACGCAAACGATCGAATTTATACGCAAGTGAAACAAGTGCATACAAGAATATTCAGATCAAACATATCTCCCAAGGCATTCTGCTATTCTGAAAGAAGAGATATACAGTGCTCAAAACCGTGAACAACACATCATCACCTAAAAGCTCCGAAAGTCAAATATGTTGTTCAAATATTGTTCTAACCCTTGAACAAACCCATAAAACCTGTGTGGACTGAGAATCCTTGCTCTTCCCTAACTGTGTGTGACAGACTTGCATTGAAGAAGACGAAGCTTCGGAACTGTGTGTAAAGAAGCCAGTCAAGTGAAAGCTCAAACCAATCTGTGTGAACGGTTGAAGGCTCAAATCATAATATCAATCTATGTGAACGATATACTGATTAGGTTTGATTATAAATACATAGTTGTGTACGTAGTATTTATAATAAACATTTTTACTACTGTGTGTAGGACCAGTGGACGTAGAGGGGTTTACCTCGTACCACTTTAATTACTGTGTCAATTACCTTCTGCATTTACTGTTTTAATATTTGTGATTATCTTTAAGTATACATTTCATATCTAGTTGCTGTATTTACAGCAAGTTACTTTGTCAAGACTTCCGCTACGCACTCAGATTTGAAAACCGTACAGCTTGTTGTTTAAAGCACTCTCCAAGCTGTATCCTGTATACTTAGTGGCCAACAGTGCGCTAACGGGTTAACCAGACAGTCCAGTGAACTCTGACTGCCTCGTTAGCGTACGCTACGAACTTGGTAGCGTGCGCTAACGTCTTCCTGATAGCGTGCGTTAACCCAAAAAGTTAGCATCCGCTAACTGATATCTGATGCCCAGTGGCTGAAGTCCAGAACCTCCTGTTCTCTGATCTGCTCGCGATAGCGTACGCTACACCCAAAACTCAGCGTGCACTACTACACCATTACCGTACGTTAATATCTACTCATAGCGTACGCTATGAATCATTCCAATCCAGTTAAGTACCCACTGGACTCTGCCTGATCGACCTTAGCACGCGCTACACTGCTAGCATAGCGTGCGCTATCTGAACTTACTAGCGTGCGCTACTTATCATTCGTAGCATGCACTACTACAAGTCAACTGCAGTCTAGTGCCTTATGGACTGTCTGCCTGAACCACATTAGCGTGCGCTGATGCTGAGAGGAAGCGTGAGCTACCCATACTCAATTACCACGCGCTAAAGAGAGTACGTAGCGTGCGCTACTCCTCACACATAGCCCATTACGATGATGACAAAGATGATAATCACGGTCGGATCCTCCAACCAGGTAGGAAGACGAATAATAACTGATACATGATACAAATACTCTTAACAGTGAATACAATGATTGAATATGAATGATGAGTGATTATTAATGAGTGAAAATTACTGAGTGACAATTTATTAAAGATAATTACTTAATGAATGACTCAATTATAACCGGGTATTACAATTAAACGGTTTAATCAGACCGATAGAAGATGAGTTTGTAACGGTTATCCCTCGACCGATAGAAGAGAGGTGCAGAGGTTTATCTTTAGCCTATTGAAAAAGATTCAGTTCCAACTAAATGATGTGTTTGAATAAAACACGATCCGGATTTTGCGCTAGATTGAAGATCTCTGATGGCTTGATATTTAAATACTTTATCCTTTAGTATTTAAATATATCTTCTCAAATGGGACTTTGACTTAGTGAATAACAAAGATTCCTTCTTGTCCTGTTTGGATGCTGTATGGAATGATAGCTGTATTGTTGTTTCGAGACAGCTTCCATACTTAGTCTTTTATAAGACTCCTTTGCTGTATGATTTGATTCTGTATGCTGGGGCTACGAGAAGTCTTCGATACATGTTGACACCTTTTGATCAGCTTTTCGATACAACTGCTTGCTGTATGCTGGATTGGCATATTTGTCAAAACATTCTGTCTTGATCTTTTCGATACAGGGATTGCTCTGCATCATAGTACGCCCGTAAGTTTTTGATGCTTTTACTCAGCAAATTGAGGGGGAATGTTGTAAGACCCAAGAATACAGTATCCACCATTAGTTATCTATACATTCAGTCCATCAGAACAGCACTGTAGGAACCAAGCGATATGAATTATCCTACAGTTGATGTGTGCAATAATTAAGGGGGAATACCGTACGACCCAAGAATACAGCATTAATCCGAAAGCTGCTGTATCGAATTGAAACCCGTACGTACCTTCAAGGGGGAACATTGTATTTTCGCGGATACAGCACATACAAAGGGAAATCAATTATCATGTTATTTATTTTAAAATATTTTATGTCCACGTGCCCTGTTATCATTACAGCCGTTTGCATTAAATGCTTTACACGACATCTGGACATTGGTATCTTCAAGCCGCGATGTTTTCAATTTTTTTATTAATTGTACACCGCCATTTCAGGCAATCAGGGTAATTTGAAAAGTCAGAAGTAGGACCCGCTCCTATTTTAAATTAGTTGGATAAGTTGTACCGGTTATACTCAGTCCAATCGTGATCGTCCATTTTAAACAAACGGTTCCCATCCCTTAAATCTGACCGTTCAATCTCTAAAAACCCTTCTTCGCCGCTCACTATAAAAGGACTGAAAATGCCATTTGAGACTCTTTACGCTTTCTGCATATTGTAAGAGTTCTTGAGCAACAGCCTATAAGTTTTCTGTGTTTACTGCATTTTTGCTTGAAACATTTTTTAACTTTTCTTCGAGTATCAACAATGGCATATTGTCAGACCTCTTCCATCTCTCTCAAGAAAACATCCAACATCATCGACAGACGGATATTTTCCAGATCTGTCTTGCTTGAATGTGTTCATGCTAAAGTGGATGATGCCGAATCGATGGAATACGTTATTGCTAGGATTCATCAACATGGCCTTTATCGCCTTGGAAGCCACTCTGCTGAATAATTTGATGTTCATCTGGTTGAGGAGTTCTACCTCAATGCTGCCGTTTGTTTCCTTTCACAGGCCCAGGGAGGACATGTCGCTGACATCACAGCCGTCGTTCGCAGAGTTGAGATCCGCGTTGACCAAGAGCGACTCCAGAATATATACAGGCTACCTGCTGATGGTCTGTCAATGGAAGATCTTGAGACCTTTGGGTCCCAGGAACTGTTAACCGCTTTCTATGGCTTGTTCACCGGTTTATCCTCGGTTGAAATAGTTCGCACCTCTTGCCATAAGAAAAATTTATGTTTACCTATTGTCTACTTACATGATTTATGTTGTCGTATTATTGAGAACAGAACAGGTGCTTTTGAGATGTGCACCAATCTTAGGTTTAGGATGATGGTTGCAATAATGACCTGTGAGAAGGTCAACTGGTTTCAAATCATCCTCAAACGGTTGCAGGAAGAAGTTTCTAAGCCTGCTTCGCAGAAGAAATTCTTTGGTCTGCTGTTGAACTATATTCTGACCAAATGCGGTGTTCCGCAAGACGATAAAGCCAAGAAGATCACTTCTCGTATTTATATGGGAAGCATCCGCCCCACCGTCTTCAGGAAAGGACCCCTCATTGCAAACAGGCCCTACGTTCGCAATTTGCCGTTTTCTGCCGATCCAAGGGATGTATCTTCGAAGTCTCATAGCGAGGAGACTTCAAGGAAGAGAAAAAGATCTCACAGCAAAACTCCAATTGCTGTTGAGAAGCCGAAAAATAAGCTAAGGAGGCTTTCAAAAGTTAAGGCCACAGAAATCTCCAAGGATGCTTCTTCCGTGGCTCAACCCACTGAACAACTCCCCAGGCCCCAACCCCTGTGGAAGAGATGCCTGCTACTGTCGATACAGTAGATCCCGAGACCTTGGCGGCTATGACGGATGCTTAGATATCTGCCAACATACAAGACTATATCGAGTCGGCTGCCACTTTGGAGCCAATAGCTACTTCTCCTATACGGGATCCCACACCCGTTCAGGATCCATCTCCCATCAGCGTACCAACCCCTGTAAGGAATCCCTCTCCGATATAGGATTCCACACCTGTAGAGGAACCCATGCCTACAGCGAACCCAAGCACTGTACGCAGCCCCTCCCCAGACACAATTATTAACAAAACCTTACTACATGTGCAAATCGAACAGGCTTACGAACGGTTTTTCCAATGGAAGAGTTACAGACTTGCTCTGTACGAAATCTTGTACAACTGGAGCGAATGGAGTAACGAAGAAAGATTTGTATTGGAAGTGATGAACACTCAAGATATTGTTGTCCTGATCTAATGGGACAACCTATTCGTTAAAGAGCTTATTGAGAGCCTTCTATTTGAAAAAGCCGAAGCATGCAAGAAAGGTAAAGCTAAGTCCATGGAATCTCCCGAAAGTCCAAAGTCAGATCCGGACTCAGACGATGATGACGATGCCCTACAGGCTGGTCTAAGAAAGAGTCACGGAGAATCTGAATTTCAGATGGGTGCAGGAACTTCAAGTTAACATCAATAACCTCCCCATCAACAAGACACTGTTCCCGGCAATGAGGATTCAGCCCCTCATGTCGCGGAGGAACAATCTGTTTCGCAACAGGCACCCGAGCCTGTCACCGCCCAAGTAGAAGAAGAATCCAGCGCCATCCAGCAGGAGGAATAAGTCCCTCTGCAGGAGCAGGCGGAAGCTGAGAGACAGCAGGAGGAATCAGTCCCTCTTGTATCCATGTCTTCAGAACCCACTTCAGCACAGGAGGATGCAGCAACCCCTGTCGTCGAGCCCGAATTTGATACTCATGGACCCTCAACCACCTTGGAATCCGACGACGGTATAATACCTGAGGATGTCCAACTCAATTCATGTCCCAATGTGAATTTGAGACGGTTGAACGGAGTTGAGGATTTTGCCCAACCAGACTCTTCTAGGACTGCCACAAGGAAAGAGCGATTACATGCTCTTGGCCTTCAAAATGTTTTCATCCAGGATGCCGTCAATGCCCTGTACTCTGTGGAAAAAGCTCTTGATTGGCTACGCACATATGCCGTCGAAGAAATGACAAGACTGAAGCACGAAGTCTCCCGGGTGGTAGAAGCCTTCACTGTCTTGCCACACGTCTTCAAGCAGGCACTGAGCCAATTGCAAGAAAAACAGGAGCAGATCCTGAGAGAAGAGCAATCAAATCTACGCGTATCTGAGGCCAAGACAGCATCTGCTCTGATCGAATCCGGTTCCTAGCTTTGAGCCCACGACAAGAAAATTTAAGATATGTCGTAGGTGCTCTCCTCCCTTGTTGATAAAATGACTAATATTGAGACGAAACAGGATGCTGCGTTGCAAATCCTGGAATGCCTTGATGAAAAGGTGTCATACCTTGATGACGCCAAAAAGGGGGAAGAATCGAGGGAAGATGCTAGGAGAAAGAGGCTGGAGCAAGAGAAAGAAATGTTAGCTCCTTTTCAAGACTCCATCACTGCTGATATAGCCCGTATCACATCTCCAAATGTTAGAGCGACCAGAATTCCAGGATCCTAAGTATCCTTGGAAAAGCCTAGTCCGAAAGCCGCAAGCTATGAACCTCTCGGCCGACCGACAGCCTACTGATGGGGAGATCAAGAACTAGAGGAGAAATAAACTGCTAAGACACTTTGTTGTTCTTATCAGGGAATCCTCATTATTCAACAGATGCAGGACAGTAAAAGAAGCCGCAGAGGAGTTCAAGAAAAGGCTAGAAGAAATAACGCTCCCACTACAGCTGCAGATGAAATCAAAGCACAAGAATGGTGACTTGGTTACCCATCTAGAGGATTTGATCCTAGTCTTCAATAAATCATATGAAGGTCGAGCCATATATCTGAATCGAGACAGGGACGCACATCAAAACTGGTGGAAGGGTACCAAGAATGACCCTAAAAGGCCATGGAGGCATTCAGACTACAGGAGTTGGAATTTCCCTGTATTATTTTTTTTCTAATCTTATTTTCATAACAGCAAAATTTTGTACTATTCGTCTTTATATCAATAAAATTTTTTCCTATCTTGAAAGATTACAACTCGTAATCTTTTATGTTATTGTATGTTACAAACACTTTATCCTTGCTGTATTCATATATAAAACTTATCTTAATACATAAATTGTAACGAACTTGTCTGCGAACAGTTCATAGTTTAAGTTGTATGTATCTAGAATACAATGTAAGATTGTGCCTGCGCGCCAATCATAAGTTTAAACATGTATCAATTTTTTAAAATGCTGAACTTGCCTGCGAGCAGTTCTTAGTATTAGGCTGAATACTGAAGACCAGATCATTCGAACAGAAGACCAAGAAGTCTGCCCTCCTTCAAGACGCTAAATGTCAAAGTTTTGGCATCATCAAGGATGTTTGGATAACATCATAAGGTTTTAAAAGGAAGACATGGAAGGACTTGGCAAATTATCAAAAAGGGGGGAATTGTTGGGATAACAATCCTTGTATCGAAAATATCAAGACAGAATGTTTTGACAAATATGCCAATCCAGCATACAGCAAGCAGCTGTATCGAAAAGTTGATCAAAAGGTATCAACCTGTATCGAAGACGTCTCGTAGCCCCAGCATTCAGAATCAAATCATACAGCAAGGGGTCTTAGAAAAGACTATGTACGGAAGCTGTCTCGAAACAACAATACAACTATCATTCCATACAGCATCCAAACAGGACAAGAAGGAATCTTTGCTATTCACTAAGTCAAAGTACCATTTGAGAAGATATAGTTAAATACTAAAGGATAAAGTATTTAAATATCTAGCCGTCAGAGATCTTCAGTCTAACGCAAAATCCGAATCGTGTTTTATTCAAACACATCATCCCATTGGAACGGAATCTTTCTCAATGGATTTATATCAACGGATATATTTCAGAAAGCTATATATTTCCCCAGCCTTTGAAAATCTATAGACACACACGCAAACGATCGAATTTATACGCAAGTGAAACAAGTGCATATAAGAATATTCAGATCAAACATATCTCCCAAGGCATTCTGCTATTCTGAAAGAAGAGATATACAGTGCTCAAAACCATGAACACATCATCAGCTAAAAGCTCAGAAAGTCAAAGCTATTGTTCAAATATTGTTCTAACCCTTGAACAAACCTATCAGCCCTGTGTGGACTGAGAATCCTTGCTCTTCCCGAACTGTGTGTGATGGACTTGCATTGAAGAAGACGAAGCTTCGAAACTGTGTGTGAAGAATCCAGTCAAGTGAAAGTTCAAACGAATCTGTGTGAACGGTTGAAGGCTCAAATCATTATATCAATCTGTGTGAACAATATACTGATTAGGTTTGATTATAAATACATAGTTGTGTATGTAGTATTTATAATAAACATTTTTACTCCTGTGTGGAGGACCAGTGGACGTAGAGGGGTTTACCTCGAACCACTTTAAGTACTGTGTTAATTACCTTCTGCATTTACTCTTTTACTATTTGTGATTATCTTTGAATATATATTTCATATCTAGTTGTTATATTTACAGCAACTTACTTTGTCAAGACTTCCGCTACGTGCTCAGATTTGAAAACCATACAGCTTGTTGTTTAAAACACTCTCCAAGCTGTATCCTGTATACTTAGTGGCCAATAATGCGCTAACGGGTTAACCGGACAGTCCAGTGAGCTCTGACTGCCTCGTTAGCGTACGCTACGAACTTGGTAGCATGCGCTAACGTCTTCCCGATAGCGTGCGTTAACTAAAAAAGTTAGCGTGCGCTAACTGATATCTGATGCCCAGTGGCTGAAATTTAGAACCTCCTGTTCTCTGATCTGCTCGCGATAGCGTACGCTACACCGAAAACTCAGCGTGCGCTACTACACCATTAGCGTACGTTAATATCTACTCATAGCATACGCTATGAATCATTCCAATTCGGTTCAGTACCCACTGGACTCTGCCTGATCGACCTTAGCGCGCTACACTTCTAGCATGTTAGGAATACTTGTTAGATTTTGATGATGTCATTATTGTAATTCAAATGTTTATTACTTGGCAAAAATGTAAGGAAGAACCAGATGAGTATCTTCCATAGCCAAATTATGTTAAGTTAAATACTTGGCAAAATGTAAAGAAGAACCAAATGAGTATCTTATATAGGCCATTTAAGTTAGGCTAAAAAACGGCTAAGTACAAAAGTACAGATAAGTACTTCAGAGAAGTGTAAACCAAACACTGCAGTAAAGACGAAGTCACAGTCAAGTCTAAATCACAGAAACAAATTTATCAGTGATGGTTGACCAGACTGCAGTGGAGTGATCAGCAGACCAATACATCTGAAGTCTGACCATCAGACAAGTCAAAATTCATCAAGACAAAAGACTCCAGACAAGTCATCTGATCAGGCGAGTCTCAACAATTATCAGAGAAGTCATTGACAGAGAAGTCCAAACTGCAGAGAAGATGACTCGACATCAGCTAACTTGACTCATAAGAGATCAGCCAAGTACTCCAAGTCCACGTCAGCATGCGTTGAATAGTCAACGTTTACGGAAAGTCACATGCAATCGTGAAGAGACAAATTAGAGAGATTCCCGCAAGGATATGAATTAAATAAATCATCCAGACCTACCACTAAAGACTTTAATCTTATTATATTCAAAAGATTTGGTGCCTCACATGCAGAGTATTCACAACGGTCGAAAGATGGATTAAAATATAGGAATCCAGCCTTGCAACGTTCAGAAAAATAAACAAAGAAGTCTATTTCTCCAACGGACGGATTTGTTACAAGATTTGCAACGACTATGAAGTATGCTTAAGGATCGACATTTATATATATCCGAAGATTTTAAGATGAGCAGTACGATGCGAACAAAACTCTCAAGCGATCAAAATTATCAAAGCAATCAAAGCAATCATATAGCATCGTAAACAGAGCAGTACTCGAAGTTCTTATTTGAAGAAAGCTCTTTGTTGGAGAAGACAAACACTCTTGTCTTAAAATCTGAGTACGAGGTACTTCACTGGTTGAAGTTGCGAGACTGATAGGCATCCGAGGATCTGAAGAATCAAGTGGTGCTAGGCAGTCAAAGAGTACTTGCAACGACGGGATTTCCACTGGTTGGAAGTTGTTGTAGCTAAGTAAAAGAGTCACTGTAATATTTATCACTAGTTGAGAATTATAGTGGATTCATCTCCAACTGGTTTGGAGAAAGTGGATTAGTAGAGGATTACCCCACCTCTGAGACCACTATAAATTGCCTGCGTGTTTTACTGTTTTCAGCATCACACATAACTGTTGTATTCATACTTTACTGTTCCATTACATAGCTTTGTTTTCGTCATCAACTAATTTCCGCATATCTATCAGCTGAGAAACTCACTCTTCGAAGAAAAGAGTTTAAGAGTTTCAATAAGTCTATTCACCCCCCCTAGACTTATTCCTGGACGACTTGTGACCTACAAGTGGTATCAGAGAGGTTGGTTCAATATTTCAAGAGCCAGATCCATATATCGAGGATATATTTTAAGCTCATTTTAGAAATGGAACACATGCATTCTAGATTACCTATTTTTTTAGTTGACGAGTATGATCTTTGGAAGATAAGGATGCAGGCACACTTATCTTCAATCCATGACGACATGTGGTGCATCATAGAAGACGGTCCCTTCATCTTCGAGAAGGACAACACTTCTGAGGAGATTGCAGCCGGAAAGCCAGAGAAGATCCCAAAGAAGAGGATGGATCTGACCATTGAAGAAAGAAAGCTGGCCAACCTAGACAACCACGCCGGAGATGTGCTATACCAAACCCTTGACAAATCAACAATGGTCAAGATTAAAAATTGCAAAAATGCCAAAGAGATTTGGGATACCCTTGCTGTGATGTGTGAAGGTACCGAGCTAATAAAAGAAAACTAGTTGTCAATCGCTACCCAGATGTTTGACAACTTCAAGATGAAGGCCGGAGAATCCATAGACCAGGTGGACACAAGGTTCACAGAGATTATCAACGAAATCAATTCACTGGGAAAATCCTATGGCAACAGGGAGATGGCCCTGAAGGTTCTGAGATCACTTAACCCAGAGTAGAATATGAAGGCGGTAGCCATGAGGGAATCCAAAGACCTCAATAAAATCAAGATTCAAGAACTATTCTCTGGCCTGAAGGCTTATGAATTCAAACTCCCAAGTTCATCATCAAACAAGCCTGCAGAGAAGGGAATAGCGTTTGCAGCCGAGTCCCCCGCCAAAAGCTTATCTGAAGATAAACCTCCAAATCCACTCGATTTTGAGGAAGAAATGGCATTCATAATGCAAAGGTTCAACAACTTCAGAAAGAATTACTCCAAATACAAAAAGAGTTATAAGGAGAACCCCAGGAGAAACCAAAAATTTGGAAGCTGGAGGGTGGAATGTTATAATTGCCACAAGACAGGACACATTCAAATTGATTGTCCTGAACTCAAGAAGGACGAGAGCAAGAAGGAGGTGAGCAGAAAAGAAGACCGAAGGAAGGCCCTCATCGGAGAAGATCAAGAGCGAGTAGAATCAAGCAGCGGATTCTTCTCTGATGATGATGAAGAGTATGATTGCCTGCTGGCTAACATAGCTGATGAAGAGGTAACATCAAAACCCTATAATTCAAATAATAGTTCAGCCATGTCACAAGATATGGACTTGCACGAATCTATAAATCAACTACTAAAGGATTTGGAGACACTTAAATCTGCAAACCTATCTGTATCAGCCGAGAAGACTCAGCTGCAAGATGAGAATAGGCAGCTGAAAAATGATTTTGAAAAACTCAGCCTATAATTGAATAAAGTAAAATCTGATCTTGAAAACCAGGCTGCAGTTAACTTGAAAAACCATGCTGATGTCACTACAGTTGAGATAAAACGATTAACTGTTTCGAATAGTGAAAAATCAGCTGCACTTGCTCATGTCAAAGCCGAGTTTACTAAACTAACTCAGGTAAATAAGACTCAGGCGCAGGAAATAACCTCCCTGAAGGCATATCTAACTCTGGACGTATTTTGTACTAATAAAAGGCCACTATATTCCAGATCAGGCCTTGGATATGACCCCCACACTCCCTCTAGTTCTAAAACCACTTTCATCAAGGGAGAAACAATTATCTAGTCTGCTGAGCCTATATACAAACCTGTAATTAAAAATAGGCAACAGCAAAGTCACAAGTCTAGGCTACAGCCATGGTATATAAGGCAACCACCTAGACAAGCGACTAGGCAATGGCCAAGGCAGAAGCAGCAGCCCAGACATCATGCCCACTATTATCAAAAACTCCCCAAAAACAGATTTCAAAATGGGAGGGGCAAATGGAAACCTCAAGGTTATCCTAATTTTCAAAATGAACAAGTGTGGAGACCTCAAAGATTTAATAAATGGTCTCAGCCAAGGTTTAGAAATGGCCCACACTACCAATATTATGAGGAATATCCGGTATACAATCGTAACAGATGATATAGACCCAGACCTTACACACCTTATAGGGGTAATAACAACAATTTTCACATTCCAAAGAGAAATCAATTCTCCAGGAAACCATCTAACCCCAGAGGACCCACACAAATTTGGGTACCTAAATCTCTGCTTGTATAATTGCAGAAAAGGTGGAAGGACTACTACCACATCTCCACAAATTCAATCATTGGAGGTGAAGAATGATTTGTACATTCCGGATACTCAAGGCACATGACCGGGAACAAGAAGGTGCTGACAAAATATACCAAAGAAAGAGGTCCAGACGTAACCTTTGGAGATAGCTCTAGAGGACAAACAAAAGGCTTTAGAGAGCTGCACCGAAGAAATATCACTATATCCAAAGTTCATTATGTCAATAGGCTCAAGTATAATCGCCTGAGCATAAGGCAGTTTTGTGATGAAAAGAATCTAGTAGTCTTCACCATGTGGAAATGCATGGTGATAGATATCCTATCTGGAGAGGTGAAGCTACAAGGATTCAGAAGGAGAGACGTCTACATGATAGATTGGAACACAGGAACCCCTAATACCTGTTTTCTATCTAAGACAATAGCTGAGAATGGATGGCTGTGGCACAAAAGATTATGTCATCCAAATTTCAAAACCATCAACAAGATTAGTTCTCAGAAGCTGGTTAGAGGACTTCCAGAAGAAGTATTCGAGAAGGAAGCTCTCTGTGATGCATGTCGGAAAAGAAAGTAGACCAGAGCATCATTCAAGCCAGTCCAGCCTACAACTCTCACATCAAGGATCTGAGATCTACTTCATATGGATCTTTTTGGCCCTATCAAGACAAGGACTCTAAGTGACAGAAAGCATGCTCTAGTAGTAGTGGATGACTACTCTAGGTACACATGGATTATCTTTTTGTATAAGAAGAGTGAAACCATGACCAAGTTACCTGAGCTGCTGAGAAGGATCCAAAATGAGAAATCCCTCTCAATCATCAAGATCAGATCAGTTAGAGGAGGTGAATTTCTCAACAAGGCGATCACTGATTACAGCGATCAGAATGGAATCCAGCATGAGCTCTCTGCATCCAGGACCCCCCAGTAGAATGGTGTTGCCGAAAGAAGAAACAGAACCTTAAAGGGAGAAGCCAGGTCCATGATTGCAGAAGCAGACCTGCCCAAGAGGTTCTGGGCTGAAGCTGTCAACAATCATGCCACACTCAGAACAGGAGTATGATAGTAGGGAGACATGGCAAAGCTCCCTATGATGTTTGGAATGGCAGAACACCTACAGTTGCTTATTTTCATATTTTTGGTTGCAAGTGTTTCATCCACAACAATGGTAAAACCCAACTAAATGCCTTTGATGCTAAAACTGTTGATGGTCTCTTTATGGGATATTCACAAAGAAGCAAGGCATATAGAGTTTTTAACAAAAGAACCTTAGTTGTGGAGAAAACACCTCATGTTGTATTTGATGAATCTACTGTTGAGTACAGGAAACAAGTGGAACTAATTGAGGATAAGCTCAAATCTGCAACCCTAGAAGAAGTCATTGTTCATGACACAATAATGGTAGAGTCACCTGGAGATCAGCCTGAAGACCCATCTGTAGTTGATGAAGACCCAACTGCAGATCAGACAGGACCACCAAACCTACCTGATCCAGTTGCTGCTGATAAAGACCAAACTGTAGCTGATAAAGACTCATCTGCAGACCAGACCAGATCCCAACCTGCAGATGACAAGACGGTAGATGATCCAGTTGCAGACCAAGGAGATCAGAGCCAAGCTAATGCAGACAGAGAGGAAATCCACCAAAGCAAATCTACAGGGGGAACAGACCCTGAAGAAGAAGACATTCCTAACCCTATCCAACAGATCATTGGGAAGCTGACTGATGGAGTCAAGACAAGACAATCTACTCTACCCGTAGGAATGGCAATGTTTTCAAGCTTTACGTCCCAAATAGAACCTAAGACAACAGAGCAAGCCCTGGAAGACTATTCTTGGATCAATGCCATGCAAGAGGAGCTTGAACAAATGGAAAGGACCAATGTTTGGGAACTAATAGACAGACCAGATCATAAGAAGGTTATTGGCACCAAATAGGTGTACAAAAACAAATGCGACGAAGATGGAGCTGTTGTTAGGAATAAAGCCAGACTTGTTGCTAAAGGATATGCACAGTGTGAGGGAATAGAGTTTGATGAAACCTATGCACCTGTTGTAAGATTAGAAGCCATCAGACTATTCCTCGCATATGCTGCATTAAAGGATTTTGAAGTCTATCAAATGGATGTAAAGAGTGCTTTTCTTAATGGAATTCTAGAAGAAGAGGTCTATGTAGAGCAACCCCCAGGATTTGTCAAAGGAGACAAGGTCTACGAGCTATTGAAAGCTCTATATGGACTCAAGCAGGCACCAAGAGCTTGGTATGAAACCTTATCTGTATTTCTTGAGAAGAACGGTTTCTGCAAAGGGAAAGTGGACAAGACCCTATTCAGAGTAGAGCTTGTATTACAAGTCAAGCAGATGGAAAATAGAATTTTCATCAATCGAGCCAAATATACCCGAGATCTAATCAAGAGATTTGGAATGGAATCAGCCAAACTAGCAAGAATTCCTATGAGCACAAGCACTCATATAGATGCAGATGAAAGAGGCATATCAGTGGACTCAACCCATTACAGAGGACTCATTGGATCATTGTTGTACCTCACTGCAAGCAGACCATATATATCTTATGCCGTAGGAGTATGCGCACGATTTCAATCCAAGCCAAAGCAGTCTCACCAAGATGCAGCCAAGAGAATAATCAAATACCTTAAGTCTACAGTCAATGTTGGACTATAGTACCCTAAGTATGATAACTTGGAGCTATCCGGATACTCAGATGCAGATTTCGAAGGATGCAAAATAAATAGAAAAAGCACTAGTGGAACGTGCCAATTCCTAGGAACCAGATTGATATCCCGGTTTAGCAAGAAGCATGTTTCTAACTCTATCTCCACAATAGAGTCAGAATACCTAGCTGCAGGTAGTTGTGGCCAGATCTTATGGATCAGACAACAGCTAAGGGACTAAAACATTATTGCCAATGAATTTCCAATTTGGTGTGACAACAATAGTGCTATTGCAATAACCAACAACCCGGTATTACATTCAAGGACAAAGCACATTGATGTTAAGCATCACTTCATAAGAGATCATGTGCTTAACAAGAGAGTCAGAGTTGAAAGAGTCAGTACAGACTACCAAATTGCTGACATTTTCACCAAACCTTTGCCAAAAGAAAGGTTTTTGGAGCTGAGCAGGGAACTTGGATTACTAGATTGGGTATCTAGTACAGATGAAAAAGCTAGCTGAAGCATATCAGACGAAGGACGGACTAAGCTGATCATAGGAATCAGACCATACCTGATGCAAACAAGAAGACGAGGGACAGATGAAGGAACTTAGCTGATCAAACCATAGGCGAGAAGTCAAAGGAGTCAACTCACTTGATGCAGAGCGTCAAGAGTCAAACAGTCAACCAGCTAAGTTTTCTATACCGGACCGACTTCTGAATATTATATTATTATCTGCTATTTGTATAATATCATATTACTATTTGGATCACAAGTGGCATAATACTATATGTTTAAAATACATGTGGCAACTACGAGTTCAATCGACATCCACTGTGACCAATTAAAATCCAATCGTCCATTTTCGAATTCTCAAAACCTGGACCACCGATTACTAAATTTGAATTTTTAAAAAAAGGCTCAAAAGGTGGACCACCGTTTAAAATAAATGAATATTTGATTACAAACGTCATTTCATTTTCCTTTTAAGGACGGGAAAAGCCTTTTCACTTTACCTTCTTCAACCTCGCAAAACCCTAATTTTCACAGAGCAAAAACCCTTTTGAATTTTCATACACTCAGAAGAAATCTCTCTTGCACAAAAATGGAAGCATACTTCAATGGAGTCAACCTTAAGGCGGTGAAGGACCAGATCATCTTTTCTCTGGTCGTCGATTTTGAAGGACTGCTAGAGGCAAATCTCGAAAACAACGATGTGCGCAACCTCATCAGAGCGATGACGACAAATGGGATCTACCCATTCTTGGACATAAGTCCCAAGCATCTGTTCAAGGAGGCTGTTATTGCTTTTTACCGAGAGGCCCGAGTGATCGAATCTGGGATTCGGAGCACAATCTGTGGAATCCAAGTGGATATCACGCCAGAAACAATCGAAAAAACCTTTGGGATGAAAATACGCGGCATGGCGGTCGAAGCCCTAAAGCAGAGCGCAGCCGACACATGGCTGAAAATCAAGGTTGTCGACCAACCAGAGAAATTGAAGCTAACCGCCAAAAGGAGCGAAATAAACAAGGAGTACCGCTATGCGTTGGATATAACCAACAAGATAGTTATGGGGATGGCAGGTAGCTACGACCAATTGTCGTCAGCCAAGTTTATGGTGCTGGGAGCACTGATTCAAGACGACCCAATTGACTGGGCTGATTACATCTACAGACAGTTGGTGCGAGAAGTCAACAAAGCCGAGTGGCTTGTTGAAGAAAAGAGATTCAAATCCAAGCTGGTGTTCGGAATGCAGCTCAGTTGGATATTGGAGAACCTTGGTGTGGCGAAGGGAAACACTGACCTCTTCCACATCAATAAGAGACTTGGTCATCTAGACCAAGAAACGCTGAGGAGGCTAGGAGGCGAAAGGAGAGAAGCTCAGATTCTAAAAGAGCTGTCTGAAGAGCGACCCTCCTACAGATACCCTGAAAGCTCAGACGAGTCCAACCAAGCTGAAGTCTGTAACTCACTTGCAGCCCTGTCTGAGACAGAGTCAGACAACACCCCAATCGTTATCCGTTTTAAGAGAAGGAGACCAACCCCTGGTGAGTCTTCAATAATCCACTCCTCACCAGAACCCTCTCCCAAACGACCCAGGCGCTTATTTTATGAGGAGGAGGAGCCAGATCAGTTTGCTACACCTGAACCCATTCACATGAAGAATCAGCCTGCTCCCCCCAGCCTGGAGACCCACATGGTACCTATTCTAACCCCTCTTTTTGCAATGGAGGAAGAAGAAGCAGGTTTAATTATCTTGATTCTAGAAGCCAATTATACTTTTAATCTGCTTGAACATAATCTTTTTAACCTGTCTGTGGAGCAACTTTTAATTGTAAAAACTCATGCTCTAAAACTCTTTTGTTGAAATTTTTGAGGAATGGAAAACTCTTAAAATTGTTCCATTCTCTCAAATTCAAACCTTTATTGAAGGGAGTAGCTGGGAGTATCCCTAGGCTACAGAGGATCTACTCACCCACTTTTGCAATGAGACAGATCTGTGCTTACTACTTCAGGAAGGCTGGTTCATGTCTAATTTTAAAACAAACATGGACCAACTCCTCCATCTTATTATGGCTAGTGTTTTTGATGGAACTTTGAATGGAGATGGAGAGGTAGTTGAAAAACAAGTGAGAATCGAAGAATTGGTGGAAGAAGAAGAAGAAAAAGAAGAAATTATTATAATAGAAGATGAAGAGGAAAGATAGGAGGAAGTAAAAAAGGAAAAAGAAGAAGAAAATATTTTCGTTGAACAAAACAGCCTGAAGAAGCAGAGATGGAGAAAACTGAGGAATTGGCGGACGAAGGAGATGAAGAAGGAGAAGAAGTTGATAAAGAAGAAGATGAAGAAAAAGGTGATGATAATGAGGAAAAAGATGATGATGATGATGATGATAAGAATAATGATGATGATGAGAATGATGATAATGGTGATGATCAAAAAGGTGATGAGAGAGAAAAGAGAGGGGATGAAGAGAGAGAAAATGAGAAGGATGGAGAGAAGGAAGGAGAGAAGGAAGGAGAAAAAGAAAAGGAAAAGGAGGCTGAGAGAGAAAAAGAAAAGGAGCATGAAGAAAAAGAAGAAAAGGAAGAAGGAGAAAAGGAGAAAGAAAAAGAAAATGAGGCAGAAAAAGTAGCTGCATCAGACAAGGCTGGGGCACCTGCCCACTATACCAGCCTAGATGCAGACCTAACTGAGGATTCCAGATCGGGGACCCCAGAGCAGACCCCGTCTGGTAAGCCAGCTGCAGACAGGAGTCTGCAGAAAGGTGGGTCATCTGCACACCTACCTGCAGGCGTCGAAGGCTCAGGCGAGCACTCTCCGCAGACATCACACATTACACCTGTGATGACTGAGCTGAGCCGACAGATTGTAAAAGACACTATTGGAGAGCTGCTTGCCTCACAAATCACTCCTGACCTGCAGTCCATTAATGCCAAAATTAACACCTTGCTGCAGCAGAATATCCCTCAACCACCTCCTCCTACAAACAACAGAATGCCCCTTGGCATGTCTGACTGGATGCATAGAGTGGAGCAGCAATTGACCATCCTAGTTGATGCTGGCAAAAAAGGGGAAGAGAGGTTACAGGGGGAAGGTAGCAGGTAGGGGGAAGTAAGAGGAGTTCAAGAGCTGAGGATGAAGAAGAAGCAAGATGTCCAATTAATTACAGCTGGGACATCATCTGCAAAGAGGAATGAAGAAGCTGACCAAGAGCAGACTGATGATCAGCCCGCAGCCAAAAGAAGGAGGATCAGAATTGGGGACGAGCCTACTCTAGAATGGGAAGGCAAAGAGTTGTGGTATGTTGAAGACTTTCTTCCTGTCCAAGCTGCACCAATGTGGGGATCTGCAAAGAAAAAGTTCATCAAAGATTTTAACATCTGGGAGTTACTCCAGGATAAAAATTGCTCCCCACAGCAGACCTTCATTAACTTTATGGATTCAGCACATCCAAAACTCTGGGCCATCCTACTAAAATACGCTGAGGGATGTAATGCATACCCCATGATTCCTCCCTTCAGACCTAAAGATCCGCCCACTCTACCAAATAATGAACTGGATGAATTAGCGCTGCAAAGGAAGATAAAGAAGTTGTGTGAAGAGCATAAGTTCTCTTCACAAGAAGAACAAGATTTTGCTGCACTTGTAGTCAGGAGGAAGTACGGCCTTGCCCCCGTCAAGAAAAGGCCTATTGGTGCAAAGATTCTCAGACCCTCAAGCGGCTATTCGCAGAGGCGGGCGGCGAGATGAATTGTATTCATATCTTTTTATGTAAATTTTGTACTTATAATTTTCCTGTATTTTGATCATTGAAAGCCATGTACTTGTAAAACAATACCGAAAAATTAATATAACAGTCTTTTGAACGACAATTCCTAGTTGTCTCAAAACAAGACTGATTTTAGTTTGTGTCTTGCACTCAAGTGCAAACCTGTTCATTTGAATAGTTTCCTTAAGTTTTGCCATCATCAAAATAAGGGGAATTTGTTAGGAATACTTGTTAGATTTTGATGATGTTATTATTGTAATTAAAATGTTTATTACTTGGCAAAAATGTAAGGAAGAACCAGATGAGTATCTTCCATAGGCCAAATTATGTTAAGTTAAATACTTGGAAAAATGTAAAGAAGACCTAAATGAGTATCTTATATAGGCCATTTAAGTTAGGCTCAAAACCGGCTAAGTACAAAAGTACAGATAAGTACTTCAGAGAAGGGTAAACCAAACACTGCAGTAAAGCTGAAGTCACGATCAAGTCTAAAACACAGAAACAAATTTACCAGTGATGGTTGACCAGACTGCAGTCGAGTGATCAACAGACCAAGACATCTTAAGTCTGACCATCAGACAAGTCAAAATTCATCAAAACAAAAGACTCCAGACAAGTCATCTGATCAGGCGAGTCTCAACAATTATCAGAGAAGTCATCGATAGAAAAGTCCAAACTGCAGAGAAGATGACTCGACATCAGCCAACTTGACTTATAAGAGATCAGCCAAGTACTCCAAGTCCACGTCAGCATGCGTTGAATAGTCAACGTTTACGGAAAGTCACATGCAAGCGTGAAGAGACAAATTAGAGAGATTCCCGCAAGGATATGAATTAAATAAATCATCCAGACCTACCACTGAAGACTTTAATCTTATTATATTCAAAAGATTTGGCGCCTCACATGCAAAGTCTTCACAACGGTCGAAAGATGGATTAAAATATGGGAATCCAGCCTTGCAACGTTCAGAAAAATAAACAAAGAAGTCTATTTCTCCAACAGAAGGATTTGTTACAAGATTTGCAACGGCTATGAAGTATGCTCAAGGATCGACACTTATATATATCCGAAGATTTGAAGATGAGCAGTACGATGCGAACAAAACTCTCAAGTGATCAAAATTATCAAAGCAATCAAAGCAATCATATAGCATCGTGAAAAGAGCAGTACTCGAAGTTCTTATTTGAAGAAAGCTCTTAGTTGGAGAAGACAAACACTCTTGTCTTAAAACCTGAGTTCGGGGTACTTCACTGGTTGAAGTTGCGAGACTGATATGAATCCGAGGATCTGAAGAATCAAGTGGTGCTAGGCAGTCAAAGAGGAGTTGCAACGACGGGATTTCCACTGGTTGGAAGTTGTTGTAGCTAAGTAAAAGAATCACTGTAATATTTATCACTGGTTGAGAATTATAGTGGATTCACCTCTAACTGGTTTGGAGAAAGTGGATTAGTAGAGGATTACCCCACCTCTGAGACCACTATAAATTGCCTGCGTGTTTTACTATTTTCATCATCACACTTAACTGTTGCATTCATACTTTACTGTTCCATTACTTAGCTTTGTTTTCGTCATCCGCTGATTTCCGCATATCTATCAGCTGAGAAACTCACTCTTCGAAGAAAAGAGTTTAAGAGTTTCAATAAGTCTATTCACCCCCTATAGACTTATTCCTGGACGACTTATGACCTACATAGCATAGCGTGCACTATCCGAACTTACTAGCACGCGCTACTTATCATTCGTAGCGTGCGCTACTACAACTCAACTGCAGTCCAGTGCCTTCTCGACTGTCTGCCTGAACCACGTTAGCGTGCGCTGATGCTGAGAGGTAGCATGCGCTACCCGTACTCAATTAGCATGCGCTAAAGAGAGTACGTAGCGTGCGCTACTCCTCACACACAGCCCATTACGATGATGACAAAGATGATAATCACGGTCCGATCCGCCAACCAGGTAGGAAGACGAATAATAACTTATACACGATACAAATACTCTGAACGGTGAATACAATGATTGAATATGAATGATAAATGATTATTAATGAGTGAAAATTACTGAGTGACAATTACTGAATGATAATGACTGAATTACAACCGGGTATTACAATTAAACGGTTTACTCGGACCGATAGAAGATGAGTTTGTAATGGTTATCCCTCGACCGATAGAAGAGAGGTGCAGAGGTTTATCTTTAGCCTATTGAAAAAGATACCGAGAGAGGACGTAGACATGTTTGGCCAAACCTCTATAAATCCTGTGTCGATTTATTTTCCGCACCTTTATTTAAATCGCTTCCGCAATGCGAAAGAGTTTTATAACTCTATCTCCAAACGTAGATACCGACCAATATTGCACCAACAATTGGTATCAGAGAGGTACCTCTTAGAAGTGGCTTAACATCCGAGCAAAAGATCCAAATGGCATTTCAAATTGCACCGGTCGAAGGTCTTGTCTTGAACCGACCACCATTCTTTGACGGATCTAACTTCATGACATGGAAGAAGAAGATGTCAATATTCATCCGAGCTTTTGACATCGAGCTTTGGAAAGTGATATGTCTTGGCCCAAAAATTGCAATCAAATCCAACGGTACGCTTAAATCTTTTGAAGAGTACGATGGTTCTTATTGGAAAAATGATCACTGTAATTGCAAAGCTACACAATTATTATATTGTGCTTTAAATCCGGAAGAACACAACTGGATATTTTCTTGTGATAGCGCCAAAGAGATATGAAAAATGCTAGAAGTCACATATGAAGGAACGTCTCAAGTCAAGGAGATGAAAATAAATATGCTCCTACATGAATACGAGCTATTTATGATGAAAAGTGAAGAATCCATCACGAACATGCTCGACCGCTTTTCCGTCATTTATAATGGATTAGCTTGTTTTGGGAAACCATTATCAAGTAGTGAGAAAGTCAAGAAAATCTTAATATCACTACCTGCTGAATGGGACGGCACCGTGACAGCGATCATGGAATCTAAAGATCTCAATACGCTCGATTTTAGCCCCCTCGTTGGTTCGCTAATTAATTATGAGATAGTTCTTAAATCACGGAACAACAAGCCAAAACCGAAGGAAAGAACGATAGCTATGAAAGCTAAGATGTCTCGGAAGGAAGAAATCCCAGTGGATGAAAGTGACGAAGAATCGGCATATTATGCCAAGAATATTAATAAGTTTCAAAACTTATTAAACCGGAGAAAGAAAGACATCTCGGGCGGAATGAAGAAATTCAACAACTGTCGATTATGTGGTAAACCAGGTCACTTCGCAAAGAATTGTCGAGCATCCACTTTGCAAAGAATTTCCACGTCGAGTGATGAAGACGAGGACGAAGATTTCATCAATCAATATAACCTCGCACTTATGGCAAGAAGTTCATTCGACGAAAGCAACATTGAAAGCCAGGTAAGTGCATCCTCTCACGCTGAATTATTTGAAGCATTCGAATTATTGCATACTGATTTTCAAAATGCTTTATCCGAAATAAAATCCCTTCAATGTAAAAATAAACTATTGGAAATTGAAATTTCCAAAATTCTTGAAAAAGAGAAATTTATCGAGACCGATCATTCTCATTGCCTTGAAAATAAAAATATTTTAAAGAATGATCGTTTGAAAGTTCAAGACGAACTAAATGTTTTAACGAAGAAATTTTCGTGTGGAAACGAAAAATTTGAACAAATGCTTTGTGTTCAAAAATATACTTTGAATAAACAGGGGTTAGGATTCAAACCGCATACTAAAAACGAATACTTAAATTTCAAAATATCCCGATGTGAAAATTGTTTAAAAATTGGGCATCATTTTACGAGTTGCAAAAGCCCACGCCGGATGATAAAAACCAAAAAGATTTGGATTCCAAAAAGAACTTTTATTCCGAATATCGTTTATATCTCGAAAGAAAAACCAACTATCGGTTGGATCCCCAAAAAACAAAACTAATTTTTATCAATAAATATTTTACTCAAGGGGAGTTTATATTTTTAAAGGGGAGATTTTTGTCGGGGGAGTTTTACCCTCTTTATGCACATTTTTATGCATATTTTATCATATCATATTTTATCATAAATTGGTGTACTTTTATTTATACGCTTTTTGCTAACAAAAAGGGGGAGAAAAGAGTTGAATGGGATAAAAAGCGTCATGGAAAAATGACGAGAAAAATAAAAAGTAAAAAGGGGGAGAGAAAATTAAAAAGGAGAAAAGTCGAAAAAGAATAAACGGAGAAATTGAAAACGAAAAGACGAAGTTGAAAAAATAAAAAGAAGTAGTTGAAAAGAAGAAAAACAAAATATGGGAGAAACTAACGAAACGATCAAAGACGAAAATTTTGATTCGTACACACACACACACACACACACACACATATATATATATATATATATATATATATATATATATATATATATATATATATTATTTTGCAGGTTTTATCCAATTCAAAGTGTTGTTTTGTAATCATCAAAAATGGGGAGATTGTTAGAATATTTTATTCCCAATATTCATTTATAGAGTTTTGATGATTAAGTTGTTAAACAAAGTAAAACAACAAAGAAGAGAAACAAAACAACAAGAAGTTGAAGACACAAAAAGCTAGAAAATAACATGGATAACGCACGCTATCTGCTGTAATATCCGGATAAATTGTTGGGTATTTTCGTCCGTATTTGAACCCTGTATTACTCGAACTTGTGTGCTATCAATAATCGAAGTATGATCGTTTCCGTATTCGTATACACATGCATGATAATATCAATTTTTAATCCTTCACATGCAACTACGTCGTAACGTACTCTAACAGGTAAGCGTAAGGTACGTTACGAGCTATAGATAGCGTACGCTACGAGTAGGCGTAGCGTACATAAGGAAGTCAATGATTGAACAGGCTGGCTAGCACATGGACGGAAGGTGGTGGACTCGGAAAGATTCCTGCGGATGAACCTGGACAGTTTTGGGGTCAACGGGTGTTAACGTACGCTAAGGTATGTAACTAGCGTACACTAATGTGTGTTGCTTACGTACGTAACTTGAGGGTATAACGTACGTAAGCAAGTACAGAATAAGACAGTAAGCTACCATTGAACGATAGCGTACGCTAAGGACGAATGGTAGCGTGCGCTAAGTCGATTACGTACGTAAAGCGCTAAGGCTAACGTACGTAAAGCTCAAGACATTATATATAAGGACAACCCCATTTCATTTCACTTCGTCCCTTTCACTTGTACTTCATTTTCCTTCATTTCTAGAGAGTCTCCAGCCATCTAAAACACATATAGATTACATAGACTCGATCATTGAAGTTAAGAAACATCTTGGATTGGCACTCAAGTAATCGGAGTTGGATGCTACCTATTGTCTCGGCGTTTCTTTCATATTAAGGTATGTTAATGCTACCTCCAACCTTGAATTCGTGTTCTTAAGGATGTCATGAACATACTACCGGGATTATTAAGATCCATAGATGACTTTTAACCGAACATCATGTTTTTGGAAGTTGGAATGTTCATGCTTTAGTTACCCGAGTTAAGAACATTATAGTTCGAATCTTGTTATGATGAACAAGTAAGGGAAGTTTTCTGAGATTAATAAAACCGTATTGAATTGTGTTCACAGACTTAATATTGATAACAACCTCAGATTTTCCGAACTACCTTTAAAGATTTATAATCTAGATTGGAGTGAGTTTTATGATGGCATGTTTAACCTGGAATTCGAAGACATCAACACCATAGGATCAATCAGATTCACATGAGTATTATATGTGTGAGTATAACGTACGTTAAGCACTATGCATTACGTACGTTATACCCTCAGGCAAGGCAGTCGTCTGAACTGAGAAGAACTGTCAAATGCATGCTTAGCGTGCGCTAAGCTTTGTAGCTTACGTACGCTAACGTGCAGACATAACGTACGTTACGTAGGTGTGTAACGTACGTTATGAAGAGTACAGTTAGTATTCGGTCGTGTTTCTATGTTTTTCCTTGTGTGATTGATTGTTTACTTAATGATAGGATATTAGGGAAGAATTCCCTATGATAATCCAGTGTTGAGCCTTTCCGATCGTTGTTTTCATTGGAGTTCCAGATTGTTCCAATCAACCGTATTTCCGGAGTATTCGCGAGAGATTAATAAGGCAAGTACCTTGAGATACGAATTATAACTACGTGAAATCATTGTTGCTGAAGTGTATGAATCATGTTACGAATATATGTATAAAGTATATTGTAAATATATGTATGTATGTAGACATACGTACATATATATATATATGTGTGTGTGTGTGTATATATGTATAGATATACATATATACATATGGAGATGAATGTTGGGTTATTAATACCAATACTAGTCGACGTACTCAACTTGGATTAAAATACGAATTATACTCATAGAGGTAATATGGTAAGGTTTTTATTTTCGGTTGAGTTACGGTATAAGAATATATGTGTAGTGTTGATTGGTAGTGTTGAAGGCTTAATGTGTTATGCCTTGATGAATAACGTGCGAGTTGTTGTTCGTTTTGTGTGGTTATGGGCTGGCGAATAAATTATGTGAATTGATGAACTGATTTGATAATTGTTGCAACGATTGACTATGTGCTTGATATTTGTAACAACGTGAATACTTATTATGAGAGACGTCATATCCGGGTGCCTCTGAGGGCGGGGCATGTACTCCGGCCTGGTGTACGCTGCAATGAGCGTCTCCATATGATTGGTAAACATCGGTGTTACCTAAAGCGCGAGCAAGGGGCGGCTCCTGTGGGAGTGAACGCCGGCGCGTTGACATGTGCAATGGGCGGCCAATATAGTGGAGTGAACGCTGGTAGACAGGTGTGCAAGGGAGACGCCTGGCAGGCATATTTTAACGGATATTCGAGTGACAGCTAAGAACCGATGCAAAACAATTTTCGAATTTCAAAGTTTCTTTCAACTCACTTTTAAATGTTGGTCTTGATATAGACCGCGGTCCGTGTTTTCTGAAAGTTTGTTTCAACTTGTTCTAAGCAATGGTATCAGGGTTAATTAACTAAGGATATTGGACAAGATTTCCGAGGATTAATTAATCAAGGGACTTGAGCAGGATTTGTCGAATGAGAGATTGTGTCCTTGATTGATCTTGTGATGATATTCTGTGAAATGTTGAGATGACTGATCTCTTGATGAATTATTTGGATTGGGTCGAGAACCCCGTGAGATGTTGTAATGATTCATTTGTGACAGTGTTCTATAAATTGGGTCAAGGACCCCGAATAACGTTGAATTGATTTTCTTGTAAGATTGTTTTCCCCATGCTGGGTTGAGGACCTGAGGACTCTTGAAGTTATTTTCTAAAAGTATTCCCGTTCGATTTGCAAAACCCCAAGATAGCTCGAGTCAATAATAATGTTTTCAAAACTATCTTATTATAATATTTTCCTTTTAAAAAGGGAGTTTTCAAACTAGATCTTCTGGCTCATTGGGCTCGTTTGAAGTTTCATTGGTGTTATTGTTCCGTAAACGAAATTGATGGTATGAATATATTTCCCTTTGTAAATGAATACTCTTCTGTACTGGTTGTGTGAATGTGTGGATATGTTAAGGCTTCTCAGCTGTTGAGTTTTCGTGTTGATATTTTTCGTATATCTTGTATGTTATGTACTTGCACTAGCAAAATTCCAGTTTGCTAACCCCCGAGTTTCGGGGGGTGTGCCTGTTATTGCACTCAGGTTTGGCAGCTCGGGATCAGTCACAGGATTGGCTTGGTAGGAGATAGAGAACAATGATGCTAATCACACAGGAGTCAGAGTCTTTTCCTTTTGTTTCATCTTAGTCGGTATTTTCTCTTTTGGTCGAGCATTCACCCTTGTACGAGTGTAGTTTTCATTCATTAAATCAAGTTGTCATTTCTTTCCGTGTTCAAGTTCATTATTGTCATTGAGTTGTAAATTACGTTGGTTTTTGAATTGTTTTATGACCTTGTTGGTCTGTCTTGTAAATAATTGACCTCTGTCGGTCAATTATTGCGTAGTCTTTTGAAGTTTAGCCTTGTAGATCCTTGTGAGAAGGGTCTACGGCATGTGACATTCCCGGCCAAATTCTGGGGGTGTTACAGATATGGTATCAGAGCTTAGGTTTGCGAAAAACCCAGGTCGTTGGGTCAAGTCCATGTCTTGTGTAAGTCGCACGCGTCAGATTTGTGATTAGTATCATGGTTCCAACATCATCTTCAAGCAATCCGTGATGGTAAGCCTCCCGAATCGTAAGTCCCCTTGTATACGTATTTGATTATATTGTGCTTAATATGCACTAAGGGTTAGAACTTGTTAGAGATTATATTGTTTTAGGATATTACCTGCGTATACGGTCCGAGTGAGAATGCTTACGTAGTATACTTCGGAAGTCGAACACATTTATCGGTTTCTGCATTTCAGTAGAATACATCTTTGAGTGTTAATTTTATCTACTGCGTGAGTATTTTGAAATGACTATTGGTATTTTGCAAACTGAATTGTTATTTCATAAGACCGATTCCCTAAACTGAGTTTTGGCATTTTAGTCTTGCACGTTTTGACGGTATTTTTATGATGGTATTTGATGTTTTACAAATGATTTTGTGAGTTTTGAAAAATACTACCGTCATCGGCCTTTTGGCATATTTTGAAATGGTTTTGTAAACGGTTTTTAGCCTGGTGGGTTCCGGCGCGGAATCCACGGCGTGTAATATTCCCGGGCCGAATCACGAATATTTTAAAGTGGTGTTTTGAAATTTTCCTAACATTGTAAAACCCATGAATTAATGTAGTCATGTCAAATGGTCACGTATTTTGGTGAAAATCCTTTCGATTAAACATTTTGGTAGAAGAGGAAAGATTTTCAATTTGTAGTATTTGAAACTTAACACCTTTGAAATATTTCAAATTAGTTACAATTCGATTTTCAATTTTCTTGTACGCATTACTGAAAATAAATTTTTAGAGTCATTGTATAAACTTCCTCTTCCAAAATAAAGGACAGTATTTACATGTTTGAGCGCAATGTGACTTGGCCTCTGTTTCATTTTTTTTTCATTTAAAGCATACACATAATGGTCTTCCTAGTCGAAGGACTAGAAATTTACTTCAGAAAATTTCGTGCTTTACGATATTACCGTTATTCTAGGCATGCTAATTAAATCTTGTGTTGATAATTGTGGTATACCGTACGACCGACTATTTGATAACGCTAAATGATACTATCTGCATTAGCATAACGAGCCTTAGAGAACGTAGACGTGATAATGAAAGTGGCAGCGGTGAGGTGGTTCGTACGAAAACGATTCATGTTACGGTGAAGGAGTATCAAGATCAGAGGATATCCTATGAAACCTCCTCAGTAACCGAGCCAACGAGTGGAGAGAAGAGACCGAGGACATCTGGAAAACTTTTGGGCGATGAAGAGACTAAGATTCCCAAACCCCCACATCGTTCGAATCCGTCGTCTTAGCGGTCAGGAGTGAGCGCTGGGAATCCCAAGCCAGCATCGGTGACTCCCGGTAAGAAGAGAGTGTGCTTCAACTGCAACCATCCGGGACATATTCATGTAAACTATCCCTCCCCATTCTTGACTTGTTACCAGTGCAGGTGTGAAGGCCATCGGGAGAAACATTGTGAGATAATTTCCGAATTGGCAAAGAATGCTACCCTATTGGTGAGCAAGTGGCCGGAGAATGTCCCGAAACCTTATGTCTCCTGCTGAAGAGCCTAACATAGGCAAATGAATATTTTGTACTAAGTCCTAGTCGTTGCTATTTCCAACAATCGTGACCTTGATCGTTTTCATTTCATTGCCTTTCGTTTCCAACTCCTGTTGTTTTAAGTTTCGGGGCCGAAATGTCTTCTTAGTATGGGGGAACATATTACTCATACTCTTCTTAGTATTTTCGGAGTTGGGATTCATTGTTGGTGATTCTTCTGTGATCCTCTTGACAATTTTAAACTACCATGTTCTACTTAGCCTACCATCGATCAAATGAATTTCAGAGCCGTTTTGTTAGACTCCGTGAATTATTGTGGTCTATCTACATCTGAACGTGATCCTTGCAAAATTTTGTTTGAAACTATTTGTTCCCACTCGTGCATTTAACATTTCCAATGTGTTATGAACTTGAATGCGGTTGATCGAGCTCGACACATGATTTCAGGACATCTGAGCCGTTTGTCATTTTCCTTAACTCTTGGAGCTTTTACTTCTCCACCTCAACTTCACATGTTCACATGTAATCTATCGCCTCGATTCACGTACCAGATACTTGCTAGGTCCGATCATTGTATTTCTAGAACCTTGCATTCGCGCATTGCTCGTGATGTTTTGGGGGCTGAGCAAGTAGTTATTTTTCCTTGGTTGTTCCACCATTCTACTTTAAGTTTCGGGATAAAACTTCCTTTTAGAGGGAGAGTATGTAATATTCGGATAAATTTTTGGGTATTTTCGTCCGTATTTGAACCCTGTATTACTCGAATTGTGCTATAAATAATCGAAGTATGATCGTTTCCGTATTCGTATCCACATGCATGATAATATCAACTTTTAATCCTTCACATGAAACTCCGTCGTAACGTACGCTAACAGGTAAGCGTAACGTACGTTACGAGCTATAGATAGCATATGTTGCGAGCTAAGCGTAGCGTATGTATGGAAGTCAATAATTGAACAGGTTGGCTAGCACATGGATGGCTGGTGTGGACTCGGAACGATTCCCGCGGATGAACCTGGACAGTTTTGGGGTCAACGGGTGTTAACGTACGCTAAGGTATGTAACTAGCGTACGCTAATGTGTGTTGCTTACATACGTAACTTGAGGGTGTAACGTACGTAAGCGAGTACAGAATAAGACAGTAAGCTACCATTGAACGATAGCGTACGCTAAGGACGAATGGTAGCGTGCGCTAAGTCGATTACGTACATAAAGCGCTAAGGCTAACGTACGTAAAGCTCAAGACATTATATATATGGAAAACACCCCATTTTATTTCACTTTGTCCCTTTCACTTGTACTTCGTTTTCCTTCATTTCTAGAGAGTCTCCAGCCATCTAAAACACCTATAGATTACATAGACTCGATCATTGAAGTTAAGAAACATCTTGGATTGGCACTCAAGCAATCGGAGTTGGATGCTACCTATTGTCTCAGTGTTTCCTTCATATTAAGGTATGTTAATGCAACCTCCAACCTTGAATTCGTGTTCTTGAGGATGTTATGAACATACTATTGGGATTATTAAGCTCCATAGGTGACTTTAACCGAACATCATGTTTTTGGAAGTTGGAATGTTCATGCTTTAGTTACCCGAGTTAAGAACATTATAGTTCGAATCTTGTTATGATGAACAAGTAAGGGAAGTTTTCTGAGATTAATAAACCCGTATTGAATGGTGTTTCCATAATGATCGTAGACTTAATATTGATAACAACTTCAGATTTTTCGAACTACCTTTAAGGATTTATAATCGAGATTGGAATGAGTTTTATGATGGCATGTTTAACCTGGAATTCGAAGACATCAACACCATAGGATCATTCATATTCACATGAGTATTATATGTGCGAGTATAACGTATGTTAAGCACTATGCATTACGTATGTTATACCCTCAGGCAAGGAAGTCGTCTGAACTGAGAAGAACTGTCAAATGCATGCTTAGCGTGCGCTAATCTTTGTAGCTTACGTACGCTAATGTGCAGACGTAACGTACATTACGTAGGTGTGTAACGTATGTTATGAAGAGTACAGTTAGGATTCGGTCGTCTTTCTATGCTTTTCCTCATGTGATTGATTGTTTACTTAATGATAGGATATTAGGGATGAATTCCCTACGATAATCCAGTGTTGAGCCTTTCCGATCATCGTTTTCATTGGAGTTATGGATTGTTCCAATCAACCATATTTCCGGAGTATTCACGAGAGATTACTAAGGCAAGTACCTTGAGATACGAATTATAACTACGTGAAATCATTGGGCTCGTTTGAAGTTTCATTGGTGCTATTTTTCCGTAAACAAAATTGATGGTATGAATATCTTTCCCTTGTGTAAATGAATACTCTTTTGTGCTGGTTGTGTGAATGTGTGGAGTATGTTAAGGCTTCACAACTGTTGAGTTTTTGTGTTGATATTTTTCGTATATCTTCTATGTTATGTACTTGCACTAGCAAAATTCCAGTTTGCTAAACCCCGAGTTTCGGGGGTGGATGCTTGTTATTGCACTCAGGTTTGGCAGCTCGGGAGCTTGTTATTTCCTTCTGTTTCATCTTAGTCGGTATTTCTCTTTTGGTCGAGCATTCACCCTTGTACGGGTGTAGTTTTCATTCATTAAATCAAGTTGTCATTTCTTTCCGTGTTCAAGTTCATTATTGTCATTGAGTTGTAAATTACATTGGTTTTTGAATTGTTTTATGACCTTGTCGGTGTGTCATGTAAATAATTGTCCTCGGTCGGTCAATCATTGAATAGTCTTTTGAAGTTTAGCCTGGTAGATCCTTGTGAGAAGGGTCTACGGCATATGACATTCCCGGTCAAATTCTAGGGATGTTACATCTGCCAGGAATAACGCAGCAAACGTGTAACAAATGTAAAAAAATTAGTTCATAAAGACTAACGAACGTAATAAGGTAGTTACCTGCAGTGCAGACGAGTTACGAAGCTACCTTAAGGACTTACCTGATGAAGATAGCGCACGCTACGAAGGAAGGATAACGCACGCTATCGAAGGCGGCTAACGTACGTAACACAAAGATATAAACGTACGTAATGAAGTTTGAATAAGAATTCAAACCAGATGAACGTTGGGAAAAGTCAGGGTCAAAGTCAGAGAATCAAACGGTCAGTTTGACAAAATCATGCAATGGATATATGAGTTAATGCACGCTACGATGCAAGGTTAAGGTACGCTACACCAGATTGATAATGTACGTAATATGAAGCAACAACATACGTAAAGAGAGAAACGAAAGCCACTGGACTGAAGTTGGAAGTCAATAACGTACGCTATAGGACATCCATAACGTACATAACGAGCTTAACGCACGCTATGAAGAAAGGCTGGAGCATGCTAGCAAGTCAAAAGTGACTAACGGCTAGTTGGATGAAAATGGCTATAAATACCAAACCATTTGGTATCAAATAAAACAACAACCTTGAGCAAATCATTCATACTTGAGATATCATTCTATTCATTCTAGTTGTTGTATTTAAGCTTATATTGTTTAGTGATTGAGTGTTATACACGAAATCATACAAGAGAGGAAAAAAAAAGAATATGATTGGATTCGGTGTTATTAGGATCAAGGATCCGGTATTGTTAGAATCGCAATCGATATCTACGTGAGGTTTATCTAGTACCCATAGAAAGCTACATTGGTTGATTCCTTGTCCAATAGAAAAGGAAAACGGTTTAACTAAGACCGACATAAAGACAAGTGATTGGACGGTTTACTCGGACTGATAGAAGATGAGTTTGTAACGGTTATCCCGCGACCGATAGAAGAGAGGTGCAGAGGTTTATCTTTAGCCTATTGAAAAAGATACCGAGAGAGGACATAGGCACGTTTGGCCGAACCTCTATAAATACTGTGTTGATTTATTTTCCGCACCTTTATTTAAATCGCTTCCGCAACTAGAAAGAGTTTTATAACTCTATCTCCAAACGGAGATACCGACCAATATTGCACCAACAGAAAAACTAGTCCATGTATTTTGAAAGAAAACTTTCCACTTCTTATTAGATAAGGGGATAAGCACTCGTAAAGTTTACGGCTCAAATACTTAATCGTTCGCAAGTCGATGAAACTTGACTGGGCGTTAAGTTTATGTGAAAAATTTTATGACGTGTTCTTTGACTTGGAAAGTACCTGTCGTCACTAATGGTTAGTGGGATCACATGTTGTAGGTATGCTAATGAGATTAGTATACTCGAACCGACTCACCTTCGATTCGTCACATGGATTTCACTTCGGGACATTCAATGACGGAATCGAAAGGTTATGATAGTTATTCGTGAACCTTTGACTTGAGGATTTAGTAGGGATGTGCTTGTGACATTAAGATTTTTACTAGAGTAGTTCGACCCAGAAAGCTGAGAGGTGGGGGTCAACCTCAACATGCGTCTTGACAGACAAGTGGCAGGTTCTACTAAATACCAAGATAGGATTCTTTCTACTGTAAGTGAACATGTATATGTCCTATGTGGTTATTGGCAGATGAGATCATAAGTCTTTGGCCAAAGCATTGGAGCTATCTGTATTTATAGCAACCACTTTTCTAGAATAATGATTCTTCTTATTTTAAGAAGAATAAATAAAAAATTTACAGCGAAAATACATTTTAAAAAGGCAAACTTAATAATCGCAAGTAATATTTTCAAGTCACCATTAAATAAAAACAAACTTCTACATGAAATTAAAACAAATCGAACACTTGTTCATAAAACATAGTTTAAGAGAAATAATATTAAGTAAATAAACATCTAATCATGAAGCTTGATCATCCCACACTCAAGCGCATGCCACATCGAGCTCATCAACCTGAAAGGGGGTAAATAGTGGGGTGAGCTTCCAACTCGCTCAGTGTGGAGAGTACGCAATATGTCTACGTTAATTACTAAATATATTAGCAAGTATAAACATGTCTGGTAAATTCTGAAGCCCGTCGGCTAGCCCGAAGGCTTTATGCACAATTAAGTGCTTTTGACTGATTTACACATTTAAGTGCTTCTGACTGATTGCACATTTAAGTGCTTTTGACTGATTTCACGTGCACATACGAGACAATATATAAAGCAATTAAAATAAACAAAAGCGTAATAAATCCCCACACCTGGATAAAATGCAGTTCTTGAACTTAAATTTGTCTTTTGAAAATGTATTTCCGCTGCAAATTTTTTATTTATTCTTCTTAAAATTAGAAGAATCATTATTTTAGAAAAGTGGTCGCTACAGTATTGGATATATAAGAGCTCGGTGATCTCGATTTGCATTAACTCAGGCATAACATCAAAATACAAATAGCGTTTGACTGACCGTGACCCTATGATTTGATCGAGACATATGAAATAAGGGTTTATACGTATACTGATATTCACGACATAATGGTTCTTGAGTGATCCCTATCATTCGTTCTCAGTAAGATTACAATGTAGGCTGCCAGGCTAGCTAGGTAGTGCTACAACTCTTTGATTCCTCCCGTTACTTACTGAGACGGACATACCGAGTCGCGCATTAGGGAGACGACGGATTAATTTGAGCTTATTCTCTTTTAATTAAATATTAGACATTAGATGTCTAATTTAATTTATTGGATAAGTTAAATCGGTTCGATGAATAAATAAATTACTGAGTAATTAATTTAATTCATAAATAATTATTTTTTGGAGAAATTATTTGAATATAATTAATTAATTAGATTAATTAATTGTATTAATTTATTTGAGACGTACCAAGATGTATCTTTCAGACTAGATACACGACGGTCCGTTGTACGGATCGAAATAAACCAACTCTTATTTTTCTCTTAGTGGCCGCCCCTCCCCCTTTAATATATCTCCATATTTGTTTTTAATGAGATATGATTATATTCGTGGGGTTGAGAATATATACACTTGGTGTATATTTTGTTGTTAAGATTTTTATTTTTATATCTCTACGACCATCATCATTTCCCCCCAACAACAATAACTCACGGCAGCCACCAACGAGAAGGAAGAGAGAGTTTTGTTCATTTTTCTTCATCATTTTCTTTGAGAAAAATTGAAGAAAAAATTGATAGAAAAATATATTTATACACATAGAGTGTTATAAATAAATTTAAATAAACTCCTATATATATATATATATATATATATTTCTTGCCATGTTCTTATAGAAAAAATATATATAAGCTTTTTCGGTCATTGTTCGGCGCGTGGCTAGTGGAGGCACGGTGTTCGGTACTCGGAGTTTTTTCAAGAAGGCTTGCAAAATTCGATTTGTGGAAAAGCTCTTCACCAACATTTAATCAAAGGACCGCAATGGTATGTTTTCGATTACTTTACCTTTGTCATTTTATATTAGTATATATGATGCACGATCGATCCGTTTTAGGGGTTCGATTTATTATTATTTTTATTTTCGATGCGCCTTCGATTTAGGCATCGAATCCCAAAAGTGGTATCAGAGCGAAGGTCTTGCAATTGTATATACGATATTTAGCATTTGGAATGCTTGATTAAATATTTTTGTGATTTGGAATCACAACTGTTTAATTCATTGTTTTAATTATTCGTCGAAAATTTATTTTTAATATTTTATGTTACTATATAAATCTGAATTTTATTTATTAAAAATAATTTATATGGGTAATATCAAAACTAAAAAATATAATTTTTGAAATCGGGACGAAAAATGAGCCGAAACAGTCGTCGGACCGGCAACCGAAAAACTGCCGGGCAGCGCCAAGCAGAATGCTGCGTGCTCTGGGCAGGCAGTGGCCGAGAGGGCTTCTCCTCTCAGCCATGGCCCGGTAGGGGCTGCCGGGCCGCAGGTCGGGCTCAGGATATTTTTTTATCGACTCCGTAATATTTAAATGTTTCATTATATTAATTTCCAGTAATTTAAATTGGATTTAATTTGACTAAGTAAAAATACTTGGTATTTTTATTTTTGAGAAAATTATTTATTGCAAAATATTTAAAATCATCCAGATCATATGAACGAATTAAAATTACCGTGTTTGTGAATTAATTAGATTAATTCTATTAGTTAATTAATTTTATATATTGGTTGGATCAATATATTGAATTACTTATTCCGTTTATTTAGTACTTATTGGATGAATGCTTATGAATGGTGATGTAGTTCACGGACCGAATTTTGAATCATTTGTTTTATTCGATTGGGTTGTAAATGCCTTTTTGAGCCTACTTATTTTACTAAAAAAAAATTGTATTATAGGATGCAGTTTTTCAATGTAAAATTTATATGTAATAATGAAGATCAGAGGTAGATCTGTTCGAGAAGACGAAGATTCAAGACTCAAGACATGTAATTAGATTACGATATTTTTGTTCTAGGAACGGTCCATGAACTACATGTTGGTATCAACTAGATTGTGAATGTTTATTCATATGGTATGAATGTCCACAAACGCGATTAAATAAATTAATGTGCAAAATATAACATTAATCGCGAAAATTATCCCACGACAAAATATTAAGTTTAAAAGGTTTCAAGGTTTTCCTTCCCTCCATCGAGCTCTTGGAAAATTGAAATCCAAACCGGATGTGCTATGCTTCTGAGTTATCCGGGTTGTCATTCGGGGAGGGTCGATAAATTCTGGGAGTGCATTGGATGCCTTCGGTTGGAGCAAATATTATCCCTAGAAACCTGTTCGGTTGTCGGATAAGATTCAATTATGAAATTGATCAGCGTCGATGGTATAAACTTAACTTGTTCACGAACTATATAAACCATATAGGTTGAGGGGAGTGAAGAAGGGGAAAAAGAAGATCGAATCATCCATTAGATGGGTTGGTGTTGGACACCACTTTATAAACATTAATAGACCAGAAACCTGTTCGGTTGCCCTCTATTAAAATTTATAAAGAACTCGATCGCCACTATGAAGTAAAATGAACAAATACTTCCTGATTTCACAAGGGAGTGTGTCAATTCGATAAAATTAGTGGGAGTTGGATTAAATAAATAGAAGAGTCCTTAATTCAGAACTCATATCATAATCTAACGAGTCACTAATCAATCTGTCATACTTAATGCAGATAAACAAAATATGAACTCTCAAAATGACAATGAACCCACTCGCAATTCTACTCGAGAAGAACAACTTAAGCGGACCAAACTTTGTGGATTGGCTCCATAATATGATGATTGTCCTCACTATGGAGGCGCTGGGATACGTCTTAGAGGCGGACATTCCGGCGGATCCAGTGTGGACCAGAGCTAGTCAGGATGATGTTGAAAACCACGAAAAGTGGGTTAAGAATGACATTAGAGTCCATGGCTATATGATGTGCTCTATGTCTAATGAGATTCAGAGAGCTCATGAGAAAATGACTTCTGCTGGGTAGATCTTATCTCACTTAACCGAGCTTTATGGTGAGCATAGTCGAACTGCTAGATATGAGATATCTGGGCAACTATTGGAAGGTGAGAAAGTCGGTGACCACATCCTCAAAATGATCTCTATGATCGAGAGATTGGAGGCTCTTGATTTTAGAATTCATGTTTCTCTCCAAACTGACCTTATCCTACAATCTCTTCCTGATTCCTTCTCCAAGTTTGTTATGAAATTCAACTGCAATGAAATTGCTTGCAATTTAGCAGGGTTGATGAACAAACTTGTAACCGCTCAGTCTCAGATGAAGACTCCACGGGTGAAGGAGTCTGCCCTTGTGACTTCTTCTGGAACTCGGAAGTTCAAGAACAAGAAGAAAAAGAACAAGAAGCAGATGGACTCATAAAGTAAGGCTTTTAAGGGTAAGGGCATGGCCCTGATGGTTCGTAAGAGCAAGAAGATAAAGACGGATGCATGTCTCAAATGCGGTGAGCTGGGCCACTGTGCAAGAGACTGTCCGATCCTTCATAGAGCTTCAAGTACGGAACTTTTAGTTTTGGAGATGAATTGTTCTGTTACTGTATTTTCTACTTCTTGGATGCTGGATTCAGGTGCTAGTTCTCACATCTGTACCATGAATCAGGATCTAGAACAAAGTAGGAAGCTTGGAGATGAGCAAGTGATGATTTACTGTCGGAAGCGGGCATAGTGTCACAACAACTGATATAGGATCACTTCTTTTGGATTTGGAATCCGGCTTTGTTTTAACATTAGATGATGACTTGTTTTGCCCAAGGGGCATAAAAATATTGTATCTATTCCGATCATGGATCGGAAAGGCTTTTCATTTTTCATTGGTGATAGTACTTGCAAAATATATTTTGGAAATAAATTAGTAGGCACTGCTATATTGTTAAGTGGGCTGTAGCATCTAAACCTAAGTAACAAAGTCGTTGTGAACATTATGACTAGGAAGCATGGTAGGGATAAAACTAATCAAGCTCTGAAATGGCATTTTAATCTTGGTCATGTTAGCCAGACCAAGATTTACAAAATGGAAAAGGATGGACTTACGGGCCCATTAGGATTGGATCTCTTTCCAACTTGTGAATCTTGCCTTAAAGGAAAAATGACTAGGCCCCCCTTCACAAGGACTTTTGAAAGAGCCACTGATAAACTTGGCTTAGTCTATACCGACGTATGTGGTGCTTTAGAAGAAGTACGTGACGGATATCAATATTCAATTACATTCATGGATGATCATACTATGTATGGTTATGTGTACTTAATGAAACATAAATCCGAGGCTTTTGAGAAATTCAAGGAATTTAAAGCCCTAGTCGAAAAGCAAACTAGTAATCTTATAAAAGCACTTCGGTTGGATTAAGATGGCGAGTATATGAGTATAGAGTTTGACGAGTTCCTAAAGGATCATGGAATAGTGTTACAACTTACACCTCTAGGAACTCCTCAGTTAAATGGTGTGTCGGAAAAAAGGAATCGAACCTTGTTGGACATGGTTCGTTTCATGCTTATCTACACCGACTTACCTATTTACCTATGGGTTATGTGCTCCTTACTGCTGCTTATATCTTGAACAGATGTCCTTCTAAGTTTGTTCCTAAGGCTCCACATGAGATGTGGGAGGGTAGGAAACAAAGTCTAAATCATATTAGGATTTAGGGATGTCCCGCCTATATCAAGAAGGCTAAGGTGGAGAAGTTGGAAGAAAGGTCCATGAAGGGACCTTTCATTGGATTCCCATCTGGGATGATGGGTTATATTTTATTCATGCTTGAAGATCAAAAATATCATTGTTGCTTTGCAAGCACACTTCCTGGAAGATAAGTTCATTCAGAAAGGTGGAGCAGGTAGAAGTATTCTTTTGAAGAATACAATGAAACTCCTCAGGAGACACCTGTACAAGAAATTGGAACCGAACCTTCTGAAACACAAATACAACCACCTCATAGGTCTAGTAAGGTTTATCAATTACCTAAGAGGTATGGCTTTATGCACTTGGAGGAACTGGGTCTTCATGAGGTTCCAGGTGATAGACAAGAGACTGACCCCGCGACCTATGACCCAGCAATGGTAGATGTGGACTCCGCGAAATGGCGGGAAGCTATGGAAGCTGAGATATACTCGATGCATGATAATCAGGTGTGGACTCTAGTAGACCATCCCAAGGACATTATGCCCATTAGAAACAAGTGGATCTACAAGAGAAAAACTGATGGGGATGGCAAGGTTGATACCTATAAGGCCAGGCTTATGGCAAAGGGTTATACCCAAAAAGAAGGGATCGATTACCATGATACCTTCTAGCCTGTAGATATGATCATGTCTATTCGAATGATGCTTGCTATGGATACCTACCACGATTATGAGATACGGAAGATGGACGTAAAGACGGCTTTCCTTAATGGATTCCTCGAGGGGGAGATCTATATGAAGCAGCCTAAAGGCTTTGTGTCCGAGGTTGATATTCATAAGGTGTGCAAGCTTTAGCGTTCTATTTATGGACTGAAGCAGGCATCGCGTAGTTGGAACCTTTGTTTTGACGAAGCTGTCAAAGAGTTTGACATAGGGTCAATGGGATCAAGATCGCATTCTCAGTACTATCTGTAGATGACATTCTACTAATAGAAAAAGATGTGGGAATGCTCAGTTCTGTGAAAACTCGGCTTTCCAGTAGGTTCTCCATGAAAGACTTGGGAGAAGATACTTATATTCTTGGGATTTGGCTCTACCGGGATAGAGCGAAGAGAATGATAGGTCTTTCACAAGCCCTCTATATAGGTAAAATCTTAAAGCGGTTTAAGATGGATGAATCTAAAAGAGCGTTCCTTCCATTGCGACATGGAATAAAAGTCACTTCGAAGATGTGTCCTCAAAATGAGGAACAACGAAAGGAAATGTGTACTATACCATATGCTTCGACCGTGGGTAGCCTTATGTATGCTATGCTATGTACGACACCTGACATTGGACACATTGTGAGTGTGGTAAGTAGGTTTCAGGCAAACCCAGGAAAAGAACATTGGATCACCGGAAAGAACGTTTTCAAGTACTTAAGAAGGACTAGAGATCTGGTTCTTATGTATGGTGGTGGAGAAATGAATGTGACGGGCTTCACTGATTCAGACTTCCAAGGACAGAAAGATGGCTCTATGTCTACTTATGGCTACATATTTACTCTTAATGGTGGAGCAGTATCTTGCCGAAGCTCCAAGAAAAGCGCGACTGCTGATTTCACTTGTCAGACAGTGTCAAGCGGCCTCGGAGGCCTATAAGGAAGGGTTTTGGATTAAAAAGTTTCTGGGTGAACTTCAAGTGATACCATGTGCTAAGGCGCCTATTCCGATTTTGTGTGATAACGACGGAGCTATAGCACAGACTAAGGAGCCTAGGTTTCACAACAGTACAAAACATATTGAGAGAAAGTATCATCTCGTGAGAGAATTTATTCGCAAATGATACATTGTGCTGCATAGAGTAGACTCAGAAGACAATGTCGATGATCCACTGACCAAGCCACTTTCTCAGATAATCTTGGAGCGTCATCTGGAGAACATGGGTATTAGATACCATAGTGTGCATTGAGTGCAAGTGGGAGATTGTTAGAAATATGCCCTCAAATACCACTCAGATGATGTATGAGAAAGGGCATTGTGCTTGTTATTATTATCAGAAGGCAATTGTTTAATTTTTATTTACTCGAAGCCACTGGCATTCCTGACTTGTAAATATATATATATATATATATATATATATATATATATAGAGAGAGAGAGAGAGAGATAAACTACTCCATGTATTTGAAATAAAACTTTCCACTCCTTATTAAATAAGGGGATATGTATTGGTAAAGTTGATGGCTCAAATAGTTAATTGTTCGCAAGTTGATGAAACTTGACTGGGTGTTATGTTTATGTGAAGACTTGTATGACGTGTTCTTTGATTTGGAAAGTGCATCTCGTTACTAATGGTTAGTGGGAGCACATGTTGTAGGTATGCTAATGGGATTAGTATACTCGAACCGACTCACCCTCGATTCGTCACATGGATTTCACTCCGGGACAGTCAATGACGGAAACGAAAGGTTGTGATAGGTATTCGTGGACCTTCGACTTGAAGATTTAGTAGGGATGTGCTTGTGACGTTAAGATTTTTACTAGACTAGTTCGACCAAAAAGACGAGTGGTGGGGGTCAACTTTGACATGTGTCTTGATGGACAAGTGGCAAGTTCTACTAAATACCATGATAGGATTCTTTCTCCTGTAAGTGAACATGTATATGTCCCACGTGGTTATTGGCAGATGAGATCATAAGTGTTTGGCCAAAGCATTGGAGATAGTTGTATTGGATACATAAGAGCTCGGTGATCTCGACTTGCATTAACTCAGGCATAGCATCAAAATACAGATAGGGTTTGACTCACCGTGACCCTGTGATTTGATCGGGACATATGAAAGAAGAATTTATACGTATACTGATATTCACGACATAATGATTCTTGAATGATCCCTATCATTCGTTCTTAGTAAGGATACAGTGAAGGCTGCCAGGCTGGCTAGGTAGTGCTATAACTCTTTAGTTCTTCCTATTGCTTACTAGGACGGATATACCGAGTCGCGCATTAGGGAGACGATAGATTAATTTGAGCTTATTCTCTCTTAATTAAATAATAGACATTAGATGTCTAATTTAATTTATTGGATAAATTAAATCGGTTCGATGAATTAAATAAATTACTGAGTAATTAATTTAATTAATATATAATTATTTTTTAGAGAAATAATATTTGAATATAATTAAGTAATTATATTAATTAATTGTATTATTTTTATTTGAGACGTACCAAGATGTATCTTTCGGAATGGATACAGGACGGTCCGTTTCATGGACCAATATGAACCAACTCTTATTTTTCTCTTAGTGCCCCCCAATATATCTCCATATTTATTTTCAATGAGATATGATTACATTTGTGGGATCGAGAATATATACATTTGGTGTATATTTTTTTGTTAAAATTTTGGCACGTTGTGTGGACTTTACTTTTTATATCTCCAGCATCATCATTCCCCCCCCCCCCCCCACCCCACCCCAACAACAATAACTCACGGTAGCCACCAAGGAGAAGAGAGTTTTGTTCATTTTTCTTCATCATTTTCTTTGAGAAAAATTAAAGAAAATAATTGAGAGAAAAATATATTTATACACTTAAAGTGTTATAAATAAATTTAAATAAGCTCCTATATATATTTCTAGCCGTATTATTAGAGAATAAATATATAAGTTTTTTCGGCCATCTTCCGACGCGTGGCTGGTGGAGGCACGGTGTTTTTGGTGCTCGGGGATTTTTCAAGAAGGCTTGCAAAATTCGATTTGTGGAAAAATTCTTCACCAACATTTAATCAAAGGACTGCAAGGGTATATTTTCGATTACTTTACCTTTGTCATTTTATATTCGTATATATGATGCATGATCGATCCGTTTTAGGGGTTCGATTTATTATTGTTTTTATTTCCGTTGCGCCTTTAGGCATCGAATCCCAAATGTAAATAAGAGTGGTTGGGTATGGATTTAGCTAAGGAAATATGGATTGATTTGTTCCCTACGCACAAGTTAATTAATGGTGTTTCGGAAAAGTCATATCATTCGTCTCTATGGTTCAAATTATTTGATGAAAATAGGTACTAGTTAAGAAGGAAATTTGGTTTGAGAAGGCATGGTTGGATGAACCGGACCTTACATCCATAGTTAGTTTTAATTGGAATGCCAATAATGGATTGGTTTTTTATGTATAAAATCAAGCATTGTACGGAGGTGGTTGATATTTAGGGTCAGAAGTTAAGGGCGAATATAAAGATGATATCCAGCAGTGTCGAAACGAAATTGATGTATTGCAAGGCACAGGGGCTGACTTAAACGCCCAGGCGCTAAAGAAGAAGAAGGAGGGCCTATCACTGTTATTAGCTCAAGAGGATTCGTTTTCGAAGCAAGGAGTTAAGGTGTATTGGATGAGGGGTGGAGAAAAAAATAGTAAATTTATTTATGTTATGGCGAGTGCGAGGAAACGACGAAATAATATTCAGAAATTAGTCCGGGGATGATGGGGTGGAGTTGATGGAGTCATTTGGAATGAGGGAGGAGGCTAGGCGGTATTTTATGGATCTGTTTGAAGGGAGGCAAGGAGATTATGAAGGGGTTTTGAGGCATGTCCATATTCGAATTTCACAAGGGGATAATGACAAGTTGATGAAGCCATTGGGGATTGAAGAATTTAAACAAGCCCTCTTTGACATGCATTCTAATGAGGCGCCAGGACTGGATGGGTTGAATCCATTTTTCTTTAAGCGATTTTCGTACTTATGTGGGGTAGAATTGTTCAACACGGGGAAGACCAGGCTTGAATCTTGTGAGTTTCCTCAGGGCCTAAATGATACTAATATTGTCTTAATTCAAAAGGTTGACAATCCTACTTGCATGAAAGATTTAAGGCCAATATCACTGTGTAATGTCACTTATAAGATCATTTCTAAAGTGATTGCAAATCATATAAAACCGTTGCTAGAGATATGCATTTCTTTAGAGCAACTGGCATTTGTAGCAAATTGCTCTATCCTTGATAATGTATTGGTTGCCATTGAAAATCTTCACCACAGTGTAAAACTAGTGGCAAGGTGCGGGAGGTGGCGCTGAAAATTGATATTAGTAAGCATATGATAGGGTGGATTGGGAGTTTATTTTGAAGATGATAAGGCGTATGGGGTTTGATGAGAGGTGGGTGAAGTGGATATCTATGTGTCTTGAGACAATTAATCATTCAGTCTTGCTTAATGGGGAAGACGGATGATACACCAACACCCCTACTATCAACACCCCTACAATAACTTGCTTTGCAGGGTTGTACCGGGTGCTTTATAGGTAGTAGGGGTGATAAATAATATTAATTAATATTATAATAAAAAATATATAAAATACCTGGTACAACCCTACAAAGCAGGGTGTTGTAGGATTGTTGATAGTAGAGTGTTGGTACATCATTTCTCAATGGAAAACAACATAAACTATCACACCTCGAAGAGGTATTAGATAAGAGGACCCACTGTCCCCTTATTTATTTATTCTATGTGCGTAGGGTCTCACCACTCCTATTAAAAAAGTAAAGGCCAGAGGAGACATTCATGGAATTAGTGTGTGTTCTGGGCCCCCAGCCTCCACCCACCTCCTTTTTGCTGACGATTGTTTCTTATTTTGCAGGGCCACTGGATCTGAAAGCAGGCAATTACAAGAGATTCATAATAATTATGAGAGAGCATCAAGACAGGCTATTATTATGCAGAAGTCAGGGATACTTTTAGTAGAAATACAAGTCAAGACACCCAGTGACAAATAATTGATATGTTGGTGTTGGGTGTTGGGTATCGGGTCGTACAATTTGGCTAAAAGCAGGATCGATTATACAAGCGGATTAAACGAATATAACAATTATAGTTTATATTCTACGGGATAGGATTTAAGGATTACAGGCCAACTAAATTAACTTATAATTATAACCAATATAATTATTCCAATAAACCTGAAAAAGATGCTGCCAAAAAGGATTACAAACGTGCAGAATAAATCTGGAAAACACAAAGAGCCGATCCAATTAGCAATGATAATGATAATAACCGATCGGAAATACACCTACCAACCAATAGTAGAATATGGCAGAATATATATTAGTATATATAACAAATATATATATATATAATATAGATAAATACTAGAAAATATATATAACAAATATATATATTAATAATAATTACACAAAATCACCAAGAACAGCAATAAGTTAGGATAAAAAAACCTTTTAAGAACGAGATGAATAGGCTCAGATCTTCCGAAACCCTAGCAATTGACACCAATACAATCGTTTTTCCATAGAGGAATGCCTGAACCACTGCCGTCCGGTCACAAAGCCCGGTAGCACCTTTTTTCTAACCCAGAAACCTCAGAAATCAACACTGATCTCACTCACAGATATCACAACAAAGATATCTCAAGATTTCACTCAGATTCTTAAAGGTGCAACTCGGTATTCAATTTTCGGTCTTCAACTTGGTGTACAAAACTCCAACCCCAGCCGAGCCTTATATACACACAAGGAGGGAATCGGATGTCACGGGATTCCATTGTGTTGGTCATCGGCTCACGAGGGAAGAGGGACGAATCGGGAGCAGGTTCCGAGTTTGGAGAAGTTGACCGAGGAGGAGGAGAAATCACGGGGAAGATAGGTGAGACAGGAGTGTGGAGGCGGTGAGGAAATAAGGGAGAGGTTAGGGTTAGGGTTAGGGTAAATATAAGGGAGTATCGGATGGTCCAGATTAAGTATAGATAATATATCTAGATCGGACAGCTCCCATTCAAAAGGGATGCCATGGGCCGGGCCGGCTCATTAAAAGGCATGGGACAGACGTAAAAGGAGATATATATATATCTGGGCTGGTTTGGGCCAAATCATAACATTTCTCCACCTTTTGGTCCAACTAGTCAAATTGCATTTTCGGGTTTCGGAGAAAACTCATCATCGCCTAGCTCCGGGGTTACCTGCACTTACACACAGTAAATTAGGTAAAGTATTCACAAAGAAGACTAACTCACAAAGAGATCCCCTAAAAAACACAAAGTTCAAATTTATTCGATTGGATTGAAATTTAGTCTTTTCAAACAGGATTTAAATTTTCAACAGGCACACTTAGTACCCATCCGTACTAAAAAAACAAAGTTAGCACAACAAATATTTTAGTAATAACACAAAGAAAGCTAAAATTGTACAAAGCACACAAATACCAAAAATATCAAAAAGCACAAATACATTAAGGGAAATGTACGATATAAGCAACACATAGATTTGAGGGGACACTACTCCACCTCAAACGTAAAGCACTAAGCATGTTGCTCCACCTGAAAACGGAGCGGAGGTTTACACAAAACCGCCAACACGTGAAAGCTGCAAAACATAAAAGGTTGGTTGACCGAACCACAACACCGCAGCCATCATAAAAATGTCACAGAACACAAAGTTCAAGGGAAACAATAATCACAGAGATTATACTACCTACATCCACAAAGGATTAGAACCACGAATAATTCACATAAGTCACACAGACACATAAATCATACAAAGTCACAAAGACATCCACAACCCACTAAGGACTGAAAAACCACAAAGGTCAACTAATACACATCACTAAGATTGATATTAGACGCAACCAGGTTAACAATATCATCAGTTTGATTTTTATCCTTTTTGTTCCTCTTAGGACAATTACTAGCAACATGACCCTTTTTACCACAATTATAGCAATTCCTTGAGTACTGTCGAAAACTAGAATTTTGACCATCCTACTTAGTGAAATAGTTATAGCAATTTCCATTCCTAACCATCGAAACTGATTCGAACATCAAGTTAATACTCACATTGTTTTTTAAGTCTAATTCCTTACTCTTTAGACCGGACACAACAATATCTAAAGATATGTTATCTCTACAATACTTAATAGTAGATTTAATATCACCATAATGTTAGGAGTATGCCCTCGAATGTCACTCAGAGGATGTTGAGTGAGGGCATTTTACTTGTAATTAGGTAAATCATTAATATAAGGCAATGGATGTTTCTTTATTTACTGGTAGTTACTGGCATTCCTAACTCGTAAATATATATATAGAAACTAGTCCGTGTATTTGAGAGCAAAATGTTCCACTCCTTATTGGATAAGGGGGTCAGCACTGGAAAGGCTTATAGCTCGAATACTTAATCGTTCGTAAGTCGATGAAACTTGACTGGGCATTAAGTTTATGTGAAGACTTGTATGGCGTGTTCTTTGACATGGAGAGTGCCTGTCGAACACTAATGGTTAGTGGGAGCACACGTTATAGGTATGCTAATTAGATTAGTATACTCAAACCGACTCACCCTCGATTCGTCACACGGATTTCACTCCGGGATATTCAATGACGGAATCGAAAGGTTGTGATAGGTATTTGTGAACCTTCGACTTGAGGATTTAGTAGGGATGTGCTTGTGGCGTTAAGATTTTCATTAGAGTAGTTCGACCCTATAAACTGGGAGGTGGGGGTCAACCTCGACGTGCATCTTAACGGGCAAGTAGCAGGTCCTACTGAATACCAAGATAGAATTCTTTCTCCCGTTAGTGAGCGGGTTATATGTCTTATGCAGTTATTGGCAGATGAGATCATAAGTCATTGGCCAAAGCATTGGAGCTAGTTGTATTGGATACACGAGAGCTCAATGATCTCGATTTGCATTAACGCATGCATAGCGTCAAGTACAGATAGGGTTTGACTGACCGTGACCCTATAACTTGATCGGGACATTTGAAATAAGGGTTTATACGTTTACTGGTATTCACGACAGAATGGTTCTTGAATGATCCCTATCATTCGTTCTCAGTTGAGGTACAGTGTAGGCCGCCAGGCTAGCTAGGCAGTGCTACTACTCTTTGGTTCCTCCCATTGCTGACTGAGACGAACCTACCGAGTCGCACAATAGGATTGACGATGGAATGAATCGAGCTTAAACTCTCATTATGAATATTAGATATTGGATATCTAATTTGGGACGTTGGATGTCTAAATTGATTTATTGGATAAATTAATTTACGGCCTAATTAATTAAATAAATTACCAGGTGATTAATTTAATTCATGAATATAATTATTTCTCGGAGAAATTAACTATGTTATTATGTATTTAATATGATTAATTAATTGGATTAATTAATCGATATAAATACATCGGAACGGAATCGGAGTTTATCTGTTTGGACTCTCGGGAGTCCGAAACGAACCGAACTCGTCGGATTCCTTCTAGAGGCCGGCCCCACTTTTGATCTATTACCTTAGTCTTTGTCTTGCTTTGGTGGGTGAAGACTAATCACCTAAGAGATATGATATCTCTTATAATAGGGATAAAGGGATTGTGTGGGATTTGGAAGTAGAATAAATGAAGACATCTCTCAACCTCTCCTAGGCAATTCCATACGTGAGTTTTAGTTTTGAGAGAGTGAAAATAGTTTTCTCAATTATCTTCATCTTGTTCTTCATCTTGAGTTTTCTTGGAGAAAATTGAAGATACATTGAGAGATAAATATTATACACTTAGAGTGCAATAATAAAAGGCTTCATCACTTGATTCTAGTCGTAACCTTAGAGGTTAATCGAGTGTTGTCATTCCAATTGTTTTTTCGGCGCGTGGCAAGTAGAGACGCGGTGCTTTCGGCATTGGATCATTCAAGAGCTTGGAGCGGATTGGACTCGTAGAGATCAAGCAAAGCTTGGGGAATAGCTCAAGAGAAGGATGTCATTTAATCAACGGACTTCAAGGGTGAGTTTCTTGCAACTCTTGTTTTTCGTTTATATATTCGTATATACGTAGCTCCATCGATCCTCGTATGGATTCAGATCAAATTAATTTTCGTTTTACCGCTTCTGCTGGGCCTTCGTTTTAGGCACCGAATCCCAACAGTGGTATCAGAGAGAAGGTCTTGCGATCGTTTATACGATATTGGCATTTGGAATGCTCGATTAGATGCTGAATGATTTGGAATCATTTTAGTCATAATCATGGTATATGTTTTTCGTTCGTCATAATTGTATTTTTCGTAAGTTTATGTCTAAATATAAATCTTAAATTTCTGGGAAATATGATTTATATTGAAGATATGAAAGTCGGAAAATATTGATATTAGATATCCGGTCGAAAATCTAGCCCCGAATCGTCGTTGGACGACTTTTTGGACAAAAAGGGTAATCTGGCCGAGAGTGACTCGACCATGTCCTGGGTGACACGGTCGTGTCCGGCAGTCTAGCCAGGCCACTACCAGGCAGACCCGACCGTGTCAGGCAACACGGGCCGTGTCTGGCCGCCATGCTTTCGGAGGTGACTCGACCGTGTCAGGCGACACGGACATGTGTGGCAGGAATGTTTGGGACACTTCCGGCACGACCCGACCGTGTCAGGCGACACGGGCCGTGTTTGGCTGACAGGCTGCCGGCAGTGACTCGGCTAGGCAGGCCAGTTTTTACCCGGCTCGATTTTTTCGTGTATTCTTGAAAATTAATTTCCCGCATGTTAAATTGGATTTAATATGATTAAAATGATTTATGGTATTTCATTTTATAAGGGAAATTTGATTAATTGTAATATTTATGGTCGAACAAATTATTTTGAACGTTATCATATTACCGATTGTGTGAATCGATTAGATCGGTTCGTATTGTTGATTGGATCAATGTATCTGTATGATTTCCATTTATATAGTATTTATTGGATGAATCGTGGACTTAGTTTTGAATCGTTCGTTTTATTCGATTAGGTTGTAAAGGCCGTTTTGAGCCTATTTATTTTACTAGAAATATTTCTTGTTGTGCGGAGATTTATAAACCTCGACGGCGATCGGTATAATGGCCGAGCGACCGAGTTCACGACCAAATGAGCTACGGCAAACTTTCCAAATCGAAGGTAACAGTCCACCTTCGAATATCTAGTGATCAACTCCCAAGGCGATCGCCTTTTGGCACCTAGCGATCGACTCTGGTGCCCGACCAAGGACGACCGTCCTATGCCACTAACAAGGCCATCATCCGTCAAAGTATGCGAAGACTGGTTCACGAAGCAAGGACCCATGTGCAGATCCGCGATAGGCGCTGCAGAACATGGATCGTTGACTCCAGCCCATCAGCAGCTGTCAGTGACAAGGACGGCCTCACCTACCGACAGACCCGCCGAAAGGTCCTAAGTAGGGCCTCCCAAGACAGCGACACAGACGCGTGTTGTCCTCTCATTGGTTCGCACTTCAGGCAGCCACCAACTTCTGCGGACTTTGAGGAGACCAACCCATGTGCTAAAGACGATCGCCCGCTTATTATAATACAGCAGAGGCGATCACCCAGCAACTCCCAGTCCTATAAATAAAGAGCCTCCAGCAACTGGAAAAGGGTTCCGGAAAACGTTCAGAAAAATTCAGAAAATCTCTCCTCTCGGGCTTTCTCTCTTGAATCTATTTTAGGATTTCTCTCTCAGCACCTCTCAACCAAAAGATGGTCGGCTGAGGCAAGAACTCTCTATAGTTCAGATTCGAAGAGACTCTCAAGTCCAGGAGCTCAGACCTTCAGCTAATACACAATGTGAGAGACCGTCGATTTCTAACAGTCGTGACAGCACTCTATTGTTGTTACAAGAACTCTCAGAGCATCATCTCTGGTTCTTCCGGCAATCTTCAGCACACGTTAGCTAAGATAACTAAGGTCTTTACACTCATTGTAATTGTACTCTAACATTAATATTTGTACTCCCAAGTATTTGTATTAATAATATCTCGCGAGAGCATTCAAGCCCGGGACTAACAACCCCGGCAAATCTTGTGTTATTTACTTTCCCCACGGACGTGCTCTCGCATTTGTTTGTTACTCGACCATTCCAGCAATATCATCTCCGGATAATATTTTGGGTAACAACAATTGGCGCTAGAAGGAGGTCATCTTAACCTTCATTTTCATTCCGAACGTCCCGAAGAACACCCACTGTTCTCCGGGGCATATACTTGAAGAAACACTCAATGTTCTTCAAAGAAAAACCTTCAGAATCATGACATCTGCCACCACATCGAAGAGAGCCACTCTCCGATCCACCGGACGCCTTATCCCGGCTCAATCCGAGCCCCAGTCTACGGCAGAGGGTAGCCGCGGCGACGCGAGACTCTTGATCCCGCACCTGAAGGACGGCCCCAGCATTTCGCTCGACCAGTTCCAAATCGCGGAACAGATCGAGGAGGCTATGGCCATCCTAAGGGAGCGATGGAGAGCATGTGCAGTGCCCGCTATAACTCCCTCGGCCATCCGCCGCGCGGGCAAATGGAAGTTCATGGGGTTACTATTCGAGCGATCGTCAGAAAGCCCCGATTCGCGAGAAAAGGCTCTCGCAAGATGGGACGGTTCCGTCTTCAGCCGCTTAAGAGGCGATCCATCATGGTGACCGGGGCATTCTGGCCCCATCCGCGAGATGACGAAATTCGAGTCCATCACTAGGAGTTCGGCCTACCCAACTCCAAACCAATTACAGGTCAGCCTTCTGGCCCCCATCCGCCAAAGAGTCGAGCCACGCGGAAAGGACATCATCGACAGCGGAGCCAGGGGGTCAGTACTTGATCGCCTCGGCTCCCGCTCCGAGCGCCTAGCCGCGAGCAGCTAGGCCGCGGCGATGGACGCTATGCAATGCCAGCTCGACGAGATGAAAGCGCTCTTGGATACTAGGGCAAGCGCTAGTAGAAAGATCATCGGACCGACTGACCCACTCGCGGTCCACATCGACCTTCCCCCATGCAACCAAGGATCGCTCCTCCCAAAACACCTTTATATGAAGGGAGATCGGACCCCGAGACTCACCTAAGCAAGTTTCGGATTTATATGACCGGGTGTGGGGTATCAGATGCGACCAAGTGCCGAATATTCCTGTTAACCTTGGGCGAGCTGGCCCATAGGTGGTACGTCTCACTACCACCGCAATCAATCATTTCCTTTGAGAAAAGGGCGAGTGACTTCAGGTCATACTTCACCACCAAGGTCGCCAGACCAGAAGGCCCCCACCGCATGATGAAAATCAGGCAGGGGGAAGATGAATTCGACGCAGATTACATCGACCGGATGGATGAAATAGTCCTCACTCGCGAGCCCATCAGCGACGATCTCGCTCTCTACTCGGTCCTGGGGGATTCTATGGTCAATCACCCATGTTTAGACACCTCACAAAGGACATCCCCCCGACCTACGCGATCTTCCGCTAAGGCTGCCGATTTTCTGGCCAGGCAGAAGCTGCTCACCCTCCGCCTAGGCGAGGGGACACCACCTCCTGTCCAAAATACGGCGATCGTCAAAACCAAAAAGGCGATCGCCAAGCCACCCGGTGAACTCAAGGCCTTCGAGGATGTGGAAGCCCATCTCCTCCACAAGTTCAACCGAACTCCGGCCACATATTTTACGCCATCAAGGTGCGTGAACCGCTAAACAAGCTAAAGGCGATAAGGGACAACGGTCATCTGGACCACAATCAATATTGTGCTTACCACAAGAGTCCCGGCCACAGCACCAATCAATGCCGCGACCTCCTCAGACAACTCTGGACATTGTTCGAGGAGGGCGAGCTGGACAGCTTATTAGATTAGCCGGAGCCTCATCGATCTCCCGATACGGTCTCCAGAGTCGAATGCGAACAGGCCGGAAAGCTCATACGAGCCGACCCCTCGATCAACCTCGGCGACCGGATCTATATGCTTCAATCTAGAGGAGGGAACTTCGGAAGTCTCTCCCCGATTCCCGCCTCATCAAACCAAAGGCTACTGCCTGAGCAAACGCTTCGAGAAAAAGGATGACTCGCTCGCCCTCTAAAGTTCGTCATTTAACATGATGGACCTAAGCAGCAATCGCCTCACCCAGCACAATGTATACCGTCGAGGATCGCCAACTAACATGACGGTCCGAGGTAGAAAAGTGCCGCCATGGTCGCGAAGGTCGATGAAACCGACGATCCATCCATGCAAGGTTCCTTTGGGCTGCGATCACTCACCCTTCGTTTAAATACGAGGCGGGCATAGCCGAAGGACCCTCCAAAACAAATCAGAGGATGACTCACTCGCCCTCTAAAGTTCGTCATCAACATGAAGAACCTAGGCAAGCAATCGCCTCCCCTTACACAACGTCTATCGTCGAGGATCGTCATCTGACGTGATGGTCTGAGGTAGAAGAGTGTCGACATGGCTGTGGAGGACGATGGAACCGTTCTCTGTGCCCGTGCAAGGTCCCTTTGGGCCGCGATCGCTCGCCCTTCGTTTAAATACGAGGCGGGCGTATCTGTGGACACGTTCGCCCGCCCTCAAAGGTCCATCACCTAACATGGTGGATCCAGACAATGCGACGCGTCCCTCCCCCCGTCACAACGTATATCGTCGAGGATCGCCATTTAACATGGCGGTCCGAGGTAGAAAAGTGCTAACAAGCCGCGGTCGTAGAGTCGATTAATCCGACGACGCCCCGCACAAGGACTCCTCCAGGCCAAGACCGCACGCCCTTCGTTTAAATACGAGGCGGGCGCAGCCTACGGAGGACCCTCACAATTAAGTGAGTCGCGAGAACTTAGACATCAGACGGAATGTCGCTCACGCACAAGACATGGTCATGAAGGTCGGTTCCATCGAACTACGCGATCGTGCACGGTTCCTCTAGGCCGGGATGGCCGGCCTTTCTCGAGGAATCTGCAAAATTGAAGACCGCTCACTCAACGATTTATTTTCGTCCCCTTACTTTCACTAAGGAAACAAAAACAAGGGGGAAGGGCGGAGCTATATATACGACGATCGTCCCTATTCAATTACATACGGAGATTGGCATTTTCCAGATGTATGTGCAGCGATCGACTTTGTTGTAAAAGTTATCAATATAAGTTTATCAATTCACTTGGAGCTATACACGCAACAATATTTCCTCACACATTTGTATAAAGTCATGCAAAGACTCAGAAAGACAATCATTCAAGCAATACATCAAAGAAGCAAACTTTCATTTCATAACTTGGAATGCAAAAGTACAAACACGCTCGCCCGAAGGCAGAAGTACAACAAAGCTACAAAAATTATAAGTAAAAAAGGCAGGAAAACTCAAGGATCGGTGCCCGTTCCATCGCCAGTTGTAGGCTCTACCCTATCCTCTGAGGCACCCGGATGAACGAGATTATCCGGCAGCAGGTACCAGCTCAAGTCGATCCCAAGATCCACGGAAAGGTCGAGGATCAGCACTGTGAAGTCGGGCTGCAAAGGATGCTCCAGTGCATAGGCTTTGAAATTCTCAGCCAAAGGGCCGATCTCAAGCCCTCACTTCTTAGCGGCGCGAATGGCGTCATCATAAGCCATGTAATAGGCGAATTCGCTGACGTACTCCATGTTAACGAAGGGATCGGCCTCGATCGCCTTCAGCTTTCCCTTCAAATCCGCGACCGTCTGGTTGGCGCCCTCAAGCTCGGCGATTTTAGTAGCCTCCCCTTCCCTCGAGGATGCAAGCTCACTGGTCAGGCGGGCAACGATCACCTTTAGCTGGTCGGCCTCTTTCTGGCGGGCTTCTGTCATTTGGTCCCGCATCCAGTCTGTCGCCGCCTGCGTCCACATCCTGCTTCGCCTGCTTTTCCACCTCTGCGGAACTCTTCTCCATGGCCACGAGCCGATCGCCATATTCAATGAATTGTCTTCGTGCGGCTTTGAGATCGGCATGGATACGGGCAGTGGACGGCCGCCCCTCATAGTCCCGCACGGCCTGGGCAGCCATCGTCACCGTCTAGAGGGACAGCGCGAAGGTAGCCTGCATCACATCAGCAGATCGCCGGCGCGCGATCGCATCCAGGTCGGTCGTCCAGGCCTTCGTGAAGGAAGCGATAGCCCGAGCAACATAAGATGGGATATCGCTGACCTCACGAGGAGCTTTACTCGACGGAAAGTCCAGCACCATCGGCGAGCAGCTCGGGTCGGAATGGTGGATCCTGCACAAATGACAAAAGAGCTAAGTATGTTTCCTACACAGGTTTCATAACTTGGCAAAACAACCAGGCTTACCTCTCGAGCTTCTCTGGGTCACGACCAAAGTACGGCTTGCCCCGCGAAGTCTCGGACTCAGCAGTCGCCATGGATTGGAGAAAATCCGAGGAGGGCGTGGACCCCTCCACCAGAGGAATCGAGGAAATCGGTGGCATAGAAATCGGCGGCTCGCCTGCAGTTAAAGGGGCCGAGGCCTCCACAGTCCTCCGTTTCTTTCAGATAAGCCAATGTTACTCCTCCTCCCGAGGCTCACACCCTTCGGCGATAGGCTCCTGGAGAGGTCGAACCTCCGGGGTCGGTCGTGGCGGAAGAGAAGGAGCTCGGCTCACCTTATTCCCTTGGCGAAGACGGTTCATAACCCACAGATTAGACATAGCAATCGCAGCAGGAGGCTCTGGGAAGCAAGGGAAATGAACTTCTGCAAAAGGAAACAAACTACGAAATTAGTAATCTTCCTCAATCGAGTCGATCGGCATACCAAAGCAGATCATGAAAGTTCGTACCTAGAATCTTTAAATGCCGAGGGTAGCGAAACAGCCAAGCTGCCAACCAGCAGGCTTCATTGTTAATTTGGCGGGCGTCTAAACGGTCGTCATGAAGACTCCGTATCTTCTCCCAGACGATCGCAAAGTCGAAAGCAAGGTCGCCCGCTGCCGGAACAATGACACCTGCAAAAAAAAGACCAAAATCAGATCAGTTCAGAAAACGTCTGAACAAAGGGAGAGATTAAATCCTTACTCGGACTCCTCTCCCGAAATCCAGTGGGAATATCCAACTCTTCGGCTGGATTTTCACTCGTCGCCGATCTCCAAGCACTGCCGACCCATAACCATTTTGACGGGTCGCCCCTCACTTTATTCGGAACTCCAAGAATCACCCGGCCCGAGCGACCTTGGATATGATAGCCACCAACCGTGCCCTTTTGAGCCGTCAACTTAAAGAGATGGTTCATCTCCAGCGGCGAAGGAAGACGATATAACCGGTGGCCGCCAAAGAGAGTGAAGGTGCAAATGATTTGCAACAGCGTTCAAGGCCAATCAGAACGGCCACGCCTGTGCAACAGATAGGAGATAGCAAACGGTAGCGGGAATCGCAGCCCAGCCTCCATTATCGCCTCGTTGACGGCGACCATGCCCTCTGGAGGTTGATCGGCTCGCTCGTTCTCAGCAGGCACATGGAGGCTGACATCGGAAGGAACATGGAACCTCGCCCTCCAACGGTCCAGATCCTTTCTGGTCGCCGAGCTCCCAATCTGTCTAAGGGTCCACGGAGAGCGGCGGGCAACCCGGAACAACGTCCCCCTTACAGGTTCATAAGGGTGGGCGATCGAGTATTCATTGAAGTTAAATTTGAGAAGAGGTCCGGCCTATCTCCATGAATTCGGCGAAATTGGTGAAGGCTTTGCCGATCGCGCCATCCCGTTTCAGTGAACGAATCCGATCAGCCTCCACCATCTTGGCCGCATCGGCCTCATTAAAAAGTTCCTCAATCTCCGCGGGCTCAATCCCGTCACGAATGGCTTCGACAGTAGTGTCAACGTGAAATTCCACAGATGGTTCATTCCGGGCGGTCAAAGCCCCGACAGCGGAAGTGCTACCCGATTCGTACTCATCTGATCTTCCTCTAGACATATTCAAAGAAAGGGGGGAAGGATTTTTTTTTCTTACCTAAGGTCCGAATTGAACGACGATTGTCACGAAGAGCTTCAAGAGAACTCAACTATGTCTTCTCCTCGGGCAGAAATGCATAAGGTTTTTAACCTTGTAACCCCACCCCTTTTTATAGGGGAAGGCGTGGGCTTCTGTGGAATTAAGGACAATCTCGAGGGTCAAAGTGCAACCGTCGGAAAGGCAGCATTTAATGCTGTCCTCGAATCCCGCGATTCGCATCGTTTCGAAGGCACGCCAAAGGACGACCCTATGAAACCGTCGGGCTCCCCCAACAGGAACCCGACACGTGCCCCGTTGATGTTTCCACAACTGCTGTCATTTCCCGCTCATTTCAGCGACCGACCTCGTTGTCCAAATCCAAAACCAATCCGCTCAAAGTCGATCGCCTATTCCGTAAAATGCTGAGTCACTCGCCTAAGTTAAGCGATCGCCAGTTGAACCACCTCACCCCACGTCTCCAACATTGGAGCGAGCTGGGGGATAATTGTTGTGCGGCGATTCATACGCCTCGACGACAATCGGTATAATGGCCGAGCAACCGAGTTCACGACCAAATGAGCTACGGCAAACTTGCCAAATCGAAGGTAACAGTCGACCTTCGTGTATCTAGCAATCGACTCCCAAGGCGATCGCCTTTTCGCACCTAGCGATCGACTCTGGTGCCCGACCAAGGACGACCGTCCTGTGCCACGAACAAGGCCATCGTATGTCAAAGTCTACGAAGATTGGGTCACGAAGCAAGGACCCATGTGCAGATCCGCGAAAGGCGCCGCAGAACATGGATCGTTGACTCCAGCCCATCAGCAGATGTCAGTGATAAGGACGGCCTCACCTACCGACAGACCTGCCGAAAGGTCCTAAGTAGGGCCTCCCAAAACAGCGACACAGACGCGTGTTGGCCTCTCATTGGTTCGCACTTCAGGCAGCCAGCAACTTCTGCGGAATTAGAGGAGACCAACCCATGTGCTAAAAACGATCGCCCGCTTATTATAATACAGCAGAGGCGATCGCTCAGCAACTCCCGGTCCTATAAATAAAGAGCCTCCAGCAACTGGAAAAGGGTTTCGGAAAACGTTCAGAAAAATTCAGAAAATATCTCCTCTCGGGCTTTCTCTCTTGAATCTATTTTAGGATTTCTCTCTCAGCACCTCTCAACCAAAATACGGTCGACAGGGGCAAGAACTCTCTATAGTACAAATTTGAAGAGACTCGCAAGTCCAGGAGCTCAGACATTCATCTAATACACACTCTGAGAGACCGTCGATTTCTCACAGTCGTCACAGCACTCCATCGTTGTTACAAGAACTCACAGAGCATCATCTCTGGTTCTTCTGGCAATCTTCAGCACTCGTTAGCTAAGATAACTAGGGTCTTTACACTCATTGTAATTGTACTCTAACATTAATATTTGTACTCCCAAGTATTTGTATTAATAATATCTCGCGAGAGCATTCAAACCCGGGACTAACAACCCCGACAAATCTTGTGTTATTTACTTTCCCCACGGACGTGCTCTCGTATTTGTTTGTTACTCGACCATTCCAGCAATATCATCTCCGGATAATATTTTGGGTAACAACATTTGTATCTAGGATGCAATTTTCAATGTAAAATTTATATGTAATGACGAAGACCGGAGGAAGATCTGTTTCGAGAAGACGAAGATTCAAGACGAAGACTTGTAATTAGATTACGGAGTTTTTGGTTTCTAGGAACAGTCCATGAACCACATGTTGGTAGAAACTAGGTTGTGAATGGTTTTTTCATATTGTATGAATGCCACAAACGCGCTTAAATGATTATTGTGCAAAGTGTAACGTTAATCGCAAAAATTCTCCCACGAAAAATTATTAAGTTTATAAGGTTTCAAGGTTTTCCTTCCCTCCATCGAGTTTTCGGGAAATTGAAATCCAAACCGGATGTGCTATGCTTCCGAGTTATCGGGGTAGTCATTCGGGGAAGACGGATAAATTACCGGGAGTGCATTGGATGCCTTCGGTTGGAGCAAATTTTATCCCTAGAAACCTGATAGGTTGCCGGATAAGATTCAATTGTGAAACTGATTTGCATCGATGGTATAAACTTAACTTGTTCACGAACCATATAAACCGTATAGGTTGAGGGGAGTGAACAAGGGGAAAAAGAAGATCGAATCATCCATTAGATGGGTTGGTGTTGGACACCATTTTATGAAAATTAATAGACTAGAAACTTGTTCGGTTGCCCTCTATTAAGATTTATAAAGAACTCGATCACCACTATGAAGTAGAGCAACGATACTTCTGGATTTCACATGGGAGTGTGTTATTCTGATAAAAATAGTGGGAGTTGGGTTACAAGAATAGAAAAGACCTTAATTCTATACTCAGAACATAATTGAACGAGTCACTAATTAATCTATCATACTTAATGCAGACATAACTCTCAATATGACAATGAATCCACTCGCAATTCTACTCGAGAAGAACACCTTGATTGGACCTAACTTTGTGGACTGGCTCTGAAATCTGATGATTGTCCTCAGTGTAGAGGCACTGGTATATGACTTGGAGACGGACATTCCGGCGCCTCCTGTGCGGGCCCGAGCCAATCAGGAAGAGATTGAAAACCACAAAAAGTGGGTTAAGGATGACATAAAAGTCCGTGCTTACATGATGGCTTCTATGTCTAATGAGCTTCAGAGAGCTCATGAGAAAATGACTTCTGCTGGGCAGATTCTGTCTCACTTAACCGAACTTTATGGTGAGCACAACAGAACTCCTAGATATGAGATATCCAAGCAACTGTTCGGTGCAAGGATGAAGGAATGTGAGAAGGTTGGGGAACACGTCCTCAAAATGATATCCATGATCAAGAGATTGGAGGCTCTTGATTTTAAAATGGATACTTCTCTCCAAACCGACCTCATCCTATAGTCTCTCCTTGATTCCTTCTCACAGTTTGTTATGAACTTCAACTGCAATGAGATTGCATGTAACTTAGCTGGGCTAATGAACAAACTGGTGACCACTCGGTCTCAGATAAAGACTCTGCGGATGAAGGAGTCTGCCCTTGTGATTTCTTTTGGACTTCGGAAGTCTAAGAATAAGAAGAAAAAGACCAAGAAGCAGACTGGACCACAAGTTAAGAACCTTAAAGGAAAGGGCAAGGCCCCGATAGTTCCAAAAGGCAAGAAGAAGAAAGATGCTTGTCTCAAGTGCGGTGAGCTGGGCCACTGGGCTAGAGACTGTCCGATTCTTCATGGCACTTTAGGTACAGAACTTTTAGTTTTGGAAACAAATTGTTCTGCTACTGTATTTTCTACTTCCTGGATACTGGATTCTGGTTCTTGTTCTCATATTTGTAACATGAATCAGGATCTGGAACAAAGTAGGAAGCTTGGAGCTAGAGAAGTGATGATCACAGTCGGAAGCGGGCATAGTGTCGAGGCGACCGACATAGGATCACTTCTTTTGGGTTTAGAATCCGGCTTTCCTTTGACTTTAGAAGATGTACTTGTTTTGACCAAGGGGCACAAAAACATTGTATCCATTCCGGTCATGGACCGAAAAGGCTTTTCATTTTTCAATGGTGATGGTTCCTGCAAAATTTATTTCAGAAATAAACTAGTGGGTGCTGCTACATTGTTAAATGGATTGTATCATCTAAATCTCAGCAACAAAGTAGTTGTGAATACTATGACTAGAAAACGTGGTAGGGATGAAACCAATCAAGTTTTGAAATTGCATCTTAGAATTGGTCATGTTGGTCAGACCAAGGTTTACAAGATGGAAAAGGATGGACTTATGGGTCCATTGGGATCGGATCCCTTTCCTACTTTTTAATCTTGTCTTAAAGGCAAAATGACTAAGTCCCCCTTCACAGGCACTTTTGAAAGAGCCGCTGATAAACTGGGATTAATCCATACCGACGTATGTGGTGCTTTGGAAGCAGCACGTGACAGATATCAATATTTCATTACGTTTACAGATGATCATACTAGGTATGGTTATGTATACTTAGTGAAACATAAATCCGAGGCCTTTGAGAAATTCCAGGAATTCAAGGCCCTAGTCGAGAAACAAACTGGTAATCATATCAAAGCACTTTGGTCAGACTGAGGTGGCGAGTATATGAGTACGGATTTTGACGAGTTCCTTAAGGAACATGGAATAGTTTCACAACTAACACCTCTAGGTACTCCTCAGTTAAATGGTGTGTCAGAAAGAAGGAACCGAACCTTGTTGAACATGGTCTATTCCATGCTGGGGTATACTGACTTACCGATTTACCTGTGGGGGTATGCACTCCTGACTGCCACTTACATCTTGAACAGATGTCCTTCCAAATCCATTCCTAAATCTCCACATGAGATGTGGGAGGGCACGAAACCAAGTTCTAATCATATTAGGATTTGGGGATGTCCCGCCTATGTCAAGAAGACTAAGGTGGAGAAGTTGGAAGCTAGGTCCGCGAAGGGACGTTTCATTGGATTCCCGTCTGGGACGATGGGATATCTATTCTACATGCCCGAAGATCGAAAGATCGTTGTTGCTTTACAAGCACACTTCCTGGAAGACGAGTTCATTCAGAAAGGCGGAGCAGGTAGAAGTATTTCTTTAGAAGAATACAATGAAACTCCTCGGGAGACACCTGTGCAAGAAACTGGAACCGAACCTTCTGACACACAAGTACAACCACCTCGTAGGTCTAATAGGGTGTCTCATTTACCTGAGAGGTATGGGCCTGTGCACTTGGAGGAGCTGGGTCTCCATGAGGTTCCAAGTGATAGCCAAGAGACTGACCCAACGACCTATGACCAAGCAATGGTGGATGTAGACTCCACGAAATGACGTGAATCTATGGAAGCTGAGATAGACTAGATGCATGTCAATCAGGTCTGGACTCTAGTAGACCGCCCCAAGGGTATAATGCCTATTGGGAACAAGTGGATCTACAAGATAAAGACTGATGGTGATGGCAAGGTTGACGCCTATAAGGCCAGGCTTGTGGCAAAGGGTTATACCCAGAAAGAAGGGATCGATTACCACGATACCTTCTTGCCCGTAGCCATGATCAAGTCTATTCACATGATGCTTGCTATAGCTGCCTACCACGATTATGAGATATGACAAATGGACGTAAAGACGGTTTTCCTTAATGGATTCCTCGAGGAGGAAGTCTATATGGAGCAGCCTAAAGGCTTTGTGTTCGAAGTCGATATTCAGAAAGTGTGCAAGCTTCAGCATTCCATTTATGGACTGAAGCAAGCGTCGCGTAGTTGGAACCTTCGTTTTGATGAGGCGGCCAAAGAGTTTGACTTCGTTCAAAGTGAAAAGGAACCTTGTGTATACAAGAGGGTTAGTGGGAGCAAGATCGCATTCTTAGTGTTGACTCAAAGTATTTTGATGATGATCATATTCAAAACATTTAACAAAATATATCTCATCGAGATGCTACATTGAAGGAAAATTATGTTCATAGCGCACGTTATAGTCTCAAAGGTAGCGCACGCTATTGAGGGTTAAAGTCACCTGCAGTCAGGCAAGTTATATGCAGCCTAGTGGAGTCACCTGATGGATAGCGCACGCAAAGGTCACAATATCGGCGCACGCTAAGCTGTTAGTCTTAGCGCACGCTATCATCTTTATGAAACGCACGCTATCACACTTAAGGCAGAGAGACAGTAAGGTCTGCACAGAAAAAGGAAAAGGATTTGCGCACGCTACGGATGTTCATTTACGTACGCTACTATGAGGTCTTAGCACACGTTACATTTCAAGTCTTGCGCACGCTACCGGAAATCATGTTTAGTAGTCCAGTAGCCACTGGACTCAAAATAAAGAAGCACTTACGTGCTACACAAGCAAATGTATGTTACTGAGGAAAGTATATAGCGCACGCTATTCAACACATCTTAGCGCACGCTAAATAATTCAAATTCCTACCGTTGGACAATTTACCCGTTGGAACGCAGGAGTCAAAAAGGAAATCCGAGAAATATGGAAAGTTAATATTAAACAATAATAGCGCACGCTATGTACAATTGGTAGCGCACGCTAAGTATAAATATATCCGTTGGGAAAGAGTCGTTGGGGAGACAAACCGACATAATCTAAAGTCAAGCTTGAAGACCTGTTGACCAACCGTTAGCGCACGCTACGAAGGTATGACTAGCGCATGCTAGCCATATAATTTTACTGTTGGAACAGTTTTGTGACCGTTCAGATCGGCCAAGTCAGAGATCGATTGTGCACGCTATGGAGGTATTATTAGCGCACGCTAATAATACAAATATCAGAATTCGAAGAAGGACTGACACCTATAAATACCCATATCATTTGGGTATCTCATACACAACTTCAAGCATTCAAGCATACAAGCAATAAAAGCATTCTTGAGCTCAAATCTCTATCTCTTACTACATTCTAAGTTGTGAAGAGAAAGATACAAAGAGTGAAACACCTTGTAATATTTATTATACTTTGTATTCTTTCATTTGGTTGTGAGTGTTGTATCACTCATACGAGAGCTTTAGAGAAACGAATTTAGAGTCACTAATCCGGTGTTATTTGGATCTTTCGGCATTATTAGGATTACACTCCAATATTCGTAAAGTGAGGATTATCTAGTTCCGATAGAACACTAGATAAACAAAGTTTATTTTGAGAGTGGTTGTGCTTGGACCAATAGAAGACAAGCGATTGTAACAGTTGTTGTACTCGGACCGATCGAAGATGAGTCAAATGTGTGGTTGTTCTTGAGCCAATAGAAAAAGAAGTCGGAGAGAGGATGTAGGCAAGTTTACGAACCTCTATAAATCTTTGAGTCTTTTACTTTCCACACTATTTTCATTTATTCGCAAGAAAGTTCGATATTCCGCATTACCACTATTCAACCCCCCTTCTAGTGGTAAATTTATCTCTTCAGTTGGTATCGGAGTGGGTCTCTTTTTAAAGGTTTAACCACCTAAGGGGAAAAGATCCGCTAATGGCACTTCTTGGCCAAATCGAAGGAAATGCTCTCAACCATCCTCCCTTCTTCGACGGTTCCAATTTCATGACATGGAAAAAGAAAATGGCTATATTCGTTCAAGCCTATGATATTGAAATTTGGAAAGTCATTGCACTTGGTCCGAAACTCGCCAAGAAAGAAGATGGATTGTTGAAAAAGTTCGACGAGTTCAACGACGAGGACTGGAGGAACACGCACATTAATTCACGTACTACTCAACTTCTCTATTGCGCCCTTAATCCCGAAGAACTCAATAGGATATCTTCCTACGAAAGCGCAAAGGAAATTTGGGAAATCCTAGAAGTAACTCATGAAGGAACCACCCAAGTTAAGGAGACTAAAATCAACATGCTTCTTCATGACTACGAACTCTCCTCCATGAAGGACGAGGAAACGATCACCAATATGTTGGATCAGTTCTTGGCTATAACTAATGGACTTGTATCATTTGGAAAGACTATATCGAGTAGCAACAAAGCTAAGAAAATTCTTCGCTCATTGCCACGCGAATGGGATGCCACGGTTACCGCGATCATGGAGTCCAAAGATCTCAAAAATCTCGAGTTTAGTGCCCTCATCGGGTCACTCATCAATTATGAGATCGTTCTCAAGTCTATAGGTACCAAACCAAAGACTCGTGAAAAGGTAGTCGCATTCAATGTTGATAGCGACGTTGAGGAAGATGTTCCCAAGGATGAAGACGACGGGGAACTTGCTCTATACGCCAAGAACTTTAGAAGGTATAAAAATCTAATTCAAAAAAGGTGAAATTTCCTTGGTCGATATGGTAAGGCGGAACAAAAGAAGAATAGCTATGTTCCTATAAAGAAGTTCGACAATAATTGTCGGAAATGCGGTCAAGTCGGTCACTATGCCAAGGAATGTCGAGGATCCTCTTCAAAGCCTCAAATCGAAAGATTCAAAAAGAAGGAGGTTCTAATTGCGTCTTGGAGTGACGACGAGGAGGAGATTGAAAGATCTCTCGATGCTAATCTTGCATTTATGGCACTCGACTCCGAAAGTAATATCGAGGCAAGCTCTAAACTCAATGATGATGAATATGATAATTTCAATTTTTGCGATTCACAAGAAGACCATCATGACGATGAGCTATTAAGTGCGTTTGAATCTTTAAACATAGAATACGACGAGATGGTTAAATTAAATGTCCTTAAAGAGGAAAATAAAATCTTTAGAACTCAAAAAATCCTCTCTTCAAAACAAGGGCAAAACTATTGAGCTCGACCATACCATATGCCTTGAAAAGGGAAACATTTTGAAAATCGAGTTGACGAAAACTCAAAAGGAGCTAAAATATATTTTGAAAAAATTTACTCTCGGAAATGGGAAATTCGAAAATCTCTTATCCATTCAAAAAACATGGCCTTGGTTTCGACCCGTTTAAAAGGGAACAATCCCTTATCAGCCTTGACAAAATAAAGAAAACTGAAGCCAAGAATTCAAAAACTCCTTTCAAACAACGAGTTCATGATAACGTTCGTTCAAAGTTAAACAAATATGGGTTCCAAAAGGGACAATTGTTCCTAATGCTATAAGTATCGTTAACTTTGGAGGACCCAAAAGGGCTTGGGTACCGAAACAACCAAGAAACACTATTTTTGTATGTACCGGCACCAAGGAAAAGCAAGTGGTACATTGATAGTGGATGCTCAAGGCACATGTGCGGCTCCGAGGACTTATTTGAAGACCTCGAATATCAAGAACAAGGACATGTGACCTTTGGGGACAATCAAAAGGGAAAAATTAAAGGCATCAGAAAAGTCGGTAAGGAACCTTCTCCCTCTATCAACAAAGTATTATTCGTTGAAGGTTTGCATCACAACTTACTTAGCGTTTCTCAACTTTGTGATGAAGGTTTTAAAATTCTCTTCGAGCAAACTCATTGCACGGCATTTAGAAATAATAAGATTGCATTCATCGGTTTGAGATGTGGAAACATTTATATTGTCGATCTTAATGATAAAAGTTCATTCAATGAAAAGTGCCTTATCACTTTGGATGGTAATGCATATTTATGGCATCGTAAATTGGGGCATACATCTTTACCCATCATCTCTATTTTATCAAGACGCGATTTTGTCCGTGGTTTACCCAAACTCAAATTTGATCGAAAGCATTTGTGTGAATCATGCATAAAAGGGAAACATACTCGAGAATCTTTCAAACCAAAATTCGAGGTTTCCACTAGCCGTATTCTTGAACTTGTGCATATGGATTTAATTGGACCATCTAGTTATGTTAGTCTAAATGGTAAGCTTTATACTTTGGCCATTGTTGATGATTATTCCCGTTTTACTTGGGTTAGGTTTATCGCTCATAAAGATGACACATTTTCCGAGTTTTCCAAATGGTGTCGTTTGGTGCAAAATGAGAAAAATCTTTCTATAATTTCAATCTGCACCGATCACGGAGGTGAATTTGATTGTACTCCGTTTGAGCTTTTATGTGACAAATATGGTATTAATCACAATTTTTCGGCTCCTAGAACACCTCAAACAAATGGGGTTGTTGAAAGAAAAAATTGATCTTTGGAGGAAATGTCAAGGACTATGCTTAATGAATACTCTCTTCCACAATACTTTTGGGCCGAAGCAATTTTTACGGCATGTTATGTGATTAACCGTGTCCATGTTCGTAGAACTAACCTTAAAACACCGTATGAATTATGGAAGGGAAAAAAGACAAATATATCGTATTTCCACCCTTTTGGTTGCAATGTGTTTATCCTAAATAGTAAGGATAACTTGGGAAAATTTGATGCTAAATCCGATTCTGGTATATTTCTTGGTTATGCTACAAATAGCAAAGCATATCGTGTTTATAATATTAGAACAAATGAAGTTGAAGAATCCATTCATGTTAAATTTACCGATATGATCTCACCCCCGAGAAAGGTAGAATATTTTGATGATGCGGGTATTTTTCCGGACTTTCATCCCTCAAACGAAATGGAGAAAATTTCGGAAATTCAAAAGAAGACAATCGAGAGTCTACCGAAAGATTGGAGGCACATCAAAGACCATCCAAAAGATCTTGTGATTGGAAACATTGAAGATGGTGTTCAAACACGAAGGAGAGCCATTGATTATATGGCTCATTGTGCTTTCGTATCCAAAATAGTTCCCAAGAATATATCCGAGGCCCTTGATTGTAACACCCCAAACTAGGCGGATATTACAGTGCTGTGGACCCCCGACTGGGACCCACCCGGCGAATGAAAACTGATGAATTAAATAATATAATTGTAGTACCGAACCACATTATATTACCAAATACTCCGATGAGGAGCTTAAGTACAATACACCAGGACAATACAGAATACTAGTATATTTTATATGAAGATAAAATACACCACTCTGAATAAATAAACATCTCAACGGAATTTGCAACGGAAAATACAAATGACGGAAATGATCAAATAATCGAAATAACCTAAAGATCGGGGCCCCTACTAGTATCACTGACTCTCGCCGTCAAGATGCTCTTCCGTGCCTTTGCCTTGCCGTGACACAAAACAAAATCCCCAACCGGGTCGGCCATACGTAACAACAATCCTCAAGGGTTGAAAATACACAATCATGATTTAACTGAAGTTATGAGATATCCTTAGTTATGAATTACGGTGAAGAGGAGTATCATAGTACGCCCATAGTGTTCTGTGCAAGTGTACAAGACGGATGACCGGACACACCCGTCCTTGTACCTAATTAGTCTCACGGAGTTAATCTTTACCGTGTGCACAGCCCAATGTATCACTCCCAATACATGGCCATCACGTGCCCGACTAAAAATTCCACACATCCACACCCGGCCACGCAATATGAACCCAGAAGGCCATATGAACGAGAATGACCACAATGGTTATCAGTGAATAATGATAATCTGACAAGGTCAAGAATGACTCACCGAGATGAAAGTAATAATGAAGTGATTGATAGTTTCAATGAAATGATTGGAACCGCCGTTCCTCGTTAATGAAGTGATTCTTCGACAATTACAAGTCCCAATATGATTAATACAATGATGAATGAGTTATGATTATGAATGATCAACAATGAAAGGAATGAAATCCTTTTAACCGAGTAAGAATTAACTTACTCAACACCGATGAAGAATGTCCGTCCATGAACAACGTCCTAAATGAAATGTCAGTCGCTCGAACAACCTTGAATAACACAATTAACCAATAATTCGATCATTACACGAATCAATTACGATCATAACCGACTCAAACGTCGATACAACAATATCCAAACTCGAATATATCGAAACCAACTACAAGATGAGTATTTCAAACCATCAAAACACTTCCAATGATATCAATAGTCCCATAGGAATCCACAATTCAAGATTACAACAACGTCAATCGGAAATCCCCAAATTAACCGAAGTCAACCCCAAGGGTTCTTGATATAAATCCCCAAAATAGCCATTAAATCCATAGGAATATATTTATCCAAGATAGATAATCCATATCTAACATATTCCAACAACAATCCAAGTTTACACGAAGAAAATCGGAAGGAAAACCCAAAAATTTGAGTTCCTAGATCCAAGAGATTAATACCTTGATTTGATGTGATGAAGATGATGAAATGATGATTAATACGAATGATGAGCTTGAAGATGATGATTGATGATTACACCTCGAAGAATACTCTCCAAATCGCCCGAAATCGCCCAAAACCACCGAAGAGTGAAGTGAGATGAAGAAATGACGAAATGGGCTGCACTGTCCTATTTATAGTCATTCCAGTTTAGCGTGCGCTAGCTCTTGTGCGTAGCGTGCGCTAACGGGTATTTTGGGTAGTCCATTACCCACTGTCCGGAAACGGTAGCGCGTGCTACGTACCTGTTTGTAGCGTGCGCTACGGCTATGCACTTAGCGTGCGCTAACGAATTATCTGATGCCCAGTACTGGAGTCCAGAACCTTCTGTCCTCTGATCTGATCTCGGTAGCGTGCGCTACAACCAACAATTAGCGTGCGCTACTATACCATTTGCATACGCTAAAAACCACTCTTAGCGTGCGCTATGAATAAATTCAATTCAGTCCAGTAGCCACTGGACTCAACCTGATCCGACCTTAGCGCACGTTACACCGACTGTATAGCGTGCGCTACTCCGGCTCACTAGCGCGCGCTACTTACCATTCGTAGCGTGCGCTACCTACAATCCCAACTGCAGTCCAGTGCCTTCTGGACTGCCTGCTCAACTACACTAGCGTGCGCTAGTGTTGAGAGGTGGCGTGCGCTACCAGTACTCAATTAGCGCACGCTAAATAGAGTACGTAGCGTGCGCTACTTCTCACACACAACACACTATGAAAAGACAACGATGGTAAACACCGCACGATTCTCCAACTAGATTGATGATGAATGACGATACAATTACTCTGAACGATGAATACAATGATTGAATATGAGTGACAAATGATCATTAATGAGTGAAAAAATACCGAGTGACAATTACTGAATGATAAATACTGAATGATAATGACTGAATTACAACCGGGTATTACATACATCCCCCCTTAAAAGAGTTTCGTCCCCGAAACTAAGGGTCAAACAACTCGGGATAACTCTCCCGCATACTATCCTCGGTTTCCCAAGTAGCCTCTTCGACTCCGTGTCTAGACCACTGAATTTTAACCAAAGGAATCGTCTTATTCCTCAACTGTTTGATTCGCCGCTCCAAAACTCGTATAGGACGTTCCTCATATGAATGATCATCGGCGATCTCGATTTCGTCGAACTGAAGTATGTGACTTGGGTCGGCAACATACTTCCGCAACTGAGAGACGTGAAACACATTATGAATTCGGCTCAACGCCGGAGGTAAAGCCAATCGATAAGCTAACTCGCCTACTCGATCTAAAATCTCAAACGGTCCAATGAATCTCGGACTCAACTTTCCCCTCTTCCCAAAACGGAAGATACCACGACTTGGGGATACCTTGACCAACACGTGGTCACCTGTCTCAAACTCTAATGGTCGACGACGGTTATCGGCATATTATTTCTGTCGACTCTGAGCGGTCAAAAAACAACTCCTAATTAAAGCTACCTTCTCACGGGCGGCTATAAGCATATCGGGCTCGGTGCCGATTGATTCTGATAGGTCGTCCCAACACAAAGGAGATCGACAACGACGACCGTACAAGGCCTCGTAAGGTGCCATCTTAATCGAAGCATGCCAACTATTATTGTACGTGAACTCGATCAATGGTAGTTGGGCTTCCCAATCATCTTTCCAATCGAGGACACATGCCCTCAACATGTCCTCCAAAGTCTGAATAGTCCTCTCTGATTGTCCGTCGGACTGAGGATGAAAAGCTGAGTTCCCATAGCATGATGAACTGATTTCCAAAAATGAGACACGAATCGCCCGTCACGATCAGAAACGATACTCTTAGGAGTACCGTGCAATCTCACTATCTCTTTGATGAACAACTGGGCAAGTCTCTCGGGACCCCACGTATCCTTAATCTCAAGGAAATGAGCTGATTTAGTTAAGTGGTCCACAATCACCCAGATCGTATTCATGACACGACGACTCATCGGAAAACTCGTGATGAAATCCATAGAAATGTCTTCCCACTTCCACTCTGGAATAGGGAGAGGTTTCAGCATGCCCGCCGGTCGCTGATGTTCGATCTTGACTTGTTGATAGGTTAAGCATCTCGAAACAAATTCTGCGACTTCTCGCTTCATATTACTCCACCAGTAATTTTGTTTCAAGTCCTTGTACATCTTGCTAGACCCCGGATGAACAGAATAAGGGGTAGCATGAGCTTCTCTCAAAATCGAGTTTTTCAACTCGTCATTCGCCGGTACGCACAACCGATTCTTAAATCTCAAAAGTCCATCCTCGTGGACCACGAATCCAGGGGCTTTCCCCTGAGCCACATCCTCATGGATGCGCAACAATGATGGGTCCAAACCCTGATTCTCTCTTATTTTCTCCTCAAGTGGCGATGAAATCTCTAACATGCAAAGTTGCCCTTGCACTCGCTGAAGCCAGACCTCGATCTCGGGTCTAAGGAATTCCTGTTGAAGTTCCTTCTGAACTGTTAATCGAGCAAGCATCTGCTCCTGAACGGACTTACTACTCAAGGCGTCGGCGACAACGTTCGCCTTGCCCGGGTGGTAAAGGATCTCGATATCATAATCTTTGATTAGTTCCAAACACCATCTCTGTCGAATATTTAACTCCTTCTGAGTAAATATATACTTTAAACTCTTATGATCAGTGAATATCTGACAGGTAACGCCATAAAGATAATGACGTCAAATCTTCAATGCGAACACGCGACTGCTAGCTCCAGGTCGTGGGTCGGATAATTACCTCGTAAGGTCTCAATTGCCGTGAAGCATATGCAATAACTTTCCCGTTCTGCATGAGTACACATCCGAGACCCTGTCCGGACGCATCACTATAAACCACAAATCCCTCCGTCCCTTGCGGTAAAGAAAGGACAGGTGCTGAAGTTAACCGGCTCTTGAGTTCCTCAAAACTCTGTTGACACGCATTGGACCACGTGTATTTCTTATCCTTCCGTAAAAGGTTCGTCATGGGTTGAGTGATTTTAGAAAATCCCTCCACAAATCGCCGATAATAACCCGCTAATCCGAGGAAACTTCGGATTTTCTTAACATTCTTCGGAGGTAGCCAATCTCGAATAGCCTCCGTCTTCTGAGGATCGACACGAACTCTGTCTGATGAAATTACGTGTCCGAGAAACGTCACTTCAGACATCCAGAACTCACATTTGGAAAACTTCCCATACAGTTATTCTCGTCTCAACACGTCGAGCACTTGATGAAGGTGAAACTCGTGTTCCTCCCGGTTGACACGCTTTTGTGTAACTATCGCAAGTGCACGATATCGTATCAAGTAGTAAAGTGGACTTTTTGAGTCCGGTTTATCGATCCCACAAGGAAGTTATGTTATAATTTGAATTATACACTATTAGTCTATTTTTATAGATACTTAAGATGAGTGAAACACACAATTAAAAAGTTTGGTTTAATAATTGCAAAGAAATTGCAATAATAGTTCTAATATTATAAGGAAATAAAAAGATAGCAATAATAATAGATTGATTATCGATAAAATGAAATAGTTGGGATTACAAACTTAGTTCGTCATTAGTTATAAAAGATGTATTGGAGATCATAAGATGAATTTACTTATTATGTTGTGTAGATTCGATTTTCCTTAAAAAGACGGTTTCTCTTTCGAACTATAAAACGCCCTTACATATTGAATCAATCCACTATATTTCTATGTTGATTGGCTTCAATACATAGCATTAGGATTTGTGAAAATAACTCAATGAATCATCTAAGGACTAGGGGTATATTTCTATCCCCTAGAACAACTTAGAGTGAAGATCATTTGATCTAATCAAACATATTTTCTTTCAAACATATGAAGATCATAAATATCTTCATTAATTGGCCAAATAAATAAAGATTGTTAAAATAATGAAAATCACACACAATAATAAGTAATTCATAATATATCTTTATACAAACATAAATAACATGACTAACCTTGTTTATAATCCCAACTTAAGAAACTTAGCCCATAAAGGGTTTATTACACATATTACAAGCTTTGGTGGTCATTCTTAGTTGAATCAAGAGAAAGAATTGATCCTAACTCCCTTAGTAGATAAAGGAGATAGAAGCAATAAAATCTCTGAACAACATATACTATACCACACTTACAAAGATCACTCAAGAACACAAGTGTGTTCTTCACACAAAAAGAAAAGTTTACAAGAAAATGGAAAATTATAAGATGAATGGTGAATGATGAAGGATCTAAGGGGTCTATTTATACACCTAAAGTCATCTAATAGCTCCAAAACTACAGCATTATTACATTATATCGGATCATTGCCACCATCCCCTCAATAATACACAAAAAGTATAAAAATTAGACAAATCATAGCAATCTGTCAAGAGTTACTAGTAACATTCGGAGTTACGGCCAGAATCGAGGTGACTTACGGCCGTAACTCCTGAATGTTACGGCCGTAACGTGGCTTCGTAAATTTGCTCATTTGAAGCTTTGATAGTTACGTTTTCAGCCAAATTCCTCGAGACTTTGCGTTTTTGCCCCAGATCTTCTTCGGATGATAACTTTTGATATATAACTCTGATTTTGAATCCGGAAAGACTGCCGAATTCGTCTCGGAAAGCCCTACAACATGAATATATCGAAATTCAATAAAGAGAATATTTATTAAACATGTTGTTTCTTGAGTAATTCAGTTATTTAATCCGATCATCATCCAATAAAAATAAAATTATTAAAACTAATAAATTAAAAGCAAAAAACGAGTAGACTAGCTCAATTATGGGTGAATTTTATCGATACAAACCATGGATAAGTGTACAAAAATGACACTTATCACACCCCCAAACTTGAATTCTTGCTAGTCCCGAGCAAGACTCTTTATTATTCACACTCTAAAAATAAAAATAAAAATAAAAAAAATAAGAAAATTAATACACACATAAATTAAAACATAAAAAGAGAAAAGGAGATCAAAATGCCATTAATAAACAACAACCAGCTTTATACAGTAGATAGAAATGAATCAAGATTCAAAATAAATCTACTAATATTTTTGAAGTTAAAACACGGTTTTTATTTTGTAATTCCAAAATGTAAGGTTTTCCCCCAAAAGGTTGATTATTTCTTTCCCACTCGTGATACACACGACTCCCTTTAATGGTTGCTCTCGATCACTCGTTTATTTTTCAACTCAATATGAAGAAGAATTTCATTGGCGTCATCAAATATTGTGATTTTTACAAAATTGAGTGTATTGAAATTCAGCTGCTAATTAATTCAAATCTGCTCATAAACTACATCCCTTTTAGTGATAGCTTTCACACCGTTATTTGCTAACGTGTAGCTCTTTTCACTAACACAATTTCTATCTCATTTTTTTTCGTAAAAAGGTGATAGCTTTCACACCGTTATTTGCTAACGTGTAGCTCTTTTCACCAATTTTTCGAGACGGCAGCCTACGCACCAACAATGGTTAGTCCTTTATTTTTCGCAAAATTTAAGACTTCCAAATTAGGCAATTGTCGCTCAACACTTCTCCTTTTCGTCATTTATTTTTTTAGGTGATAGCTTTCACACCGTTATTTGCTAACGTAGCTCTTTTCACCAATGACTCCTTTTTTTTATTTTTTAGGGAATAGAATTTTTGCGAGAAAATCATTTTTTAGTTAAGCATGAAAAATCAAAAACTCCACAAATTAAGTAAATTTAGTTTTATTTTCATCAACCAATTGATTCTTCTTTTCTCAAGGTAACGAATGACTCGATTTTATATGATAATTACTAGGCTTGGAAAGAGAGATTATGGCTCAAAATTTTTTTGGAATATACAATTTTTTACCTAAGTTAAAACGATTTTAGAAGTTTGTATATAGCTAATTTATGGTGTTATGGCCAGATCTAAAAATCTCAAAAATCAAAATACTATAAATATATATATATATAAATATATATATATAAAAAAAATTAAGGCAAATAACCAAATCAACCAAAACACACCAAAATTATTAAACAAACCACACCAAAATTACAACACACCAAAATACTAAAACAAACCACCCCCAAACTTGAAAATAAAACTGTCCTCACTTTAAAAATAAAATAAAAATCAATGCAGAAAAGCAGAATACTCCCTGTTAAGAAAGTTGATGTCTGAGCCTAACGCCTTTTAGAATCTGCAAGAGAATAAATATACGAGGAACACACAAAAGAAAATAAAATATACTCGTAAGTATAACATAATTTTTTAGATGCGCATCAAGAAAGTCCGAAGAGTCGCCTTACGCTGCCATCAAAGTTCTTATAAAAGCAAAACACGAAATAAACATTACGAATGAAATAAAAATACATAAATCGTGAATAGATGCGCGTCAAGAGATCAAGAAGAAACTCCTTAAGCCGCCATCATTTAGCACGATTATTACACACGTAAAGTAAAAATACAAGTGGTCTGTCTTGGGTTATCTAATTGAGAGGAATGAATATACTTTTCTTTTTATCAAGGTAAAATCTTCTACCTGCACAATTTTAGCTAGAGTTGGATCCGGTTGAGGAACAAATTCATTGAGTTTTTCGATTAGTTCTTAGGTGTTGTTGCAACGACTATGATTCGCTTTTGCACGCTCGGAAATAAAGCCCTTTTCACAGAGTAGTCGATGAAAGACAAGAAACCATCAAAGAAACCATTGACATTAAGCACTCCTATTGGTTTTGATGAGCATTTAGCCGGGCTCGTAACCACATGAAAAAGTTCCTCAAGGGTGCCCAAACCAGGAAGGGCGATAAAGGCGCTGAATTATTTATCATGTGAGTTATGCGATCTTGCATATTCACAGATCTAAACTCATCTCCAATAGTTGACCGGTGATTTTACTTTCGGCCAGAGGTTTTGGGATTACTCCCAACACTCTTACTCCTTCCATATAGGCGAAGCATTTCGTCCCATTAATCCTAGACTTCCTCCTCCGTAAACTACATGAATGCATTTTTCTCCTAAGGTACGACCCAAGTTGTGGGTCGCTTGAAGCATGCCTCTTTTCCGTAACTAGATCCACCAAAAATGCAGACTGTAAAATTTTTTTGTTGAAGATGATGACTCCATTTTTGAAAAGAAAAAAAAAAAAATTTAGAGAGAAAGAGAAAATGCAAGTTTGAGGGATGAATGAAAGAAACCAAGAGAAAGTTTATTTATAGAAGAAAAAGAAGGTAAAAATTGTTTAACAAGTTTGTGATTGCGTTTGATTGTGCTTCAACTACTCAATAGAATAATGAAAGCTTTTATCGCGTATCACATTTTTATTGAAAAATCTCACCACACGACAAAAATAAAAGATACTTATGCGTATGTACAGGTAGTTGTGATTGTGGCTCACATCTTCCTCCGATTTTACGTTCGAAACGGCCTAAACGCCTTCTATGAGTCGGGAGAAGCTTCCCATCCAATTTTCTTACAAATTGGCAAGCAGGTCTTTTAACGTCGATTCCCAAGACGTTGTTCATATTCTGGTTTGAATTTATTCCACAAACATTGAATTCCGTAATACACAAGTCCACTAGGATGCGTGTCAAGAGAAATTTCGATGTTATCTAAATTCTCCTTATTGAGACCATCATTAATGAATCGAATTTTATCTTCTCTGTTTGTAGATGGAATTCCTAAAGATCGACATTTTGCATTACTGTTCCATCTAGCACATTTATAGCAAACGGCTAGAATCTTTGCTCGTCGTTTCTTGGCATATGAACTTTTTCCAAGCCACGGTAAAAATCTAGTTGGTGTTTCTGTGAATTCACCTTCTATTCTTACTTTGGCTTCGATAATGAATCTTATGTCAAAAGGTATGCTTTTATTCATAAGCAACCTCATCCTTTCAAGCCTTGTCTTGTAAATTTTTAAAATTGCATTTTTGCTTAGAAAGGGAAATCTTTTTTCAATTTTAAACAATGTTTCATCCATGATAAAAAAACAAAAATAAAAAGACAATGAAAATAATTAAAAAAAATATATATACAAATATCAGTTGTTGTGGGAAACTGAAAAATCCGACTTTAATAGTCACGGAGTACCGTTATCCGCCACTTGACCGGACAAACACAATTTAGTACTTAGTTACAACGTCGAGAAATTTGTACCTACAAAAATAGTTTATAATGTAAGATTTCAAATATAACTTATACTTCCCCGGCAACGGCGCCAAAAACTTGACACGCTTTTGTGTAACTATCGCAAGTGCACGATATCGTATCAAGTAGTAAAGTGGACTTTTTGAGTCCGGTTTATCGATCCCACAAGGAAGTTATGTTATAATTTGAATTATACACTATTAGTCTATTTTTATAGATACTTAAGATGAGTGAAACACACAATTAAAAAGTTTGGTTTAATAATTGCAAAGAAATTGCAATAATAGTTCTAATATTATAAGGAAATAAAAAGATAGCAATAATAATAGATTGAATATCGATAAAATGAAATAGTTGGGATTACAAACTTAGTTCGTCATTAGTTATAAAAGATGTATTGGAGATCATAAGATGAATTTACTTATTATGTTGTGTAGATTCGATTTTCCTTAAAAAGACGGTTTCTCTTTCGAACTATAAAACGCCCCTTACATATTGAATCAATCCACTATATTTCTATGTTGATTGGCTTCAATACATAGCATTAGGATTTGTGAAAATAACTCAATGAATCACCTAAGGACTAGGGGTATATTTCTATCCCCTAGAACAACTTAGAGTGAAGATCATTTGATCTAATCAAACATATTTTCTTTCGAAACATATGAAGATCATAAATATCTTCATTAATTGGCCAAATAAATAAAGATTGTTAAAACAATGAAAATCACACACAATAATAAGTAATTCATAATATATCTTTATACAAACATAAATAACATGACTAACCTTGTTTATAATCCCAACTTAAGAAACTTAGCCCATAAAGGGTTTATTACACATATTACAAGCTTTGGTGGTCATTCTTAGTTGAATCAAGAGAAAGAATTGATCCTAACTCCCTTAGTAGATAAAGGAGATAGAAGCAATAAACTCTGAACAACATATACTATACCACACTTACAAAGATCACTCAAGAACACAAGTGTGTCCTTCACACAAAAAGAAAAGTTTACAAGAAAATGGAAAATTATAAGATGAATGGTGAATGATGAAGGATCTAAGGGGTCTATTTATACACCTAAAGTCATCTAATAGCTCCAAAACTACAGCATTATTACATTATATCGGATCAATGCCACCATCCCCTCAATAATACACAAAAAGTATAAAAATTAGACAAATCATAGCATCTGTCAAGAGTTACGGCCGTAACATTCGGGAGTTACGGCCAGAATCGAGGTGACTTACGGCCGTAACTCCCGAATGTTACGGCCGTAACGTGGCTTCGTAAATTTGCTCATTTGAAGCTTTGATAGTTACGTTTTCAGCCTGAATTCTCGACTTTGCGTTTTGCCCAGATCTTCTTCGGATGATAACTTTTGATATATAACTCGATTTTGAATCGGAAAGACTGCCGAATTCGTCTCGGAAAGCCCTACAACATGAATATATCAAAATTCAATAAAGAGAATATTTATTAAACATGTTGTTTCTTGAGTAATTCAGTTATTTAATCCGATCATCATCCAATAAAAATAAAATTATTAAAACTAATAAATTAAAAGCAAAAAACGAGTAGACTAGCTCAATTATGGGTGAATTTTATCGATACAAACCATGGATAAGTGTACAAAAATGACACTTATCACCGGTCACGAGAATAAATCAAAATGTCATCGATGAAGACAACAACAAACTGATCCAAAAAGTCGATGAAAACCCGATTCATTAACTCCATGAATACCGCAGGTGCATTAGTCAATCCAAACAGCATAACCACAAACTCAAAATGACCATAGCGTGTTCGAAACGCCATCCTCGCGATATCCGACTCTCGAATCCGCAACTGATGATATCCAGACCTTAAGTCGATCTTAGAAAATACTGAAGCTCCCTGAAGTTGATCTAAGAGATCATCAATATGGGGTAAGGGATACTTATTCTTGATTGTCACCCTGTTCAACTCCTGATAATCAATACACAAGCGAAAAGAACCATCCTTCTTCTTGACAAATAACACTGGTGCTCCCCACGGGGACGCACTCGGTCGAATATAACCCTTCTCGAACAACTCCTCAAGTTGGTTCTTTAATTCCTGCATTTCGGTCGGGGCCATCCGGTACGGTGCCTTTGATATCGGGGACGTACCGGACTCCAACTCAATCGTGAATTCCACATCCCTCTGTGGAGGCAAACCAGGTAACTCATCTGGAAAAACATCGGCATATTCCCTCACTACCAGAATATCCGTCAACATTACTGATGACTTCTCGGTTTTGGTCATATAGCACCAATAACCAACACACCCCTGATTGAGTAATCTCACTGCTTTCATCAAATAATGACCTTACCAGAACAGCCGGGATTACCTCCCTGAAACACACAATCGACCCCATCGTCTGAAATGATAGTGACCAAACGCTTACGGACACTAATGATGGCATCATGACGATCCATCCAATCAATACCCAAGATGACGTCGTCTCTAGTAAAATCTACTACGATTAGGTCCGCTGGCCATATACGACCATGAAACTGAATCGAACAATTCTGAATCTCACGATTACCAATAATTCATCTACCATCAGGTAGACCAATGACATAAGGCTCACAACTAGTAGCACTACCCAGACGTAGTCTACTCAAACATGACTCGGAAATGAATGAATGCGATGCACCAGTATCAAAAAGGGTACACATAGGTTGAGATAGAATATCGAGTGTACCTGAGATCATTCGGGCCTCTGGATCATCGGTCTTCTTCATCTCATAAATTCGGGGCTTGCTAGTCCCGGCACCGGACGCTCCCGTCTGCTGGCTATAGGCTCCACCTTTAGTCGCTCCTGTCGTTTTAAACGACGCTGATTGAGTGGCCTGATTCTGAACGGCTGACTGCTTAGGGGCCTGAGATGACGTCTGAGTAGGTTTGGAGTCCCTACGGCAAAAACGGGCCTTATGCCCAACAATTCCACAGTTATGACACGTGACAGACTGTATCGGACACTTGGTGCTGACATGACCAAGATCCCCACAGTTATAACAGGTGATGGCCGAACTGGCCGGTCGTGACTGAGATTCCGCGGGTTTAGATGTCACAGGAGGTCGCTCAGAAAAATCAGAGCCCGCACGAGGTTTCTTGAAAGTGGCCTGACTGCCGTCAGACTGATTACGGTTCTTGGACTTCTTGCTAGCAGATGAAGGTTGCTGCTTAGCAATCTCCTTAGCTGTAAGCTCATATGTAAGAGCTTTCTCAATGAATTCGGCCAACGTGGTGCAATTATGATTAAGCAACTGTAGTCTCATACGGGGTTTCAGCCTCTTGCTGAAATACTTAATCTTATCCGCCTCGGAATGAATGATAGATGAGGCGAACGGAAGAAGTTCTTGAAATTTCTCGGCAATGGCGAGAACATCCTCGTCTGATGAGGGGTCGGGAGTGAGTAATTCTACCAGCTTGGCCTCTCTGAGTGGGGCCGGATAATACCTCTCCATCATGAGAGTCTTGAACTGATCCCAAGTATATGATCCTTCGGTGGGCTTCAACGATAACCACCAAGAATGAGCGCTCTTACCCAGGTAGTAATCCGCAACTGAAACTCTGTGTCCTTCGGGACACTCTACCATAGCAAATAACTTCTCGAAATGCTCAAGCCAATGAACAATATCCGCCGGCTCAGATGAGCCCTCGAAGGTAGGTGGTCGCTGGCGAGAGATATCGGCAATGATACTGCTTACACCCCTCTCTTGCCTCTGAGGTGGCGGCGGAGGAGCCTGTTGATTCTGAGTAGTTGAGTTATGCATTGTCTCAATTAGTTGAGCCATCTGAGTCATTTGGGCCATCGTGCCCTGCATAAAAGCGAGTGGGTCCACCCGAACACCTTCTGACTGAGCTGTGTCCCGAGTACGACTCACCGATAGTGAATGATCACGTCCAGGTGAATGAGTGGCAGTGTCGCTGCTCGATGAATTAGCATTATTCCTTGCGTTTGCATGTGTATTCACACGAGCTCTCGGGATTCGGCCCGCACCACGGCCTCGTCCTCCGCGTCCTCTTCTTGCTCTCTCCATACTGAAGTAGGAAAGTCACATGATGATTATATTCCCCGCATGAATAACATGTTATGATTATGACATGAGATGATGAAAATGAGCATACACACTCTATCACAGTGATTACATGAATGATTAACTGAGGTGACATGATTATCTGATGAAATTATTGAAATGATTATCTTGAACAAGTTAACAAGATTAATGATATGATCTTCCAGATCAACAACCGAGTAATGAAATGAATTGAGTGATTAATGAGTTAGCATGACCGTCCTGGTCAAAATGAAAATGATGATGGGGATTGTTAACTGATGAATTATGAATGAATGATTATTGCCAGAAATTATACCATGGCGTTAGAAATCTTACAGTTCTTTCGGTCTGATTAGCTCGGCATCTGCACAGGTCACACGTGACGCGAAAGTCCAATGATACTAGTTCGATGACGATGATTTCAAATGAGACATGACTCGGAAGATAGTATTCAAAACCACGCTCCGATACCGACTCTGTAACACCCCAAACTAGGCGGATATTACAGTGTCGTGGACCCCCGACTGGGACCCACCCGGCGAATGAAAATTGATGAATTAAATAATATAATTGTAGTATCGAACCACATTATATTACCAAATACTCCGATGAGGAGCTTAAGTACAATACACCAGGATAATACAGAATACTAGTATATTTTATATGAAGATAAAATACACCACTCTGAATAAATAAACATCTCAACGGAATTTGCAACGGAAAATACAAATGACGGAAATGACTGAAATAACTGAAATAACCGGAAAGACTGGGGCCCCCTACTAGTATCACTGGGACTCCTCGCCGTCAGCATGCTCTTCCCGTGCCTTTGCCTTGCCGTGACCTGAAAACAAAATCCCCCAACGGCCGGCCATACGTAACAACAATCCTCAAGGGTTGAAAATACACAATCATGATTTAACTGAAGTTATGAGATATCCTTAGTTATGAATTACGCTGAAGAGGAGTATCATAGTACGCCCGTAGTGTTCTGTGCGAGTGTACAAGACGGATGACCGGACACACCCGTCCTTGTACCTAATTAGTCTCACGGAGTTAATCTTTACCGTGTGCACAGCCCAATGTATCACTCCCAATACATGGCCATCACGTGCCCGACTAAAAATTCCACACATCTGCACTCGGCCACGCAATATGAACCCAGAAGGCCATATGAACGAGAATGACCACAATCGTTATCAGTGAATAATAATAATCTGACAAGGTCAAGAATGACTCACCGAGATGAAAGTAATAATGAAGTGATTGATAGTTTCAATGAAATGATTGGAACCGCCGTTCCTCGTTAATGAAGTGATTCTTCGACAATTACAAGTCCCAATATGATTAATACAATGATGAATGAGTTATGATTATGAATGATCAACAATGAAAGGAATGAAATCCTTTTAACCGAGTAAGAATTAACTTACTCAACACCGATGAAGAATGTCCGTCCATGAACAACGTCCTAAATGAAATGTCGGTCGCTCGAACAACCTTGAATAACACAATTAACCAATAATTCAATCATTACACGAATCAATTACGATCATAGCCGACTCAAACGTCGATACAACAATATCCAAACTCGAATATATCGAAACCAACTCCAAGATGAGTATTTCAAACCATCAAAACACTTCCAATGATATCAATAGTCCCATAGGAATCCATAATTCAAGATTACAACAACGTCAATCGTAAATCCCCAAATTAACCGAAGTCAACCCCAAGGGTTCTTGATATAAGACCCCAAAATAGCCATTAAATCCGTAGAAATATATTTATCCAAGATAGATAATCCATATCTAACATATTCCAACAACAATCCAAGTTTACACGTAGAAAATCGGAAGGAAAACCCAAATATTCGAGTTCCTAGATCCAAGAGATTAATACCTTGATTTGATGTGATGAAGATGATGAAATGATGATTAATCCAAATGATGAGCTTGAAGATGATGATTGATGATTACACCTCGAAGAATACTCTCCAAATCGCCCAAAATCGCCCAAAATCGCCGAAGGAGTGAAGTGAGATGAAGAAATGACGAAATGGACTGCACTGTCCTATTTATAGTCATTCCAGTTTAGCGTGCGCTAGCTCTTGTGCGTAGCGTGCGCTAACGGGTATTTTGGGTAGTCCAGTACCCACTGTCCGGAAACAGTAGCGTGCGCTACGTACCTATTTGTAGCGTGCGCTACGGCTATGCACTTAGCGTGCGCTAAACCCAAAATGTTAGCATGCGCTATCGAATTATCTGATGCCCAGTACTGGAGTCCAGAACCTTCTGTCCTCTGATCTGATCTCGGTAGCGTGCGCTACAACCAACAATTAGCGCGCGCTACTACACCGTTTGTGTATGCTAAAAACCACTCTTAGCGTGCGCTATGAATAAATTCAATTCAGTCCAGTAGCCACTGGACTCAACCTGATCCGACCTTAGCGCGCGTTACACCGACTGTATAGCGTGCACTACTTCGGCTCACTAGCGCGCGCTACTTACCATTCGTAGCATGCGCTACCTAGAATCCCAACTGCAGTCCAGTGCCTTCTGGACTGCCTGCTCAACTACACTAGCGTGCGCTAGTGTTGAGAGGTGGCGTGCGCTACCAGTACTCAATTAGCGCACGCTAAAGAGAGTACGTAGCGTGCGCTACTTCTCACACACAGCACACTATGAAAAGACAACGATGGTAAACACTGCACGATTCTCCAACTAGATTGATGATGAATGACGATACAATTACTCTGAACGATGAATACAATGATTGAATATGAGTGACAAATGATCATTAATGAGTGAAAAAATACCAAGTGACAATTACTGAATGATAAATACTGAATGATAATGACTGAATTACAGCCGAGTATTACATTGATGATGAAAGTTGGGTGATGGCAATGCAAGAGTAGCTTGTACAATTCATGCACAATAATGTATGGAATTTAGTTCCCGCTCCTAAAGATAAAACAATTATCAGAACTAAATGGGTGCACAAAATCAAGAGTGACGAAGATGGTTACCGAATTCGAAATAAATCTCGTTTGGTCGCTCAAGGGTATAATCAAGAGGAAGGCCTTGATTACGAAGAAATTTTTGCTCCCGTGGCTCGACTTGAAGCCATCCGTTTGTTATGTGCATTTGCCGCTCACAAAAAGATCAAATCATTTCAAATGGATGTGTGCATTCTTGAATGGCTACATTCAAGAAGAAGTCTATGTCAAGAAACCTCCCGGTTTTGAAGATCATCAATTTCTGAATCATGTCTACAAGCTCAACAAGGCACTCTACGGGTTGAAGCAAGCACCACGAGCATGGTATGATCGTTTAAGTTAATTTTTAATTGCAAATGATTATAAAAGAGGTAAAGTCGATAATACCTGGTTTGTGAAAATATTGAATAATGATATACTTGTTTGCCAAATCTATGTTGATAACATTGTATTTGGAGCAACTAACGAATCATTGTGCCAAGATTTCTCTAATCGTATGAAAGGAGAGTTCGAGATTAGTATGATAGGAGAATTAACATTCTTCCTCGGGCTTCAAATCAAACAATGCGAAGATGGAATCTTTATCTATCAAACAAAGTACTCAAACGATCTCCTAAAGAAATTCAAAATGGAAAGTAGCAAGGTGATTTCAACGCCAATGTCTTCATCATTAAAGCTTGAAAAAGATAAAAATGGCAAATCCATAGATCAAAAATTATATCGAGGTATGATCAGATCTTTGCTATATTTGACTGCTTCTTGGCCAGACATAATATTTGCTACATGCTTATGTGCTCGATTTCAAGCTAATCCTAAGGAATCACATTTAATTGCTTGTAAACACATTTTTCATTACTTGAAAGGGACCATCGGACTAGGTCTATGGTATCCCTCTTGCTTGGACTTTAATTTGATTGCATATAGTGATGCCGATTTCGGCGGATGCAAAATTGATAAAAAGAGTACTAGTGGTACATGTCATTCCATCGGTTCATGCTTAATATCTTGGGAAAGTAAAAAGTAAACCAGTGTAGCGTTGTCTATAGCTGAGGCCGAATACGTTGCTGGAGGGAGTGCCTGTGCTCAGTATTGACCAAAAATCAACTCCGCGACTACGGCATTTATTTTGAAAATACCCCTATATTATGTGATAATACTAGTGCTATTAATCTGAGTAAAAATCCCATACTGCATAGTAAAACTAAACATATATATATATTAGACATCACTTTCTACGCGATCATGTGTAAAAGAAAGATATGTGTTTAATTTTTGTTGGGATGAAGGACCAACTTGCTGATATTTTTACAAAACCTCTTCCCGAGGAATCATTTAATAATATTCGTTTGCAACTTGGTATGGGACATCTAGACAATTTTTGAAATTAGTTTTCTACTCGAGAAATCAATACCTATGAAACATTCTGTTGTTGCCCAAAATATTTATCCGAAGATTAATACTGCTGGAAGACGGACAACAAACAACAATTGCGGGAGCACTTCCGAGAGAAGATAAATAATACAAGATTTGCCGGGTTTGTTAGGCCCGGGCTTGAATGCTCTCGCGAGATGTTATTAATACAAATATTCGTGGATACAAGTATTAATGAGAGAAATCTAAATACAATGAGTGTAAAAAGACTCTGTTAATCCGGCTCTTGAGCGAAGCTAGGTGTTCTTCGTCCCTGCCGATAATCTGCTCGAGGAGAAAAAGTCGGGAGAAGTAAGACCGAAAGAAAGCTGTTGCCAAGAGTTGGAGATTAGCCAAGTGCAAGTATTTGCTTCTGGGTGGTGTGAAATGCGAGAATGCAGAGTGTCCAGAGAGTGAAACCGAGTGCAGGCTGCCTCCTTTATATAGGAGTTGAGGTGCCCTGTCTCCTAGTGGGCGATCGCCTTTCGGTATTTAATGTAATGGGGCGATCGTCCTAAAGGTCACATGGGCTGCCTGCCAAAAGTCTAAAGCCACAGCTGGTGGCCAGCTGTGCGGTCCAATGAGGATCCAGCACGCGTCCGGAAGTACTGTCACAGGAGGTCCCACTTTGTTACTTTCGGCGGACTTTGTCAGGGTAGGTGACAGGCTGTGTTCACCAGTCTTGTCCGTCAGCTCCTTTCGCAGGTCTGGGCCCTGCTGGTAGGTGAGGTAGGTGACAGGTTTGTCAGCGCCTTTTATGGATCTGCACGTGGGGTCAGTTTTGAGACTTGCTCTTTGCCGACTGGATGGTCATCGGTGGAGATCGACATGAGCGATCGTCTCTAGCTGATCATCCGAGGTCGCCATCGGCCAGTGGATGGAGGTTGCCAATGGTCGATCGGCGGATGCCGATAGAGGGTCTCCAGATGTCGGTCGCCAGGAGTCGGTCGCCGAGTACCGAGAGACGATCGTATCTGAGGTCGATCGCTCGGCACCGGGACTTGTCCTGGGACCTTCGGTTGGCCAATCTAGCATGTCCGCTGGGTTAAGGCTCGGTCGCCAGGGCGCTGATCGGCAGATCTGCCTTGGCCGCTCGGCAGTAAGTCGGTCGCTCGGCCTTGGAGGCGATCGCCGGTCGGAAGGTGTTAAATCTTGACACAACAATTGCCCCCCAGCTTGCTCCTATGTTGAAGACATGGGGCGAGGTGGTTCTTGCTGGTGACCGTGTAAGGATGAGGACGGGCGACCTTGCTGAGCTGACTTATGATTCGGACTTGGGCTATCATGGTCGATTGGCTTAGCTATCTTTCGGTCTTGTACCTGCAAAAAACAACATTGGCCGATCCCCCATGGAAACTTGGTGGTTTCGCTTTGTTTGAGGAATCGCGCACAGTCGCGGAAATCGATGGACCGACTCCATGACCGTGTCTTGGTGCGCGAAGACAATGAGTGTCTCGTGACTCACTTTATTATGAGGGTCCTCCGTTAGGCTGCGCCTCGCCTCGTATTTAAACGAAGGGCGTGCGGTCTCGGTCTAGAGGAGTCCTTGCGCGGGGCAGCGTCGGATGAATCAACTCCACGCCCGCGGCTTGTTAGCTCTGCTTCCACCTCGGCCAGCAATGGAGATGGCCGACCTCGACGGTGTACGTTGAGACGGGGATTGTGGCATGTGTCCACTGATTAATATTGGAGAGCCCTCCGACTACGCCGGCCTCGTATTTAAATGAAGGGCGGGCGATCTTGGCCGAAAGGGACCTTGCATGGCCGGGCACTGTTCCATCGACCGCTGGACCATGGCTTTATGATGTGAGGTGGAGGCGATCTTATGCCTTAGTCCGTCATGTTATATCTTTGGATGTAGATGGCGATCGTGTCCTCGGATGCGGATGATGTAGCGTGATGATCGGCGATCGGGCGGAAGATCGGCGATCGTCGCTCTGCCGCGATCGCTTTATTCGTAGGTCGATATTGGCGATCGGGCGGGAGATTGTCGTCCGGTGCCGATCGCGCCGCCACAGGCTAAGAAGAAACCTTTGCACAGCCGAGAAAATCTGCGGCTCTGGCCCGGAAGGCTGCGTAGGTCATAGGTTGGGTCTTCGTGAGATGCCTGAACATAGGCGAAAAACCCTGAAATCCTCCTAGGACCGCGTAGAGGGCGGTCTCATCGCTTATGGGCTCGCCATTGAGGATGATTACGTCTACCCGGTCGATGTAGTCCGAGTCGGACTCTTCTTCTCCCTGCTTGATTTGCATCATGCGAAGGGGACCTTCGGGCCGGACGACCCTGGTGGCGAAGTACTCCGTGAAGACGTGCGCCAGCTCGTTAAAGGAGCCAATGGACCGAGATGGCAATGAAGTGTACCACCGGTGGGCGACGTCGTCCAGCGTCAGAGGGAACATTCGGCATCTGGTCGCGTCAGACGCCCCACACCCGGTCATGTAGATGTTGAACTTCCTCAGGTGTACTTGGGGGTCCGATCGCCCCTCGTACATGGGCGTTTGCGGGGGAGCGATCTTGTGCTGCACGGGGGCGAGCTCAATGTCGATCGTGAGTGGCTCGCTTGGCCCGGCGATCGTCTTCTTGGCGCCTGCCCTGGATTCCAGGAGCGCCTTCATGACGTTGAGTTGACGTTGCATCGCAGCCATCGCCGTGGCGTGGTCGCTTGCCGATCGGCTTTGGGAGCAGGAGCCGAGGCGATCGTGTACCGATCTCCGGGCTCCGCTGCCGCCGACCTCGGCAATTCGGCGAGGGGGAGCCAGACGGCTAGGCTGCCTTCTGGGAGTCGGGTAGGCCGAGCTCCTGGTGACGGACTCAAACTCCGTCGTCTCGTAGATGGGGCCGACCGGCCGTGAGCTGTCGGGTCACCGCCAGTGCGATCGAAGACGAGGTGCCCAGCCGGGCGAGCGCCTCTTCCTGCGGACGGAGCCTCTGGCGATCGCTCGGCGATGGACGCCTTGAGCTTCCGCTGACTTCCGGCGGACGGCCGAGGGGGCGATAGCAGGAGGCGCGTTGAGAGCACTCCGTCGCTCTGTAGACGGCCAGGGCCCCTTCGATCCGTTCCTTGGTTCGAACCGATCGAGCGAGAGGCTTGGGCCGCCGCCCGTGGACGGATCGAGCGTCTCGATCGCGGCGGCTACCTTCCACCTTCGGGCCGTGGCTCGACGGGACGGAACAGGGGTTTGGCCAGTGTCGGCTTTCTTGGCGCGGAGGCGGAAGACATGATTTCAGGATTTCTTTGAAGTGCAGTAAGTGTCACTTCAAGTATCTGCCCCGAGAACAGTGAGTGTTCTTCGGAACGGTAAGTATAAAAAATCGAGGGTTGGATCCCCTTCTTCTAGCGCCAATTGTTGTTGCCCAAAATATTTATCCGAAGATTAATACTGCTGGAAGACGGACAACAAACAACAATTGCGGGAGCACTTCCGAGAGAAGATAAATAATACAAGATTTGCCGGGTTTGTTAGGCCCGGGCTTGAATGCTCTCGCGAGATGTTATTAATACAAATATTCGTGGATACAAGTATTAATGAGAGAAATCTAAATACAATGAGTGTAAAAAGACTCTGTTAATCCGGCTCTTGAGCGAAGCTAGGTGTTCTTCGTCCCTGCCGATAATCTGCTCGAGGAGAAAAAGCCGGGGGAAGTAAGACCGAAAGAAAGCTGTTGCCAAGAGTTGGAGATTAGCCAAGTGCAAGTATTTGCTTCTGGGTGGTGTGAAATGCGAGAATGCAGAGTGTCCAGAGAGTGAAACCGAGTGCAGGCTGCCTCCTTTATATAGGAGTTGAGGTGCCCTGTCTCCTAGTGGGCGATCGCCTTTCGGTATTTAATGTAATGGGGCGATCGTCCTAAAGGTCACATGGGCTGCCTGCCAAAAGTCTAAAGCCACAGCTGGTGGCCAGCTGTGCGGTCCAATGAGGATCCAGCACGCGTCCGGAAGTACTGTCACAGGAGGTCCCACTTTGTTACTTTCGGCGGACTTTGTCAGGGTAGGTGACAGGCTGTGTTCACCAGTCTTGTCCGTCAGCTCCTTTCGCAGGTCTGGGCCCTGCTGGTAGGTGAGGTAGGTGACAGGTTTGTCAGCGCCTTTTGTGGATCTGCACGTGGGGTCAGTTTTGAGACTTGCTCTTTGCCGACTGGATGGTCATCGGTGGAGATCGACATGAGGCGATCGTCTCTAGCTGATCATCCGAGGTCGCCATCGGCCAGTGGATGGAGGTTGCCAATGGTCGATCGGCGGATGCCGATAGAGGGTCGCCAGATGTCGGTCGCCAGGAGTCGGTCGCCGAGTACCGAGTGACGATCGTATCTGAGGTCGATCGCTCGGCACCGGGACTTGTCCTGGGACCTTCGGTTGGCTAGTCTAGCATGTCCGCTGGGTTAAGGCTCGGTCGCCAGGGCGCTGATCGGCAGATCTGCCTTGGCCACTCGGCAGTAAGTCGGTCGCTCGGCCTTGGAGGCGATCGCCGGTCGGAAGGTGTTAAATCTTGACACAACACATTCCATTCGCTAGCGCGCGCTAGCTTCATTTTTTTAACGCGCGCTAACTTTTGTCTTCGATAGCGTACGCTAACCTTTTATCTTTTGTGTGCGCTAATTAAAACTCTTCATATTCCGAATTTGCTACTGGACAGTCCAGTGAGCTACCTATATATTCCTAACGTACGCTAATCTTACATTCCTAGTGTACACTAATTAAAACGACTCAGTTCACTATATAAACTCTCTTCAGCTCAGAAACACTCTCATCCTCTCATAACGTACGCAAACACACAGATCCCCTTTCAGCAAGAACCCTAGCCGAAAAAAATCGATTCATCCTATCCCGATTCCTTCTTCACTCTTCTCAGATTTATGCCGAGCAAGGGCCGCAAAGCTATGGAGAAAACTTACAAAAATGCAAAACGCCCTCGCGACCCCGAATACGATGCGACCCGCTTCGTGTCATATACCGCATCGAAGGTGTTTTCTGAAATTCTCCCTCAGGAGCATATTACGGACTACTACTTCTTTAATTTTCCAAGCCTAGAACGGGTAAATGTTGTAATCTCGGATTTTTGCTCCTCCATTGGAATTGCCCGATTCGTGGAATGTAAGGATCCCATATTTCCCGAGCTTGTCCGAGAATTTTACGCAAACCTTCATGTTGCCGAAAGTAAAGGTTCCTCATCCCTAGTCTTAGGGAGTTTGGTTAGAGGAACGGTAGTGAAAGTTTCCTCGGAAATTTTAACTCAACTTTTTGGTCTACCATCCGATGGGTTTTCGTGTACTGGAAAATCGATTGCTGAGGAAACTGGAGTAAGGGAGATTGATGTGAAGTAATTCCTAAGTTCAAAATTCGTAATAGACATCACCGACGAATTCTTCGAGAACAATGATTTTGGGAATAACATCCGACTCCTTTTAGTTGCTCTCACAAAGTCTATAATGCCCAAGGTAAACACGCAACATAAGTTAGTCGGAGTCGACAAACACGTTGTATACCGAGTGCTTAATGATGATAAAGTTGATTTTTCCCGCTATCGTCACAAGTTGGATGAAAGTGAAGGGCGACCTATTTCGGTCGAAGAATTATGCGTCTCGATCCCGCAAGGCTGGAATGCCGTATGGTTTCATCCTCACAACGATCTTCAGATTTCATCACATGGACTTGTCAAATGACAAAGCCATCCCCGTTTCTCTCGGCCATGAGATCTCGGATTACTCGCTAAAAGACATGCACTATGTCCGAACAATCAACCGAGGCTGGATTTTCTTCCCATATCTTCGCGAAGACGACTAAGTGGAGAAAGGGACATGTATGCCTACACTAGAAGAGAGAATCAATCGACGAGGACCACACACCCTTCGGGAAATGCAAACCGGGGAATTCGTAAGGAAGCCCACTTCTAAGGGAAAGCGTCCGATGCGAGAGTCTCTTACCGAGGAAGAGGAGAGTGACCTCGTTTCACGGATGTGCAGCATCGAGACTTCTCAAATGGAGATCCGTGAAGACGTTCATTCTCTTCACTCTGAGGTTCAAGGAGTACGCGGGCTGCTTGAAGATTTCATTCGCTTCACTCATCCGTCGTTCCCGCTTCCACCGTCCTCATCCGAGCACGCATCCTAGTTTTAGGACGTTGATACTCATTGTAGCAACTTTTATTTCAAATGTTTTTGATGTCTCATGCTTTGAATATCTATGTGTAATGCTTGAACTATCTTTCAATGAAATATGCATATCTCTTCGTTTGGTTTTCATGTAGTTTGGCATTTGTTGATTATGTGTTTTCGTTTTGATTCATGGCATTTGGTTGGTATTATGTTTTATACGCAACAACACAGGGGGAGTCCGTTTTGTTTATGTCAAAAAGGGGGAGAAATACTCCAAAAACCGGAACGTACTAACATATCGAACAAGTTACCTTGATTCGAAATTTTTTAAAACGTTTTTGCAGGTATAAATTAAATGTTTTGACATCATCAAAAAGGGGGAGATTGTTGACTCAAAGTATTTTGATGATGATCATATTCAAAACATTTAACAAAATGTATCTCATCGAGATGCTACATTGAAGGAAAATTATGTTCATAGCGCACGTTATAGTCTCAAAGGTAGCGCACGCTATTGAGGGTTAAAGTCACCTGCAGTCAGGCAAGTTATCTGCAGCCTAGTGGAGTCACCTGATGGATAGCACACGCAAAGGTCACAATATCAGCGCACGCTAAGCTGTTAGTCTTAGCGCACGCTATCATCTTTATGCAACGCACGCCATCGCACTTAAGGCAGAGAGACAGTAAGGTCTGGACAGAAAAAGGAAAAGGATTTGCGCATGCTACGGACGTTCATTTACGTACGCTACTATGAGGTCTTAGCGCACGTTACGTTTCAAGTCTTGCGCACGCTACCAGAAATCATGTTTAGTAGTCCAGTAGCCACTGGACTCAAAATAAAGAAGCACTTGCGTACGCTACACAAGCTAACGTACGTTATTGAGGAATGTATATAGCGCACGCTATTCAACACATCTTAGCGCACGCTAAATCATTCAAATTCCTACCATTGGACAATTTACCCGTTGGAACGCAGGAGTCAAAAGGAGATCCGAGAAATCTGGAAAGTTAATATTAAACAATACTAGCGCACGCTATGTACAATTGGTAGCGCACGCTAAGTATAAATATATATATTGGGAAAGAGTCATTGGGGAGACAACCGACATAATCTAAAGTCAAGCTTGAAGACCTGTTGACCAATCGTTAGCGCACGCTATGAAGGTATGACTAGCGCACGCTAGCCATATAATTTTACCATTGGAACAGTTTTGTGACTGTTCAGATCGGCCAAGTCAGAGATCGATTGCGCACGCTATGGAGGTATTATTAGCGCAAGCTAATAATGTAAATATCAGAATTCGAAGAAGGACTAACACCTATAAATACCCATATCATTTGGGTATCTCATACACAACTTCAAGCATTCAAGCATACAAGCAATAAAAGCATTCTTGAGCTCAAATCTCTATCTATTACTACATTCTAAGTTGTGAAGAGAAAGATACAAAGAGTGAAACACCTTGTAATATTTATTATACCTTGTATTCTTTCATTTGGTTGTGAGTGTTGCATCACTCATACGAGAGCTTTAGAGAAACGAATTTAGAGTCACTAATCCCGTGTTATTAGGATCTTTGATCCGACATTATTAGGATTACACTCTAATATTCGTAAAGTGAGGATTATCTAGTTCCGATAAAACACTAGATAAACAAAGTTTATTTTGAGAGTGGTTGTGCTTGGTGTTGTTGCCCGAAATATTATCCGAAGATAGATATTGCTGGAATGGTCGAGCAACAGCAAATTGCGAGAGCACGTCCGTGGGAGTGGAAAGAACACAAGATTTGTCGGGTTTGTTAGGCCCGGGCTTGAATGCTCTCGCGAGATGTTATTAATACAAATATTCGGGGATACAAGTATTAATGTAAGAATGCGATTACAATGAGTGTAAAAGATCCTATTTATCTAGCTCTTGAACGAGGCTCTGCATGTTTCGTCTCTGCCGACCGTCTTTCGTGTAAGAGGTGCTGAGAGAGAAGAAAGAACCGAGAGACAGCTGTTGCCAAGAGTGAGAAAGCCATGTTGTGAGTTGAATTTGTTAAGAAGCAGCCCTTTGTCCAAGTGCAGGCAGCCTTCTATTTATAGGAGCTGAGATGCTCTGTTTACTGGCGGGCGATCGCCTTTTATGTAATATAAAAAGGGGCGATCGTCTTTATGTCACATGGGTTGTCTGCCTTAAAGCCTCTGGCTGCTGCTGGCAGCCAGCTGTGCGGTCCAATGAGGAGCCGGCACGCGTCCTGAGTTACTGTCACGGGTGGTCCCACCGTACAACTTTCGGCGGGTCTGTCGGTTGGTGAAAAGATGCTGACAGGCTGTGGTCAACGATCTATGTCTTGCGGCACCTTATCCGGATCTCCACATGGGTCTCTATCCCGAGCTTAGGCCTTTGCCTACTGGACGATCGTTGGCTTCGTGTGGCATAAGGCGGTCGCCATTTGGTCGGTCACCAAGGGTCGATCGCCAAGTACCGAGAGACGATCGCCTTAAATGTCGATCGCTCGGCACCGGGACTTGTCCTGGGACCTTTGGTCGGCCAATCTGCCTTGGTTGTTGGGCTCTGGCTCGGTCGCCCAGTCTCTGAGGCGATCGCCTGTCGAGACGTATAATTCTCGACACAACAATTGCCCCCCAGCTTGCTCCGATGTTGAAGACATGGGGTGAGGTGGTTCTTGCTGGCGATCGTCTAGTACGGGCGATCCGATGAGCGGACTTTGGTCTCGGATTTGGGCGATCTGGTCGATTGGCTAGCTATCTTCGGTCTTGTACCTGCAATAAACAATTTTGCTGATCCCTCGCAGAGAGCTGATTGCTTCGTCGTTGAGGAATCGTGCACAGTTGCGGAGTTCGATGGACCGAATCCATGACCATGTCTTGTGGGACATTGTCTGTCTCGTGACTCATTTTATTGTGAGGGTCCTCCGTTAGGCTGCGCCTCACCTCGTATTTAATCGAAGGGCGTGCGGTCTTGGTCTGGAGGAGTCCTTGCGCGAGGCGTCGTCGGATTAATCGACTCCATGTCCGCGGCTAGTTAGATCTTTTCTACCTCGGATCGTCATGTTAGATGGCAATCCTCGACGGTATATGTTGAGATGAGGGTAGTGACGTGTCGCATTGTCCGGATCAACCATGTTAGATGATGAACCTTTGAGGGTGGGCGATCGTGTCCACTGATTGATTTGGAGGGTCCTTCGACTACGACCGCCTCGTATTTAAACGAAGGGCGAGCGATCTCAGCCCAAAGGAACCTTGCATGGCCGAAGCAGTCGGTTCCATCGACCACCAGGACCATGGCTACACTCTTCCACCTCGGATCGTCATGTTTAGATGCCGACCTTCGACGGTGTATGTTGTGCGGGGGAGGCGATCTCGTGCCTTAGTCCAACATGTTATATGATGAACTGTAGATGGCGAGCGAGTCCTCTAGTTTCTTAGATGTTGCTTGATATCGGCGATCGGGCTGGAAGACTGGAGATCGCCGTTCGGGCGCCGATCGTGCTGCTCATACGCTAAGAAGAAACCTTTGTCTGGCCAGAAAGTCTGCGGCTTTAGCGCGGAAGATCGCGTAGGTCGGGGGATGGTCCTTAGTAAGGTGCCTGAACATAGGCGAACGACCATGGAGTCCTCCTAGAACCGAGTAGAGGGCGATCTCATCGCTTACGGGCGCGCCGTTGAGGATGATCTCATCTACCCGGTCGATGTAGTCTGCGTCAGAATCTTCTTCTCCCTGCCTGATTTGTATCATGCGATGGGGACCTTCCGGCCGAGCGACTTTGGCGGCGAAGTAAGCTGTGAATATGTTCGCTAGTTGATCAAAGGAATTGATGGATCGCAATGGTAATGAGACGTACCATCTATGGGCCAGGTCGCCTAGCGTTAGCGGGAACATTCGGCACCCGGTCGCGTCGGATGCCCCACACCCGGTCATGTAGATGCGGAACTTGCTCAGGTGAGTCTCGGGGTCCGACCTCCTTTCGTACGGAGGTGTTTGCGGAGGAGCGATCTTATGCTGCACGGGGGCGAGCTCGATGTGGACCGCAAGTGGCTCGCTCGGCCCGGCGATCTTTCTCTTGGCGCCTGCCCCAGATTCCAGGAGTGCCTTCATGTCATCGAGCTGGCGTTGCATCGCGGCCATCGCTGCAGCTTGGTCACTCGAGGTTCGGATTTCGGAGCGGGAGCCGAGGTGATCGTGTACCGATCTCCTGACTCCGCTGTTGCCGACCTCGGTTCTTTGGCGAGGAGGAGCCAGATGGCTGTCCTGCCTTCTGGGAGTCGGATACGCCGAACTCTAGGTGACATACTCGAGCTCCGTCGTCTCGTGGCTGGGGCCGGACTGCCCCGACCGCCATGACGGGTCGCTGCTTAAGCGATTGAAAATAGAGGTACCCCGGCTAGCGAGCGCCTCTTCTTGCGAATGGGGGCCTTCTGGCGATCGCTCGGTCAGTAACGCCTTGAACTTCCGTTTGGTCATGCGGCGGATGGCCGAGGGGGTTAGAGCGAGCGGCGCGTCGAAAGCTCTCCGTCGCTCCTGTAGGATGGCCAGGGCCTTTTCGATCTGTTCCGCGGTTTGGAACTGATCGAGTGATAGGCTTGGGCCGTCCCTCGGGGGCGGGATTGAGAGTCTCGGACCGTGGCGGCTACCCTCCGCCATAGGCTGTGGCTCGGACTGAGACGGACTGAGGCGTCTGGTGGATCGGCCAGTGGCTTTCTTCGATGCGGAGGCAGAAGTCATGATACTGAAAGCTTTTCTCTGAAGAACAGTGAGTGTTTCTTCAGGTATATGCCCCGGAGAACAGTGAGTGTTCTTCGAGACGGTAGGAATAAAAATGAGGGTTAGATGCCCCTTCATCTAGCGCCAATTGTTGTTGCCCAAAATATTATCCGAAGATAGATAATGCTGGAATGGTCGAGCAACAGCAAATTGCGAGAGCACGTCCGTGGGAATGGAAATAACACAAGATTTGCCGGGTTTGTTAGGCCCGGGCTTGAATGCTCTCGCGAGATGTTATTAATACAAATATTCGGGGATACAAGTATTAATTTAAGAATGCGATTACAATGAGTGTAAAAGATCCTATTTATCTAGCTCTTGAATGAGGCTCTGCGTGTTTCGTCTCTGCCGACCGTCTTTCGTGTAAGAGGTGCTGAGAGAGAAGAAAGAACTGAGAGATAGCTGTTGCCAAGAGTGAGAAAGCCAAGTTGTGAGTTGAACTTGTTAAGAAGCAGCCCTTTGTCCAAGTGCAGGCAGCCTTCTATTTATAGGAGCTGAGATGCTCTGTTTACTGGCAGGCGATCGCCTTTTATGTAATATAAAAAGGGGCGATCATCTTTATGTCACATGGTCTGTCTGCCTTAAAGCCTGCGGCTTTTGCTGGTAGCCAGTTTTGCGGTATAATGAGGAGCCGGCACGCGTCCTGAGTTGCTGTCACAGGCGGTCCCACCGTACAACTTTCGGCGGGTCTGTCGGTTTGTGAAAAGATGTTGACAGGTTGTGGTCAACGATCCATGTCTTGCGGCGCCTTATCCGTATCTGCATGTGGATCTCCGTCCCGAGCTTAGGCCTTTGCCGACTGGACGATCATTGGCTTCGTGTGGCATGAGGCGGTCGCCATTTGGTCGGTCACCAGGGGTCGATCGCCAAGTACCGAGAGACGATCGCCTTAAATGTCGATCGCTCGGCACCAGGACTTGTCCTGGGACCTTCGGTCGGCCAATCTGCCTTGGCTGTTGGGCTCTGGCTCGGTCGCCCGGTCTCTGAGGCGATCGCCTGTCGAGACGTATAATTCTCGACACAACACTTGGACCAATAGAAGACAAGCGGTTGTAACAGTTGTTGTACTCGGACCGATCGAAGACGAGTCAAGTGTGTGGTTGTTCTTGAGCCAATAGAAAAAGAAGTCGGAGAGAGGACGTAGGCAAGTTGCCGAACCTCTATAAATCTTTGAGTCTTTTACTTTCCGCACTATTTTCATTTATTCGCAAGAAAGTTCGATATTCTGCATTACCACTATTCAACCCCCCTTCTAGTGGTAAATTTATCTCTTCATGTAGATGACATTCTACTAATAGGAAATGATGTGGGAATGCTCAGTTCTGTGAAAGCTTGGCTTTCGAGTAATTTCTCCATGAAAGACTTGGGAGAAGCAACCTATATTCTTTGTATTCGGCTCTACCGGGATAGAGCAAAGAGAACAATAGGTTTTTCCCAAGCCCTCTATATAGATAAGATCTTAAAGCGATTTAAGATGGAAGATTCTAAAAGAGGGTTCTTACCGGTGCGACGTGGAATAAAACTCTCCTTGAAGACGTGTCCTCAAAGTGAGGAACAACGAAAGGAAATGAGTAATATACCATATGGTTTGGCCATGGGTAGCCTTATGTATGCTATGTTGTGTACAAGACCTGACATCGCGCATACTGTAAGCGCGGTGAGTAGGTTTCAGACAAACCAAGGTAGGGAACATTGGACTGCCGTAAAGAACGTTCTCAAGTATTTAAGAAGGACTAGAGATATGGTTCTGATATATAGCGGTGGAGAATTGGATGTGGTGGGATTTACTGATTCGGACTTCCAAGGACTGAAGGACAACTCGATGTCTACTTCTGGATACATATTTACTCTTAATGGAGGAGCAGTATCTTGGCGTAGCGCCAAGCAAAGAGCGACTGCTGATTCCACGTGTCAGGCTGAGTATCAAGCAGCCTCGGAGGCTTCCAAGGAAGGGTTCTGGATTAAGAAGTTTCTGGGAGAACTTCATGTGATACCATGTGCTGAGCTGCCTGTTCCGCTGTACTGTGACAACGACAGAGCTGTAGCGCAGGCCAAGGAGCTGAGGTTTCACAACAGCACCAAACATATTGAGAGCAAGTATCATCTCGTAAGAGAATTTGTTCGCAAGGGATACATTGTGCTGCACAGAGTAGACTCGGCCGACAATGTCGCTGATCCACTGACCAAGCCATTTTCTCAGACTAGCTTGGAGCGTCATCTGGAGAACATGAGTATTAGATACCATAGTGTGTGGCATTGAGTGCAAGTGGGAGATTGTTAGGAGTATGCCCTCGAATGCCACTCAGAGGATGTTGAGTGAGGGCATTGTACTTGTAATTATGTAAATCATTAATATAAGGCAATGGATGTTTCTTTATTTACTGGTAGTTACTGCATTCCTAACTCATAAATATACATATAGAAACTAGTCCGTGTATTTGAGAGCAAAACGTTCCACTCTTTATTGGATAAGGGGGTCGGCACTGGAAAGGTTTATAGCTCATATACTTCATCGTTCGCAAGTCGATGAAACTTGATTGGGCGTTAAGTTTATGTGAAGACTTGTATGGCGTGTTCTTTGACATGGAGAGTGCCTGTCGAACACTAATGGTTAGTGGGAGCACACGTTATAGATATGCTAATTGAATTAGTATACTCGAACCGACTCACCCTCGATTCGTCACACGGATTTCACTCCGGGACAGTCAATGACGGAATCAAAATGTTGTGATAGGTATTCGTGAACCTTCGACTTGAGGATTTAGTAGGGATGTGCTTGTGACGTTAAGATTTTCATTAGAGTAGTTCGACCCTATAAACTAGGAGGTGGGGGTTAACCTTGACGTGCATCTTAACGGGCAAGTAGCAGGTCCTACTGAATACCAAGATAGAATTCTTTCTCCCGTTAGTGAGCGGGTTATATGTCCTATGCGGTTATTGGCAGATGAGATCATATGTCTTTGTCCAAAGCATTGTAGCTAGTTGTATTGGATACACGAGAGCTCAATGATCTCGATTTGCATTAACGCATGCGTAGCGTCAAGTACAGATAGGGTTTGACTGACCGTGACCCTATAACTTGATCGGGACATTTGAAAGAAGGGTTTATACGTTTACTGGTATTCACGACAGAATGGTTCTTGAATGATCCCTATCATTCGTTCTCAGTTGGGGTACAGTGTAGGCCGCCAGGATGGCTAGGTGGTGCTACTACTCTTGGATTCCTCCCATTGCTGACTGAGACGAACCTACCGAGTCGCGCAATAGGATTGACGACGGAATGAATCGAGCTTAATCTCTCATTATGAATATTAGATATTGGATATCTAATTTGGGACATTGGATGTCTAAATTGATTTATTGGATAAATTAATTTACGGCCTAATTAATTAAATAAATTGCTGGGTGATTAATTTAATTCATGAATATAATTATTTTTTGGAGAAATTAATTGTATTATTGTGTATTTAATATGATTAATTAATTAGATTAATTAATCGATATAAATTACATCAGAACGGAATCGGAGTTTATCTGTTTGGACTCTCGGGAGTCCAAAACGAACCGAACTCGTCGGATTCCTTCTAGAGGCCGGCCGCACTTTTGATCTCTTACCTTAATCTTTGTCTTGATTTGGTGGGTGAAGACTAATCACCTAAGAGATATGATATCTCTTATAATAAGGATAAAGGGATTGTGTGGGATTTGGAAGTAGAATAAATGAAGACATCTATCAACCTCTCCTAAGCAATTCCATACGTGAATTTTAGTTTTGAGAGAGAGAAAATAGTTTTCTCAATTATCTTCATCTTATTCTTCATCTTGAGTTTTCTTGGAGAAAATTCAAGTTACATTGAGAGATAAATATTATACACTTAGAGTGCAATAATAAAAGGCTTCATCGCTTGATTCTAGCCATAACCTTAGAGGTTAATCGAGTATTGTCATTCCGGTCGTTTTTCCGGCGCGTGACAAGTAGAGACGCAGTGCTTTCGTCGTTGGATCGTTTAAGAGCTTCGAGCGGATTGGACTCGTAGAGTTCAAGTAAAGCTTGGGGAATAGCTCAAGAGAAGGATACCATTTAATCAATGGACTTAAGGGTGAGTTTCTTGCAACTCTTGTTTTTCGTTTATATATTCGTATATACGTAGCTCGATCGATCCTCGTAGGAATTCGGATCGAATTAATTTTCGTTTTACTGCTTCCGCTGGGCCTTCATTTTAGGCACCGATTCCCAACACATAAGACTCAGGAATAGCATTTAAAAGTACAATAGCAGAGTAATCATCAATATGTTTATCACCGGAATTTTTAATATCTTGAACTAACTTGGTAAACACATCAAGATTTTCATCAAGACTTTTATTCAAATCAAGTTTAAAACAGAAGATTTTTTCAAGCAAAAAGAGCTTATCTGGAAAAGAGGTTTCAACATATAATTCTTCCAATTTTTCCCAAAGTTCCTTGGCCGAATTTTGTTTACCAACTTTTCTTATCACATAGTCAGACAAGTTCAAAAGTTTGATCAATGGCTTCAAAAACTTTTTGTTGTATTAAAATACCTTTCAATTTTTGCTGTCAAATTTGAAAATCCGATTTTTCATCAAATAGGGCCAAGTAAAATGTAGAAGTCGTGCCCATTTGAAAACATTAAGTGTAACCAAAAATAGTAAAACCAACAGCAACACGAAGCACACTGCAGTCACACAAGGGAGTTAAAATTAACACAATCGAGTTTGTAGATTACAACCCCAAGACCCTACAAGATCCAAGGACGCTAAGCGGTCCAGGCAGGAGGGTTTATACACAAGGAGTTCAAAATGTACAATACTCCACCCAAAAACAACAATAAAACTCCTAGATGATATAAACCGAGTGCAGAAAATACACACAGGAAATCATAATAAGCAATGTGCCCAGATTAATCACACAGATTAATACACCGAGATTAATCACACAGATTAATACACCCTGATCAATCACACAGATTAAGAACACACAATAATCAATCGCGGTAAGCGGTGTCCACGGAAGCAGTAAAAGAGTGGAGTTTAGCCAAAATACCAGAGCGAAAAATCCGGATGGGTTATTCCGTATCACCAAGATGCCACAGGACCCGACACCCGACAAAACGGTCTCTGATACCACTGTTGGGTATCGGGTCGTACAATTTTGGGAAAAACAGGATCGATTATAGAAGCAGATTAAACGAATATAACAATTACAGTTTATATCCTATGGGATAGGGTTTAAGGATTACAGGCCAACTAAATGAACCTATAATTATAACCAATATAATTATTCCAATAAACCCGAAAAAGATGCTGTCGAAAAGGATTACAAACATCCAGAATAAATCTAAAAAACACAAAGAGCCGATCCAGTTAGCAATGATAATGATAATAACCGATCGGAAATACACTACCAACCAATAGTAGAATACTTCATAATGTATATTAATATATATATAACAAATATATATATAATATATAGATAAATACCAGAAAATATATATATAACAAATATATATTAATAATAATTACACAAAATCACCAAGAACAGCAATAAGTTAGGATCAGAAACCCCCCCCTTTAAGAACGAGATGAATAGGCTCAAATCTTCCAAAACCCTAGCAATTGACACCAATACAATCGTTTTTCCACAGAGGAATGCCTGAACCACCATCAACTGGCCACAAAGCCCGATAGCACCTTATTTCTAACCCAGAAATCTCAGAAATCAACACCGATCTCACTCACAGATATCACAACAAAGATATCTCAAGATTTCATTCAGATTCTCAAAGGTGCAACTCGGTATTCAATTTTCGGTCTTCAACTTGGTGTACAAAACTCCAACCTCAGCCGAGCCTTATATACACACAAGGAGGAAATCGGATGTCACAGGATTCCATTGTGTTGGTCATCGGCTCACGGGGGAAGAGGGATGAAAGAATCGGGAGCAGGTTCTGGGTTTGGAGGAGTTGACCGAGGGGGAGGAGAAATCACGGGGAAGAGAGGTGAGACAGCAGTGTGGAGGCGGTGAGGAAATGAGGGAGAGGGTTAGGGTTAGGGTAAATATAAGGGAGTATCGGACGGTCCAGATTAGGTGTAGGTAATACATCTAGATCGGACGGCTCCCATTCAAAAGGGCTTCCATAGATCGGGACAGCTCATTAAATGGTATGTGGCCAAATCATAACAGTTGGGTATCTCGTAGTGTATTGGCACATGCAAGTATTTAGGACTTCATCAATGATTTTCAGAAACAAGAAGCAGATTTTTGCTTTTCTTCGGGACAAGACTTGGAAACGGACACAAAGTTAGTATGGCAAGCATTTTTCCAAGGCGGGTCGTGAGGTTCTAATAAAATATGTGGCTCAAGCAATTCCTACTTATTATATGAGTACCTTTATTTTTCCGTCTACTTTAGGTGAGGAGTTGGAAATGATGCTGAATTCTTTTTGGTGGGGTACGAATTGAACCAATTCAAAAGGCATTAAATGGCAAAGTTGGGAAAAGCTCTATATGAGGAATGAGTATGGAGGTATGGGTTTCTGTCACTTCTATGGTTTCAATTTCGCAATGCTAGGGAAGCAAGCCTGGAATATTTTTACCAAGAGAGATATTATAGTGCATCGTGTCTTCAAAGCTAAATATTTTCCGAGTGGAGATTTTGCGGGGGCTCGCTTGGGCCATAATCGCAGTTATGTTTGGCGTAGCATCTACACTTTATGGTGTTAAATTTGGGATATAGATGGCGAGCTTGGAATGGTAGGAGCACCAATGTTTGGAAGGGCCCATGGCTAAAGGGTCGAAGTGATTCTAGAGTCACATCCCCGATGATACAAGGTTTGGAAGACATGAAGGTGTGTCACCTCTATGATGCAGCCTCTAGTGATTGGAATATTGTTCTCATTAATTCAATTTTTTCAGCAGCCGATGCAAGCTTAATTAAATCCATGCATATGCTTATTCGCGAAAATGATGATAATATCACTTGGTGGAGAAATAGGAATGGGTCTTATTCAGTACGGCCAGCATATTATGCGGCGGTGAAGGATTTAATTGATAAGTTACACCTAAGAAAGGAAGGTGACTAGTTGGCGCTGTAACACCCCCAAACTGATTGGGAATATTACAGCGCCGCAGACCCTCTCGGTGAGGATCTACCAAGCTAAATACAGAAAAACACGATAAACCATACATGCCAACACGCTAAAGTCGAACCACTAGACCGATTTGGTCTTTGCCAGAACACAACACACTACCAAAATCAACACTTTAGCCGACGGCTTAAAGTGGTCAGCTAAACTCCAAAGTCGTCGGCTAATCACGCCAGCCGTCAGCTAAAAAAATGTCGGCCGATATTCGTCGGCTAAGGTTTAGCCGACGACTTTTTTTGTAGTCGTCGGCTAAAAGTTCAAAGTTTAGCCGACCACTACAGCAAGGTCGTCGGCCAAAACCTGTTGGAAAAAAAAAAAGAAAATTTAGCCGATGACCTTATCGAGTCGGTCGGCTAAAACCTGATTATTAAAAAAAAAAAACTTTAGCCGACGACCTTATCAAGTCGATCGGCTAAAACCTGATTATTAAAAAAAAAAAAAAAAAACTTTAGCCGACGACCTTTACATATGTCGTCGGCTAAAACCTGTTTTAAAAAAAATACACTTTAGCCGACGACCGTCTTATATGTCGTCGGCTAAAACCCTTTTATTTTTAAAAAAAATAAATTACTTTAGCCGACGACCTTTGGAAAGTCGTCGGCTCAAAAAAAAAATCAGATTTTGGGATCCCAAAACCTGTATTTTTTGCACCTGCAATTTTTATACACCAGCTCTCATTATCAACAACAATCAACGCGCAACACATTCAACTAATACCATCAATAATATGCCCAACATTATATGCAACACAATGCACAACACATTCAAGAAAATTAATTTCATCAACATACTAGTAGCATCAAAGGTCTCATATACACATCGATACACTTTCCTGGATATCCCGGCCCCGGGACTAACAAGGTCAACATATTATACTCCTTCCGCATACACATCCACGGAGGAAGATTGTAAGGAATCACTACAACAGGCCATATGGTATATGAAAGACTCATGTTACCAAAAGGGTTGAAACCATCAGATGCAATCTCGAGCCTCATATTTCGGATATCTGTAGAAAAATTCAGATACTCCCTATCTATATGCTTCCACGCCTCTCCATCTGAAGGGTGTATCATAGTATCACTGTCATTAATGTGTAGCTCGGCATGCCATCTCATTGCTTTTGCCGTGTGAGGAGACATAAAAAGCCGTTCCAACCTGTCCTTCAGTGGAAAATACCAAATTACCTTCACCGGTTTCTCTTTTCCAGAAGGAGTGATCCTATATCTCTCTGTATCACATACAGGACATCTTGTGAGGTCTTCATTAGGATGCCCCCAGAATAGAACACAATCATACATGCAGACGTGGATCTTAATGTAGGAAAGACCAAGATCTTTCAAAATTTGTCTCATTTTTGTATATGTATTAGGAAGATGATGACCCTGTGGAAGCATATTACTCGTAAGATCCAAGTAATCATCTACAGACTTGATGGACGGTCTGTTTTCCACCTTTAATCTCATCGTTTCCATGACACAATCAAGAACAGTCATCTTACACTCTGGGTATAGAGGGGTCTGTTGGAGTTGAATTAGCTTGTTGTACCTGTCAAGCCCAGCAGTATTGCAAGGCAACGGTCTACGGGGTCGTGGGATTGGCTCAGTTGGTACAAACGTCTCAAAAAAACCAAACACATCATCAATCAACCTCCTCTTCGGATCGGTCAACCCGTCGTTACCACTAAATTGTCCATGATCATATGGAATAACAGAATTCGGTGCTTCACCGTGGTATATCCAACATGTATATTTACTCCAAAAACTATTCTTCTTTAGGTGTTCCCAGACCTCATCAAATGGAAAACGAAACATATCACTGCGACATCCACATTTATTACACGGACAGTAGTGCAACGTATTACCATTGTCGTGCTCTTTTACAAATCTCATAAACTGCTTCATCCCATCCGTTACACTTGGATCCCATTTTCGTAACCCAATCCAACTCTTGTCCATCCTGAAAATGTATAAATTTTCCAATATTAATCTAACTAACTAATATTGTTCAAATTATAAATGAAATCACAACAAACAATTAATCATAATGATTATCATCATAAAACTTAATCTTTATACATAAAAGCTTTCGAATGTACAACATGAATAATACAAAGTTTCGAAATCACAATAAAAAATACAATAAAATACGTACCTTAGCGTGCGCTAGTGTTGAGAGTTAGCGTGCGCTACCCGAACTCAATTAGCGCGCACTAAAGAGAGTACGTAGCGTGCGCTACTCCTCACACACAGCCCACTATGAAGATGACAATGATGATAAACACGGCACGATTCTCCAACTATATTGATGATGAATGACGATTGATACATGATACAATTACTCTGAATGGTGAAAACAATGATTGAATATTAGTGACAAATGATCATTAATGAGTGAAAATTACTGAGTGACAATTACTGAACGATAGATACTGAATGATAAATACTTAATGATAATGACTGAATTACAACGGGGTATTACATACAACCCCCTTAAAAGAGTTTCGTCCCCGAAACTAAGGGTCAAACAACTCGGGATAACTCTCCCGCATACTATCCTCGGTTTCCCAAGTAGCCTCTTCGACTCCGTGTCTAGATCACTGAATTTTAACCAAAGGAATCGTCATGTTCCTCAACTATTTGATTCGCTGCTCTAAGACTCGTATAGGATGCTCCGCATATGAATGATCATCAGCGATCTCGGTTTCGTCAAACTGAAGTATGTGACTTGGGTCAGCAACATACTTCCGTAACTGAGAGACGTGAAAAACATTATGAATTCGGCTCAACGCCGGAGGTGAGGCCAATTGATAAGCTAGCTCGCCTACTCGATCCATAATCTCAAACGGTCCAATGAATCTCGGACTCAACTTTCCCCTCTTCCCAAAACGGAAGATACCTCGACTCGGAGATACCTTGACCAAAACATGGTCACCCGCCTCGAACTCTAATGGCTGACGACGGTTATATGCATAAGATTTCTGTCGACTCTGAGCGGTCAACAAACGACTCCTGATCAAAGCTACCTTCTCACGGGCGGCTATAAGTATATCGGGCTCAGTGCCGATTGATTCTGATAAGTAATCCTAACACAAAGGAGATCGACAATGATGACCGTACAAGGACTCCTAAGGTGCCATCTTAATCGAAGCATGCCAACTATTATTGTACGTGAACTCGATCAATGGTAGTTGGGCTTCCCAATCATCTTTCCAATCGAGAACACATGCCCTCAACATGTCCTCCAAAGTCTGAATAGTCCTATCTGATTGTCCGCCGGACTGAGGATGAAAAGCTGTACTAAGATTAGGCTGATTTCCCACAGCACGATGAACTGATTTCCAAAAATGAGACACAAATCGTCTGTCACGATCGGAAACGATACTTTCAGGAGTACCGTTCAGTCTCACTATCTCTTTGATGAACAACTGGCAAGTCTCTCGGGACCCCACGTATCCTTAATCTCAAGGAAATGAGCTGACTTAGTTAGACGATCCACAATTACCCAAATTGTATTCATGCCACGACGACTGGTCGGCAAACTCGTGATGAAGTCCATTGAAATATCTTCCCACTTCCACTCTGGAATAGGGAGGGGTTTCAGCATACCCGCCGGTCGCTGATGTTCTATCTTGACTTGCTGACAGGTTAAGCATCTCGAAACAAATTTCGCGACTTCTCACTTCATATTACTCCACCAGTAATTTTGTTTCAAGTCTTTGTACATCTTGATAGACCCCGGATGAACGGAATAGGGGGTAGCATGAGCTTCTCTCAAAATTGAGTTTTTCAAGTCGTCATTCACCGGTATGCACAATCAATTCTTAAATCAAAAAATTCCATCCTCGTGGACCACAAACACAGGGGCTTTCCCCTGAGTCACATCATCGCGGATGCGCAACAAAAATGGGTCCAAACCCTGATTCTCCCTGATCGCCTCCTCAAGTGCCGATGAAATCTCTAACGTACAAAGTTGCCCTTGTACTTGCTATAACCAGACCTCGATATCGGGTCTCAGAAATTCCTGGTGAAGTTCCTTCTGAACTGTTAATCGAGCAAGCATCTGCTCCTGAACGGACTTACGACTCAAGGCGTCGGCGACAACATTCGCCTTGCCCAGGTGGTAAAGTATCTCAATATCATAATATTTGATTAGTTCCAACCACCGTCTCTGTCTTATATTTAACTCCTTCTGAGTAAATATATACTTTAAACTCTTATGGTCGGTGAATATCTGACAGGTAACGCCATAAAGATAATGACGTCAAATCTTCAATGCGAATACCACGATTGCTAGCTCCAGGTCATGGGTCGGATAATTAACCTCGTAAGGTATCAATTGCCGTGAAGCATAAGTAATAACTTTCCCGTTCTGCATTAGTACACATCCGAGACCCTGTCCGAACGCATCACTATAAACCAAAAATCCTTCCGTCCCTTGCGGTAAAGAAAGGACAGGTGCTGAAATTAACCAGCTCTTGAGTTCCTCAAAACTCTGTTGACACGCGTCGGACCACGTGTATTTCTTATCTTTCCTTAAAAGGTTCGTCATGGGTTGAGCGATTTTAGAAAATCCTTCCACAAATCACCGATAATAACCAGCTAATCCGTGGAAACTTCGGATTTCCTTAACATTCTTCGGAGGTTGCCAATCTCGGATAGCCTCCGTCTTCTGAGGGTCGACACGAACTCCGTCTGATGAAATTATATGTTTGAGAAACGTCACTTCGAACATCCAGAACTCACATTTGGAAAACTTCCCATAAAGTTGCTCTCGTCTCAACACATCGAGCACCTGATGAAGGTGAAACTCGTGCTCCTCCCGGTTATGAAAATAAATTAAAATGTCATCAATAAAGACGACCACGAACTGATCCAAATAATCGATGAAAACCCGATTCATTAACTCCATGAATACTGCAGGTGCATTAGTTAACCCAAACAGCATTACGACAAACTCATAATGACCATAGCGTGTTCGGAACGCCGTCCTTGCGATATCCGACTCTCGAATTCGCAGCTGATGATATCTAGATCTTAAGTCGATCTTGGAAAATACTGAAGCTCCATGAAGTTGATCCAAAAGATCATCGATACGGGGTAGAGGATATTTATTCTTGATCGTCACACGGTTCAATTCCCGGTAATCAATACACAAGCGGAACGAACCATCCTTCTTCTTGACAAATAACACTGGTGCTCCCCACGGGACGCACTCGGTCGAATATAACCCTTCTCGGTCAAATCCTCTAATTGATTCTTCAACTCCTGCATTTCGGTCGGGGCCATCCGATACGGAGCCTTCGATATTGTGGACGTACCAGGCTCCAACTCTATTGTGAATTCCACATCTCTCTGTGGAGGTAAACCCAGTAACTCGTCTAGAAATACATCGGCATATTCTCTCACTAGCAGAATATCTGACAATGACACTGATGATTCCTCGTTCTTGGTCATATGGCACCAATAACTGACACACCCCTGACTGAGTAATTACACTGCTTTCATCAAGTTGATGACTCTCCCAGAACAGCTGGGATTACCTCCCTGAAATACACATTTGACCCCATCATCTGAAATGATAGTGACCATACGCTTACGGACACTAATGACGGCATCGTGACGATCCATCCAATCAATACTCAGGATGACGTCGTCTCTTGGTAAATCTACCATGATTAGGTCTGCTAACCAATCACGGCCATGAAGCTGAATCGGACAATCCTTAATCTCACGATTCCCGGTAATTCTTCTACCATCAGGTAGACCAATGACATAAGGCTCACAACTAGTAGCACTACCTAGACATAGTCTACTCAAACATGACTCGGAAAGGAATGAATGCGATGCACCAGTATCAGAAAGGGTACACACAGGTTGAGATAGAATATCGAGTGTACCTGAGATCATCCGGGCCTCCGGATCATCAGTCCTCTTCATCTCATAAATTCGGGGCTTGCCGACCCCTGAACCGGATGCTCCCGTATGATAGCTCTTTGCTCCACCTTTGTTTGCTCCTGTCGTCTTGAACGACGCGGACTGAGTGTCTTGATTCTACACCGCTGAATGTCTCAGGGCCTGAGATGATGCCGGAGTAGGTTTAGACTCTCTTCGGCAAAAACGAGCCTTATGCCAAGCGATCCCACAGTTATGGCACGTGACAGTCTGCCTCGGGCACTTGGTGCTGAAATGACCATGTTCTTCACAGTTGAAACAGGTGATGGCCGAACTGGCCACTCGTGACTGAGACTCGACAGGTCTAGGTGCCATAGGAGGTCGCTCAGAAAAAGTAGAGCCCGCACAAGGCTTCTTGAAAGTGGCCTGACTGCCTTCAGACTGATTACGATTCTTTGACTTCTTGCCAGTAGATGAAGGTTGTTGCTTAGCAATCTCCTTAGCAGTAAGCTCATAAGTCAGAGCTTTCTCGATGAATATGGCCGGAGTGGTGCAATTGTGATTAAGCAACTGCATCCGTATACGAGGCTTCAACCTCTTACTGAAATACTTGATCTTGTCCGCCTCATAGTGAATAATAGACGAGGCGAAAGGAAGTAGCTCCTGGAATTTCTCGGCGATGGTGAGAACATCATCGTCCGCTGAGAGGTCGGGAGTGAGTAATTCTGACAACTTGGCCTCCCCGAGTGGGTCCGGATAATACCTCTCCATCATGAGAGTCTTGAATTGATCCTAAGTACAAGATCCATCGATGGGCTTCAACGATAACCACCATGAATGAGCGCTCTTACCCAGATAGTAAGCCGCGACTGAAACTTTGTGCCCTTCGGGACACTCCACCATAGAAAACAACTTCTAGAAATACTCAAGCCAGTGAACAATATCCGCCGGCTCAGATGAGCCCTCAAAAGTAGGTGGCCTCTAGAGAGATGTCGCCAATGATACTGCTTACACCCCTCTCTTGCCCTTGAGGTGGCGGAGGAGGAGCCTGTTGATTCTGAGTAGCTGAGTTCTGCATCGTCTCCATGAGGCATGCCATTTGAGTCATCTGGGTCATCATGCCCTGCATAAAAGCGAGTGGATCGACCCGAACACCTTCTGATTGTGCTGTGTCCCGGGTACGACTCCCTGACAGTGAGTGATCATTTCTGGGTGAATGAGTGGCAGCGTCGCTTCTCGATGAATTCGCATTATTCCTCGCATTCGCGTGTGTATTCACACGAGCTCTCGGGTTTCGGCCCACACCATGGCCTCTCCCCCCGCGTCCTCTGCCAGCTCTTTCCATACTGAAGTGGAAAGTCAAATGATAATTATATATTTCGCATGAATATCACATTATGATTACGTTATGAAATGATGAAAATGAGCATACGCGCTCAAACACAATGATTACATGAATGATCAATTGAAGTGACGTGATTATCTTATGAAATTCTTGAAATGATTATCTTGAACAAGTTAACAAGATTAATGATATGATCCTCAAGACCAACAACTGAACAATGAAATGAACTGAGTGATTAATGAATTAACATGATCGGCTTGATCACAAATGAAAATGATGAATGAGGATTGTTGACTGTTGAATGATGAATGAGCGATTCTTATTGCCAGAAATTATACCATGGCGTCAGAAATCTTTCTGTTCTTTGGTCTGAGGGGCTCGGCTCATACACAGGTCACACGTGACGCGAAAGTCCAATGATACTAGTCTGATGAATGATGATTTCAAATGAGACATGACTCGGAAGGTAGCATTCAAAACCACTCTCCGATACCAACTCTGTAACACTCCAAACTATGCGAATATTACAGTACCGTGGACCCCCGACTAGGACCCACTAGGCGAATGAAAATTAATGAATTAAGTGATATAATTGTAGTAGCGAACCACAGTATATCAATAATTACTCCGATGAGGAGTTTTAAATACAACACACCCAGGATAAAACAGAATACATGTATATTTTATATGAAGATAAAATATACAACACCAATTAAAATGAGTATATAAATGGAAGTCTGCAGCGGAGTAGAAGTGAAGAAAATATGAAGACTGAAAGGACTGGGGGCCCCCTACTAGTATCACTGGGACTCCTCGCTGTCAACGTTCTCTTCTCGTGCCTTAGCCTTGCCATGACCTGAAAACAACATCTCCCAATGGGGTCAGTTACACAGAACAACAATCCTCAAGAGTTGAATAAACACAATCATGATATATCTTAATTATGAAATGACACTGAAGAGAGGCATCATAGTATGCCCGTAATGGTATGTGCAAGTGCAAAAGACGAGTGTCCAGACACACCCGTCCTTGTACCTAATTAGTCTCACGGAGGTACGTTACCGTGTGCACAGTACAATGTGTCGGTGAACCCAACACATGACCATCACGTGCCCGACTAAAAAAATTCCACACATCCCTATCCGGCCACGCAATATGAACCCAGAAGGTCATATGGACAAGAAATGACCATGAAGAATAATAATGAATAACAATCCGACAAAGTCAAGAATGACTCACCGAGATGAAATGATAGTGAAATGAATGATAGCTCAATGAAATGATTGGAACCGTCGTTCCTCGTGAATGAAGTGATTAATTGACAATTGCAAGTCTCAATACGGTTAATACATTATGAATGAATTATGATTATGAATGAACAACAACGAAAGGAATGAATATCCTTTTAACCGAGTAAGAATTAACTTACTCAACACCGGTGAAGAATGTCCTTCCTCGAACAACGTCCTCAAAAGGATGTCGGTCGCTCGAACAACCTTGAATGACAATTACCAACAAACGCTCAATATATGTATCAAACACGATTCTAACCAACTCAAATGTCGATACAACAATATCCAAACTCATTGAGGCATTCTAACAAATACTTAGCAAACATACATCTTTTGATAATATCCAAACCCGAATATATCGAAACCAACTCCAAAATGAGTATTTCAAACCAACAAAACACCTTCAATGATATCAATAATCCCATAGGAATCCACAAATCGAGTTAACGACAACATCTAATCGAAAACCCCCAAATATCATAGTCAACTCTAATGTGTTCTTGAATCAAACCCCCAACAATTCATGAAATCCGAAATATATGCCATTAAATCCGTAGGAATACATTTATCCAAGGTAGATAATCCATATCTAACATATTCCAACAACAATCCAAGCTTACACGAAGAAATCGGAAGGAAAAAGCCCAAAATCCGAAATTCTAGATCCAAGAGATTATTACCTTGATTAGATGTGTTGGAGATGATGAAATGATGATTACTCCGAATTATAAGCTTGGAGATGTTGATAGATGATTGCACCTCGAGGAACACTCCTCAAGAAGACCAAATCGCCCGCAACCCCAGTTTAGCGTGCGCTAGCTCCTGTGCATAGCGTGCGCTAAGGGGTGTACTGGGTAGTCCAGTATCCTCTGTTTACAACGGTCCAGTGCCTTCTGGACTGCCTGCTGAACTACATTAGCGTGCGCTAGTGTTGAGAGTTAGCGTGCGCTACCCGAACTCAATTAGCGCGCGCTAAAGAGAGTACGTAGCGTGCGCTACTCCTCACACATAGCCCACTATGAAGATGACAATGATGATAAAACACGGCATGATTCTCCAACTAGATTGATGATGAATGACGATTGATACACGATACAATTACTCTGAACGGTGAAAACAATGATTGAATATGAGTGACAAATGATCATTAACGAGTGAAAATTACTGAGTGACAATTACTGAACGATAAATACTGAATAATAATGACTGAATTACAACCGGATATTACAACAACAGCGTACAAATCCAAACGCTAACGGTTCACATAATTATAACATTACGCAAATAACCATCAGAAGATAATTAAAATTCAAAACCGAATTCCTATCTCTCGGTCAAGACAACTATCTCAATGAGTGCATACCGAACGACTAAGCGTCCACACCACCCCTTTAATCACAACTCCGAGCATTATAGTCGAAATGATAGTAACATCATTACTACATACCTACTAACCGAAATTCATAACCGAAAAGTTAAAAGCGGAAATCACGTTTCCAGTAAATTTTTGATAGACCTCATTTGAGTTTTTAAAAATCAAATTTTAAAAATTTGCAAAACAAGATGAAAATAAAATATGAGTAGTTTGAATTCTCAAAAATTTTCGGTCTCAAGGTCATCATAGGAAATCAAACTTTTTCCTCTCTTGAAGGATGTTTTATAATGAAATTTACGTGACTTCCCAAAGCATTTAAAGTTTCAAAATATCACGTTGATAAACTCTCCTTGCGTAGCCAAACCAAAACATTACTTCTATAAAAATGAGTTATACAAGGACACACACACACACATATATATATATATACACACACATATACACATACACCGGCACCACTCTTCATTCCAGTACAATGCGAGAATCAACAATCATGGTGTACGTATTCACGATTCAGATTTAACTCCACATCATAACACAAAAATCACACAAGCTCATGTGACACGAGATGCAACATATAGAGGGGAGACTTTCATTCAGAGATCGCACGAAGATAATGGCTGCACCTTGATACTAATCATGACCGACATCTCAGACAACGCGTCGTGACACGACTCAGTCAGACAAATCTAACAAAACAAGATTCGACAACACACAACTTGACCTGACAGCCTAGGTTTCCGCAACCTAAGCTCTGATACCATATTCTGTAACACCCCCAAACCGATTGGGAATATTACTGCACCACAGACCCTCTCGGCGAGGATCTACTAGGATAAATACAGAAAAACACGATAAACCATACATGCCAACACGCTAAAGTTGAACCACTAGAACGATTTGGTGTTTGCCACAACACAACATATCGAACATACATAACTGATTCTCATAACTCGTACCCATGCAGGGGTTTGAACCCATCAACATCCCCATAAAATGGGGGAACGATACGACGGAGACACAAACATCGATACTCTACCAAAACACTCAACGACTGGTCTTCATGTGATTAGTATCATCGTCTTCCATCATCCTTCATACCGATCCGGTGATTCGCTCCCCAGCAACCTACAAATACCTGGACGCAATACAGACATCCACCCCCCGAATACTCGGGGGGTTAGCAAACCTCCACTATTTTGCTAGTGCAAGTATAAAATACAAATACAAGCCATACATATCATATTCTGGGAATACAATAACATGATTAATTTAGAGACTTCCCGAGATGTTTCATTTAGTTAAAATAGTTCAAGTATTGAAAGTAGAAGTGAACAAGTAAGCACTTTGAAAATAATTCTGAATCCCGGGAGTTTTTGATTGGAAAATAATCACGAAAACTATAGCCAAACATCAATTCACAATTGAAGACCAATTACACACAACACATCATCTATAAGCCATTCTAGTCCAAGCACCTCTGATAAATATGTATTACATTCCCAAGCATTACGGAAAGTCAAAACATCGTGATACTCCGGATATATCACAAAATGCACTAAGCCATTAGGCTAAAAATACTCCCAGATTAACCGTGGACCCGAAAATGCGTGAATCCCTCCTCGGCCCTGCCAGTCCCTCTCGGAGTGGATAATCCGAATGTTCACGGACCCGACAATGCGCGGATCCCTCCTCGGCCTCGGCAGACCCTCTCGGAGTGAACGAATATAACTCTCACATTCAGCAGTAATATCCGACTTCTAATGCAAAGGACTATAAACCATATACTCAGAGTACTCACTAGAATGGCCTCCACAATCGAACACAAGCAAGACTAATAATATAATCTACAAACTATGAAAGGTAGGAATGAAATGAGGTAAACAACTAGTAAAATGTTTTAAAGAATTCCCAGCCTTCCGAAAACCATTTTGGGACACAGCCCAAATGTTATTTCCAAAATACAACTCCAATCACAAATCACGGGGTCCAAGACCCAAATATCCACATTGACATCCTTCCAAGGGTTATTCGCATCCCGTGCTAGTAAACCACGGACCTTGGAGTCTCCTTGAGACATCCCCGAGTGAACAACCCAATAAGAAACCACACAATATCACACATCATCGTGACGATAGTCACCTAACAGTACTACACGAAAACTAGGCACAACATACAATACTAATACCCATTCTCAGAACGACACATTCATTCTCAAACATTCAAGTTAATTTTAGAAGAAAACACTTATCGAGGATATATATCGAATCTTTTGGAAGTTCAATAAAACATTCAATTAGCACATAGACAATCATCAATTATTATATCTTACGAAATTCGAAGTGTGTGGGCAAGATACTTGCCTCAAAATCACGAGCAACGGAACGATGAATGGACGGGTTCGAGCAGCCCTTGAGCTTCCAAATAACGATCAAGAATCTCGACAGTCCCCCGAATACTACGAGAATAATACCATCTGGAATCAACAAACTAATCGGAATCCAAATCAACACTAAGAACAACACAGATCTAAGGGTTTCTCAAAGGAATCAAGAACTATGTTCCGAGTGATATGAAATCATGAATGAGTTCAAAAATCCAAAGATCATGACTGTTGTTGCCCAAAATATTTATCCGAAGATCAATACTGCTGGAAGACGGACAACAAACAAATGCGGGAGCACTTCCGAGAGAAGATAAATAAAACAAGATTTGCCGGGTTTGTTAGGCCCGGGCTTGAATGCTCTCGCGAGATGTTATTAATACGAATATTCGTGGATACAAGTATTAATGAGAGAAATCTAAATACAATGAGTGTAAAAAGACTCTGTTGATCCGGCTCTTGAGCGAAGCTAGGTGTTCTTCGTCCCGCCGGTAATCTGCTCGAGGAGAAAAGGCCGGGAGAAGTAAGACCGAAAGAAAGCCGTTGCCAAGAGTTGGATGTTAGCCAAGTGCTGTATATTGTTTCTGTATTGAGTGCTTGGATCGTGAAGTTGCAGAGTGTTTAGAGAGTCAAAATCTCGGTTTGTGCAGAAGAGTTTCGGTCCCTTTTCAAGTGCCTGCTGCCTTGTATATATAGAGGCTGAGAGGCCCTGTCCCCTATTGGGCGATCTCCTTTCGGCATTTAATGCAATGGGGCGATCGCCCTAAAGGTCACGTGGGCTGCCTGCCAAAAGTCTAAGGCTACAGCTGGTGGCCAGCCGTGCGGTCCAATGAGGATCCAGCACGCGTCCGGAAGCACTGTCACAGGAGGTCCCACTTAGCTACTTTCGGCGGACTTTGTCAGAAGGTGACAGGCTGTAGTCACATGTCTTGTCCGCCAACTCCTTTCGCAGGTCTGGGCCATGCTGGTAGGTGAGGTAGGAGACAGGTTTGTCAGCGCCTTTTGTGGATCTGCACGTGGGGCCAGTTTGAGACTTGGTCTTTGCCGACTGGATGGTCATCGGTGGAGATCGTCATGATGCGGTCGATCGGCAGATGCCCCGGGAGGTCGGTCACCAAAGGTCGATCGGCAGATGCCCAGAGAGGATCGTCCGCTAGTCGATCGCCAGGAGTCGGTCGCCGAGTGCCGAGTGATGATCGTATCTGAGGTCGATCGCTCGGCACCGGGACTTGTCCTGGGACCTTCATTTGGCCGATTTAGTTGGTCCGCTGGGTTGAGGCTCGGTCGCCTGGTCGCCGCTCGACAGATCTGCCTTGGCCGCTCGGCAGATCTGCCTTGGCCGCTCGGCAGTAAGTCGGTCGCTCGGCCTCGGAGGCGATCGCCGGTCGGAAGGTGTTAAATCTTGACACAACAATTGCCCCCCAGCTTGCTCCTATGTTGAAGACATGGGGCGAGGTGGTTCTTGCTGGCGATCGCGTCTGGATGAGGACGGGCGACCTTGCTGAGCTGACTTAGGACTCGGACTTGGGCTAACATAGTCGATTGGTTTAGCTATCTTTCGGTCTTGTACCTGCAAAAAACAACATTGGCCGATCCCCCATGGAAACTTGGTGGTTTCGCTTGCTTGAGGAATCGTGCACAGTCGCGGAGATCGATGGACCGACCCCATGACCGTGTCTTGGTGCGCGAAGACAATGAGTGTCTCGTGACTCACTTTATTATGAGGGCCCTCTGTTAGGCTGCGCCTCGCCTTGTTTTTAAACGAAAGGCGTGCGGTCTCGGTCTAGAGGAGTCCTTGCGCGGGGCAGCGTCGGATGAATCAACTCCACGCCCGCGGCTTGTTAGCTCTGCTTCCACCTCGGCCAGCCATGGAGATGGCCGACCTCGACGGTGTACGTTGAGACGGGGTTGTGGAATGAGTCCACTGATTAATTTTGGAGAGCCCTCCGACTACGCCGGCCTCGTATTTAAACGAAGGGCGGGCGATCTCGGCCGAAAGGGACCTTGCATGGCCGGGCAAATGGCCCATCGATCGACAGGCCATGGCTTTATGATGTGCGGAGGCGATCTTATGCCTTAGTTCGTCATGTTATATGGCCGGACTGTAGGTGGCGATCGTGTCCTCCGAATCGGATGATGTAGCGTGATGATCGGCGATCGATCCGAAGATCGGCGATCGCCGCCGCCGATCGCTTATTCGTAGGTCGATATTGGCGATCGGGCGGGAGATCGTCGTCCCGGTGCCGATCGCTTCCGCTCATGTGCTAAGAAGAAACCTTTGCCTCGGCCGTAAAATCTGCGGCTCTTGCCCTAAGGCTGCGTAGGTCGAGGTTGGGTCTTCGTAAGATGCCCGAACATAGGCGAAAAACCCCGAAAACCTCCTAGACCGCGTAGAGGGCGGTCTCGTCGCTTATGGGCTCGCCATTGAGGATGATCACGCCCACCTTGGCCGATGTAGTCCGAGTCGGACTCTTCTTCTCCCCGCTTGATTTGCATCATGCGAAGGGGACCTTCGGGCCGACGACCCCGGTGGCGAAGTACTCTGAAGCCGTGCGCCACTTCGTTAAAGGAGCCAATGGACCGAGGTGGCAATGAAGTGTACCACCGCGGGCGAGGTCGCCCAGTCGGAGGGAACATTCGGCATCCGGTCGCGCGATGCCCCGCACTCCACCATGTAGATGTTGAACTTCCTTAGGTGCACTTGGGGTCCGATCGCCCCACGTACACGGGTGTTTGCGGGGAGCGATCCCGTCCGCGGGGCGAGCTCGATGTCGATCGCGAGCGGCTCGCTTAGCCCGGCGATCGTCTTCTTGGCGCCCGCAGATTCCAGGCGCCTTCATGTCGTTAAGTTGACGTTGCATTGCGGCCATCGCCGTGGCTTGGTCGCTTGCCGATCGGCTTTGGGAGCGAGCCGAGGCGATCGTGTACCGATCTCCGGCTCACGCCGCCGAGCTCGGCAATTCGGCGAGGGGGAGCCGACGGCCAGGCCGCCTTCCGGGAGTCGGGTAGGCCGAGCTCCCGGTGACGGACTCAAACTCCGTCGTCTCGTAGCCGGGACCGCCCGGTAGCTGTGTCGGGTCACCGCCTGTGCGATCGAGACGAGGTGCCCCGGTGGCGAGCGCCTCTTCTGCGACGGGAGCCTCTGGCGATTGCTCGGCCAGTAGTGCCTTGAGCTTCCGCTTAATCTCCCGGCGAGAGACCGGGGGGGCGGTAGCTGGAGGCGCGTCGAGAGCACTCCGTCGCTCCTGTAGGACGGTCAGGGCCCCTTCGATCTGTTCCTTGGTTCGGAACCGATCGAGCGAGAGGCTCGGGCCGCCTTCCCGGGACGTGGTCGAGCGCCTCCGGCCGCGGCGGCTACCTTCCACCATCGGTTGCGGCTCGGGCCCAGGACGGAACAGGGGTCCGCCGGTGACCGGCTTTCTTCGACGCGGATGCGGAAGACATGATTTCTGAAGGATTTCTTTTGAAGTGCAGTGAGTGTCACTTCAAATATCTGCCCCGAGAACAGTGAGTGTTCTTCGGGACGGTGGGTGTAAAAATTCGAGGGTTGGATGCCGCCCTTCTTCTAGCGCCAATTGTTGTTGCCCAAAATATTTATCCGAAGATCAATACTGCTGGAAGACGGACAACAAACAAATGCGGGAGCACTTCCGAGAGAAGATAAATAAAACAAGATTTGCCGGGTTTGTTAGGCCCGGGCTTGAATGCTCTCGCGAGATGTTATTAATACGAATATTCGTGGATACAAGTATTAATGAGAGAAATCTAAATACAATGAGTGTAAAAAGACTCTGTTGATCCGGCTCTTGAGCGAAGCTAGGTGTTCTTCGTCCCGTGAATCTGCTCGAGGAGAAAAGGCCGGGAGAAGTAAGACCGAAAGAAAGCCGTTGCCAAGAGTTGGATGTTAGCCAAGTCAGTATATTGTTTCGTATTGAGTGCTTGGATCGTGAAGTTGCAGAGTGTTTAGAGAGTCAAAATCTCGGTTTGTGCAGAAGAGTTTCGGTCCCTTTTCAAGTGCCTGCTGCCTTGTATATATAGAGGCTGAGAGGCCCTGTCCCCTATTGGGCGATCTCCTTTCGGCATTTAATGCAATGGGGCGATCGCCCTAAAGGTCACGTGGGCTGCCTGCCAAAAGTCTAAGGCTACAGCTGGTGGCCAGCCGTGCGGTCCAATGAGGATCCAGCACGCGTCCGGAAGCACTGTCACAGGAGGTCCCACTTAGCTACTTTCGGCGGACTTTGTCAGAAGGTGACAGGCTGTAGTCACATGTCTTGTCCGCCAACTCCTTTCGCAGGTCTGGGCCATGCTGGTAGGTGAGGTAGGAGACAGGTTTGTCAGCGCCTTTTGTGGATCTGCACGTGGGGCCAGTTTGAGACTTGGTCTTTGCCGACTGGATGGTCATCGGTGGAGATCGTCATGATGCGGTCGATCGGCAGATGCCCCGGGAGGTCGGTCACCAAAGGTCGATCGGCAGATGCCCAGAGAGGATCGTCCGCTAGTCGATCGCCAGGAGTCGGTCGCCGAGTGCCGAGTGATGATCGTATCTGAGGTCGATCGCTCGGCACCGGGACTTGTCCTGGGACCTTCATTTGGCCGATTTAGTTGGTCCGCTGGGTTGAGGCTCGGTCGCCTGGTCGCCGCTCGACAGATCTGCCTTGGCCGCTCGGCAGATCTGCCTTGGCCGCTCGGCAGTAAGTCGGTCGCTCGGCCTCGGAGGCGATCGCCGGTCGGAAGGTGTTAAATCTTGACACAACAATGACCAAGACAACAAGAATTACATAATCAATTCATCATAATCGGATTAAATCGAAGAACCAAGGAGAAACCCCCAAAATTCAAGAACTACGGTTCTAAGAAGAAAATACCTTGATTTGGGCCAAGAAGATGATTAGATGATGTTAAACATACATAAATCCATCTCAAGATGAAGCTTCGTGATGAAGATCACCCAAAAGCCCTCCAAAAGCTCGCTCCCAGCGGAAAGGGATGAAGAAGGGTGAGAAATGACAAAGTGAAGGCTGATGTACAGTACTTATACTATACAGTTATTAGCGTGCGCTAAGCACATACATTAGCATGCGCTAACGGGGTCAACGCTACAAAACATACCGCCCATAACACAGTTAGCTTGCGCTATCCAATATGCGTAGCATGCGCTAACGAGTCACGAATCTAGTCCAGTGTCTCCTGGACTGGTCTGCACCTACCAGGTAGAGTGCGCTAGAAAGAAGAATTAGCGTGCGCTAAGCAGTCGATAGTGTGGGCTAGCTACCAACCTTAGTATGCGCTAACGAGACTCCAGTCCCAGTCCAGTAGCTCCTGGGCTACCTCTGGACTGCCAGTTAGCGTGCGCTACATGCCCGGTAGCATGCGCTAACGATAGCACAGTAGCGTGTGCTACACCACAAGTGGTAGCGTGCGCTACACTGAAATGAGTCAAAAACTCATGAAATGATCGGGAACGGAAATTAAACACGTGTCAACTCATGACAAGACTATACGTGGCACAACATTCCAAAGAAATGGACAACGCCAATCCGATAATCCGTAGAAAAACTCAACGAAACTGGAATGAAGATCTTGGGTATTACAGGCGCTACGGCTGTAAACGAGGCGAATCGATCCGAATATCACAAGGTTCGAGTTCAGCTTGCAGGTTTTCGAACCTTAGGTTCGATTCGGCTCGGATTGCCTAAACCTTAGAATTTGAGGTTTGGCTCGGGTTCGATGGTTCCAGCCGAACACGCTCGAACGCATTCAACTCGATTTATTAAAAAAAACAAATTTCACCAAAACAACATGAAATTGAACATAATATATAATTAACATCATAGATTGAATAATAATTAAAATCAAAACCCGATTAAATATCTAATCAAACCAAAATAACCACTGAAGTTGTAAAAAATGTCTAAAGATTAAACAATACCTAAGGAATTTGTAAAAACCAAGAAAGTAAACCAATTTACACATAAGTGAATAGTGATCTCCTTCTCCTTCTCCAAAACCATCGGACCCATTGGTGTCTCGTCAAAAGGTACGAGATGCACAAACTTGATAAATATTCACGTGAATGAATATAAATATTTGCTTAGGTCATTTCATGGAATTGGGAGGTTTTGATTTTGTGGGATTGGATATTGTGGATTTTGTGGTGGTGGAAATTAGAGAGAAAGGGGGAGAGATGTGTGAAATGACAGTTGAGGGATCTAATTTGGGGTTTTTGGGGGGGAGGGGGGCAGGCTTTATGTTGAACTAAAGGGGAAAATTTAACTTTGAACTCAATATTTTAATGTTGGAGCATCATGTTAATGGACCAAAGATAAATTTATTTTTACCCAATCAACTTTGCACCAACTCGAGCTTTTTCGAACCGTTTGGGTTCGCCGAATATCAATTTCAAAGGTTCGGCTCTACGTTTGGTGCTCCGGACCGAGCCTCGAACCAAACTATTTCGAGCCAAATAATCCAAATAGAATCCAACTTTCGGGTTTATTTGTAGCCCTAGTTGGCGCTATGTAGGATGAAAGTGTCTCAAAAGGCTAAATCATTAATGTGGCGTGCAACTAGGGGAGTACTACCGACTAGAAGCAACCTACGCAAAAAGATGGTAAATTGCGAGTTAAATTGTCCGATATGCATAGGTAATGATGAAGTTGAATTGCATTTATTTTTTATTCTCCTAAGTCAAAGGAAATTGGGGCACATAGTGGTTTACGATCCGATGTAGCACAAGCAAGATCAACTACTGATAATTCTAAAGATTGCTTTCGAAGCTTGTTGATATCCTTACCGGCTTCCAAACAGGTGCTTTTAGTATGGTGTTTTGGGAAATTTGGAAGGTGAAGAATGACAAAACTTGAGAGAATATTAATACAGTTGTTGCAGGTGGGATGAGGAGGTCAATGGAATTTATATGGGATTGGGAGGTTCCTAGGAAGAAGCACGGTCCGAATTTGGTAGTGCAACAACATCAGGAAAATGAAGTGGTGTAATGGTTAAATTCGTGTGATGGAGAGCTCAAATGTAATGTGGACGTCGCACTATTTAATCAACAAGGTTGATACAGTATCGGGATGTGCATTAAGAACAAGTTGGGAGAGTCTGTCAAAGTTAAAAGTATAGATTTTTACGGCATACATCTTCCTCAAGAAGCAGAGGCTATAGGGCTTAAGCTTGATATTGTATGGTTGAGAGAGTTGGGTCTTCAAGCGGTTACCATGTTGTTACCCAAAATATTATCCGAAGATAAGGTTGCTGGAATGATCGAGTAACCAACAAGTGCGGGAGCACGTCCGTGAGAAATTAAATGACACAAGATTTGCCGGGGTTGTTAATCCCGGGCTTGAATGCTCTCGCGAGATTTTATTAATAAGTATACGGTTGAGTACAAATATTAATGTTAGAATCTATCACAAAGAGTGTAAAGGATTCTAGTTTTCTAAGCTGTGGAGCGTATAGAATGCCGGAAGAATCAGATATGGAGATCTGTGAATTCTTGCTATGGATGTTCTATGTGTGAGAATATCTTTATCTTTTCTCTCTCTTGTTTGCTGTGTATTTCGCGGTCCTTATTCTGTGCTATGGACCTTCTATTTATAGCAGATCAAGCTCCTAGGGGCCCTCCTGCGATCGCAGCCGATCGTCGTTATTTATATTATAATAAGACGGCCGATCATCTCGTCGCGTGGGGCTTTTCCCTTAAAGTCCGCGGTAATTCTTGGTTGATTGGTCTCGACGGGAACTCGCATGCGCCCGAGCTGTCACCCACCTTTTCGGCGGTACTGTTGGTAGGTGAAGTAGGTGACAGATCGTGAGCACAAGTCTTGTCTGTCAAGACTTTTCGCAGTCTGCGGCCCTGTTGGTAGGTGAAGTAGGTGGCGGGCGGTGGGCACCGATCTTGTCTGTCGGCACCTTTTGAGATCTCGCACGCGGTCGGCCGAGATTTGGGCTTTGGTGACTTCGACGGATCTCGATTAATACGTGGCACGAGACGATCGCTAATCGACAAAGGACGATCGCCTAATCAACAAAAGACGATCGCTAATCAACAAAGGGCGATCGCGTGGGTGCCGAGTTCAGGGTGTTTGCCCCTAGCATATCCCTCATGGTAGACTTCCATTGCTATGACGATCGCCCTCGAGGCGTGTTTAAATGCCGCACAACAATTGCCCCCACTCGGCTCGATGTTGAAAACACGGGGTGTGGTGGCACTTTGGCGATCGCTAATGTTTTAGACGACCGGTCGATCCGATTTCAAATTTGGACGATCTCCTTTTGCCTGGGAGCGGCGGGAAAAGAGACGTGGGCTCGCGAAACCGTGCAAGGACACGCGTCGCGTTTCTATTGAGGAGTCCGACGGTTCGTCGATCTTTGTCGATTGGCGTGCCCTCGAAAAGACGCGTCACGCTGGACTCGAGGGCCGCATTTATTGCGTCTGGCCGGTTGCATCCCGGCCTCGGACTTTCGCCTTATCGCCCAGAGACCCGGCCTCCATCTATAAAAGGGGCTAGGGCTACTCCGTTTTCATCTTTTACGCGTCCTTGTCTTCCTGCTGAAGCTCTGCAAAAATTTCCGAAGCTTGTTGCGCCGACCGTCTTCCTTTCTTTAGGTAAGAAACCCAATTTTTCCCTCTCCCTTAACTTTTTGAGAATATGTCGGGAGGATCTAAGGCCTTCGAGGTCGGAAGCACTTCTGCCGCCGCGGCTTCGCCGGACCGGGAGGAAATTCCTGTGGGAATCCCCGTGGAAACGGCCGCAGAGGCTATTCGTGCGGGGATTACACCCGCAGAGCTTGAGGAGCTTTTTAATGAGGCCGTAGTGGCGGGCTCTGCGGCGGCGGAGGAGCGAGATGCGTCGCCGGTGGAGGAAGACGAACTGATACGTTTGTCTTGGGAAAAGGACAGCGTCTCTGGCCCGGTTTATAGGGCTTTTGCTAGACTTATGGAGGGGATTGCCGGGCCCTGTCCGGAGTTTGATTTCGAAGCTTACTCCGCCGCTTATCCCTATGTACATGTGAAGCGGACGGAGTTTCGAGCTGCTGAACCGTCTCAATGGACTCTTGGTCAGATCCAGAGTTCGGCGACCTGGAAGGACATGACCCGCTGGAGGGCCAAATATCATATCCCCTCTGATGTGTCATTGCACGTGCCCGCCGAGAACGAACGTGCCGACCAGCCTCCCGAGGGTATGGTCGCCATCAACGAAATGACCTGGCTGCCGGTCTGCGGTTTCCCTTGCCGTTCGCCGTTTCGTATCTGCTGATCGCTGGAATTTGGCGCCTCTTCACTGACGCCGAGCGCTGCAGTTATCGACACCGACGTTATTTGGCGGTCACAGTTGTTTCGCCTTCGCGGGAGAGATGACTTATCTTTTAAGCCGACCGTGCGAAAGGGTCGATCGGCGGATACCATATCCAAGGTCGCGGGGTAGGGTGGTTAACCGGGTGCCGAGCAAAACAACGGGCGACCAGAAAAAATGGTTCTGGGTTGGTGGTGCCAGGAGGTCGGCATCGAGCGAACCCGGAGGAGGAGTTGGATATCCCTACCAATTTTCGGAGAGGAATCCAAGTAAGGGTTTCCTTTCTCCCTTCGTTTGGATACTCCTTGGACTGATCTAATTTTGTTTCCCTTTTTGCAGGATCCCTTGTTCCGTCGGCCGACGATCTCCCCTTTGATTTCTCGATCGTCTGGGAGCGGATTCGTGCATTGCCGATTTCCTATAAAGACGTTCGATCAGTCAGTCACGAAACTCACCGGTTGGGAGCTCGACTGTTTCGCTTCCCTCGCCACCTGAAGGCACCTGGTATGACTTTCTATCCACTCTTTTCTGCGAGGCGATCGTCTCCAAGAGGTCGCCACGTTTACGTAAGTGTCTAACTTGTTTTAGTTTCTTCTTTGGCAGAGACTTATTTTCCCGGATCACCGAGCTACCTCGGAGATCGCCATGTCTAACCCGGATTTCTCGGTCGCCTTCATATGGGAAAGAAAACGGGTCGCGTTTCCCGCGACGTCGTCTCGCCCGCCCCGTGGTGAAGCCCGTTGCGGTGCCGGCCGCCAGGAAACTCAAGGTGAGGAACGGCTCAGCGCAACCGCAAGAGGCGGAGGCCGAGGCGTCCTTCCGTCGGGCCGAGGCGGATTTAACCATCTGGAGCCGCCGATCGCCGCTCCCCGTTTCTTGTTCCGATGGCGGAGGCTGGTCCTGCAGGCCGTCGGCGTCCGGCTCAGTCGCCTTCGGCTACTTGAAAAGGCGGCGATCGCGACGCCGAGACTCCTCGGGAAAGCCCTTTTTTGGCCGTGACCAGTGGTCAACAGTGAGAATGTTTTGAACTCTCCGAGCTACGCGTTCGAGTAAGTCTTAGGCTAACTCTTTTGGTTTCCTTGGTTTGCGCTGCAGGGTTCGTCTGGCCGATCCGGACGTTTCTCCTATGGTGCTGGACTTTCTGTCGAGCAAGGCTCCGCAACAACCTCTTGATATCCCCGCTACGTTCGCGAGGCCACCACCTCTTTGCCCAAGGCTTGGACGACCGACCTCGATGCGATCGCTCGTCGGCGATCCGGAGATGCCATGCGGCGGCCGTTGCCTGGCTCTTGAGACGGCGACGATGGCCGTCCAAGCCGCAAGGGACTTTGAGGGGCGACCCTCCACCGCTCATCTCCATCGCGACCTCGAGGCCGCCGAATGCAAATATCGAGGATGCCAACAGATCCGGCTATGGAGAAGGAGTACGAGGAGACGGCCAAAAGGGCCAAGCAGATGTGGATAGATTGATGCAGGAGCCGAGCCGCTCCAAGGAGGCCGCCGATCGGTCCCGTGACGAGGAGCGCGAAGCCCGCTTGAAGCTCGCGGCGTCGCAGAGGAGGCGACGGATCAAGGCGATGGTTGACCGGCTTAGCGGTGAGCCGGACGCGGCAAGGAAAGAGCCGGAGAAGTCCTGGGCGAGAATGCCGCCAAGGTTGCCGAGTTGGCGGAGGCTGAGAAGACGGCCGCGGAGTTGAAGGGCCAACTGAAGGCGATCGAGACCGATCCCTACCAAAGTGTGGCGCTCGCCGGCGAGTTTGCCTATTACTTGGCATATGCTGACGCCGTCCGAGCCGCAAAAGAGGCAGGGATCGAGATCGGTCCCTTGATGGAGAGCTTCAAGTCCTACGCCCTCGCGCATCCTTTGCACCCGGAGTTCTCCTTGCCGATCCTTGATTTGGCCGACTTCGGGATCGACTTGAGTTGGTACACGGGTAAACTCATTCATCCCGAGGCGGAAGCCGATCCGCAAGCCGAGGGCGAAGATCAGCAGGCGGAGCCTTGAGAGGCATTTTGTTTTCCTCCAGCACTATGTACTTTTCGTTTTCCTTTTGTAACGCCTTCGGGCCCCGTCATGTACTAAACTTGCGTCATGAATAAAGTGTTCTTCTTTTCATACGATCGCCTTTGAATGTTTGCGTGCAACTTTACAAATATGTGTATGATTGCTTTCGACGTTTTGTTCATCCGATCGATTGTCTGAGTGTTGAACGTATCGATATGTTTTGAATCGGAATTCTTACTTGTAGTTTTTTTGTTGGACGACTTCGATCGTCCTGCGCGTATTTGAGCGGATGTGTTTGAGTGAGGCCGATCGTGTGTGGTTCCTTTTGTTCGATCGTGTTAGGGATTAGCTCGACCCCTCTCTGCCCCCTTGTTTTTGTTTACTTATTGTAAGTAAGGAAACAAAAACTATGTCGTCCGGCGGGCTATCTCCAGTTTCGCTGGTTCTGAAGAATTATGTACGGTTGGGTTGTTCGATGGATCGACCTCCCTTATCGTGTCTTTGTGTGCGAGGGATGTTGTGTATCCCGCGACTCACTTTATTATGAGGGTCCTCCGTTAGGCTGCGCCTCGCCTCGTATTTAAACGAAGGGCGTGCGGTCTCGGTCTAGAGGAGTCCTTGCGCGGGGCAGCGTTGGATGAATCAACTCCGCGCCCGCGGTTTGTTAGCTCTGCTTCCACCTCGGCCAGCCATGGAGATGGCCGACCTCGACGGTGTACGTTGAGACGGGGTTTGTGGCACGTCGCATTGTCCGGTGTCACCATGTTAGATGATGGACCTTTGAGGGCGAGCGATCGTGTCCACTGATTTATTTTGGAGGGTCCTTCGGCTACGCCGGCCTCGTATCCAAACGAAGGGCGGGCGATCTAAGCTCGAAGGAACCTTGCATGGGCGAAGCTGTTGGTTCCATCGACCTCCAGTGCCATGGTCAGTATTGTTTTCTACCTCGGATTGTCATTCTTGAACGACGATCCTCGACGGTATGTAACATGATTGTGGGGCGATCGCCAGAATAGATGGGATAGAGAACAAAAATATTTCATTAAGTTCCTTGTACATTTGGTAGTTGAAAATGAATGCAAAGTTATCATTGATAGTATTTCTTCAGATGTACAGCGTTCGAGGGATACCGATCCGAGTACCGTCGGGGTGTTCCACTCGTAGGCTCCCTTAGTCACCATTTCGATATTCGAAGGGGCCTTCCCAACTTGGTCCAAAGACACTGTGTGGGTTTGGATCTTTTGAGGACGAGATCGCCCACTTGAAACCGCCTTTCCCTGACCTTTGAATTGAAGAACTTTTCGGATCTCCTTTTGTGGATAGTGTTCTTCATCTCCGAGGTCAGTCGACGTTCTTCGAGCATGTCGAGGTCGATCCGCCGGGCCACATTATTGTCGATCGTCATCTCTTGCTCGGTTTGATGGCCGAGGACGGCGATCTCCGAGGAATCACCGCTCATTCCGAAGGCTAGGGCGAAGGGGTTTCGCCGTTGAATTGCGGGTCGTTGTTCGGTAAGACCACAAAACGTCTGGGAGCTCGCCGCCCATCGTCCTAGCCTGGATTCGAGTCGTGCTTTAATTGTGTGTTTGAGGATCTTGTTCACTACCTCTACCCGCCCGTTCGATGCGAGGGTGATAGGAGCCGAGAACAACCTTTTGATTCCCCACTTATCACGTAATTGCATGACTTCTAAGCCGTCATTGCTTTCCATTGTCGGAGATGATGGCACAGGGTAGACCGAACCGGCATATGATGTTTCTCCGATGAACTTGATCACTTGCTCTTGGCGATCTTGTTTAGCGGTTCGGCCTCTGCCCATTTTGTGAAATAGTCGACCCCGACGATGGCGAACTCTGACCTCCTGGAGCCGTTGGTAGGGGACCTATAAGGTCGATGCCCCATTGGGCGACGGCCATGGGCCGTACATTGAGGTGAGCTGCTCGGGGAGATTTTAATACTTGGTCCCATTATTTGGCATCTATGACACGACTGGCATAGGCGATCGCATCCTTACGAAGTGACGGCGGAAAAAACCTTGCTGGTTGTCTTATGGACGAGAGCTCGTCCACGGCGTGATTTCCACATTCCGTCGTGGATCTCGGCTAAAACGAGTGTCCTTCCTCCGGTGTAATACACTTGAGGAGGAAGGCTGAAAGCTCGCTTGTAAAGACGATCGTCCAGTAGGGTGTATCTGGTCGCTCGGAGCTGGAGTTGGCGAGCTTTGATACGGTCGTCAGGGACCGTCCCGTCCTTTAAGTATGTGATGAACGGAGTCATCCAGCTTTCTTCGGCAACGGCAACTGTGGCCACCAGGTTTCTTTCGATTGCTGGCCTTTCTGACTTTGTAATTTGGATATTAGAGAAATCGGCTGCCCCATCCGACGATGCTAGCTTGGATAGGGCGTCGGCCTGAGAGTTGTGCTCTCTCGGGACTTGTTCGATTTGTACTTCTTCAAATTTCGTGCACATCTCGGCGACCAGCTCCTGGTATTTGATCATCTGTTCGCCACGTGCCTCATATTCTCCTTTGACTTGGTTCACGACCAGAAGGGAGTCCATGAAGATATGGAGGCGACGAACGTCTAGGGCGAGAGCCAGGTCGAGCCCGCCTACCAGGGCCTCGTATTCGGCTTCATTGTTGGTCGCTCGAAACCCAAACGCACGGCATTTGTGAAGCTTTGTCCGTCGGGGCTAATGAGAACGATCCACCTTTGATCGCAAGTGGGTCGCCGAACCGTCAACGCATGCCTTCGGGCAGGTCGACCGACATGGGTCGGACTGTGAGGGAATGTTAACTCCACGACGAAGTCCGCCAGGGCTTGGCCCTTGATCGCCGTGCGAGGAGCGTATGTGATGCCGTATTGGGCGATCTCTAGTGACCATTTGAGGAGTCGCCCGTTGGTGTCCGGTCGATGTAGAACTTGCCTTAGAGGGAGGGTTGTCAAAACCTCCACTTGATGGTCGAAAAAATAGGCTCTTAGCTTACGGACACTCATGACTAGAGCATAGGCGATCTTCTCCAAAGGTGTATAGCGTGTTTCAGCGTCGTGGAGCGCTTGACTGACATAGTAGATCGGCAGATGGACTAGTCCCTCCGCTCGTACCAAGACCGCACTCAGCGCGACCTCCGAGGCCGCAAGGTAAAGGAATAATTTTTCCCCGGGGATCGGCTTTGCCAGGATCTGGGGGTTGGATAAATATTCCTTTATTTTGGCGAACGCCATCTGACTCTCCCTCGTCCATGCGAACTTTTTGTTTTTGATGGTCGCGAAGAAAGGCTTGCTTTTATCGCCGAGCCGAGATATGAAACAGTTGAGGGCGGCGGACAACCTGTGAGGCGTTGTACCTGCTTGATGTTCCGAGGTTCCTGCATGTCGAGGATCGCCTGTATCTTGGTGGGATTCGCCTCGATCCCCCTCTGGCTGACGATGTGCCCCAGGAATTTCCCGGAGCCCACCCCAAAGTTGCATTTCTTTGGGTTCAGCTTCATGTTGAACTTTTCGAGGATGGCGAATGTCTCGGCGAGATCATTGAGGTGATCTTCCTTCTTGAGGCTTTTGACCACGATATCGTCGATGTAGACCTCCATGGTCTTGCCGATCTGATTAGCGAACATCCCGTTGACCAGGCGCCGGTAGGTCGCCCCGCATTCTTCAAGCCGAACGGCATCCGGACAAAAAAATATATGTGTTTTTCCGTGTTGAAAGATGTGTGTTTTATGTCTTTCTCCTACATTGGGATTTGATGATATCCGGCGAAGGCATCCATAAATTACATCATTTCGCGACTGCAGATTATCGACCAAGTGATCAATATGAGGCATCGGAAAGTGATCCTTTGGACAAGCCGCGTTGAGGTCGGTGAAGTCAATGCATAACCTCCAGAACCGGTCGGCTTCTTGGCGAGTACGCGTTAGCGACCCATTGTGGGTCGTCCGTAGCTACCCCGATTAACTTGTTGTCGAGCAACTTTTGGACCTCTATGTCGGCGCGCGTATTTTTCGGGGCGAATTTCCTACGTTTTGATGAGCAGGCTTCATCGCGGGTCGATCTTGAGATAATGGCAAGCGTGCTCGGGACTTATGCCTACCATATCTTGATGCGACTGTGCGAAGACTCCGATGTTCTTACGTAGTAAATTGACCAGATCTCCTTTCGGTGCGAGGTCGACGCTTGCGCCGATCTGCACTTCCCGCCTGACGAGCCGGATCTATGGCTATACTCTCTAACTCTTCGATGGGGACGGTCGCTTCTTGCTTGGAACGATTTCGGACTCGATCCTTGGATCGACGTCGAGACTAGGCTCGGCGATCCTTGGCTCGATGTCGTCCGTTAAGCGATCCGAGATGCCGTCCTCGAATGGGTTGACACGATGTGTTTGGTTCGTCGATCTCCATGGGTCGATCGTCGATCGTTTCAACGTTACACATATCGGGAAGTATTGTAAATGATGGCGACACAGAGTAATTTAAACATCTTTTGCCATTAGTGGTCCCCCTTACTGACTGACCGTCCCATCGGCGGTGGGAATTTGATACAATAAAAGAAGGACGAAGCGACCGCCTCAAAGGTTTCTAAGAATGGACGACCTAGGAACCCATTATAGATCTTTGGGTCTATCTATTATTACAAAATTTAGGTTCCTAGTGATCCTAACCTTGGGATCGTAAATGCATATCGGCTCGACGGAGAGCTTGATCCTCCCATAGGCTTGGGCAGTCTTTGTCGCCGAATCCTTGGAGCACGGTGTCAAATGGCTTGATGAATTTGGTCGAGTTTAGAGTGATCCAGAGCTTTTGAATATGATATTGCGAAGCTCCGTTGTCGACCAAAGACGCGGCCGACCGCCTTCCCAGGATACAGGCAGAGATTACCAATGCATCCTCCTTGGGGCATTGTACCCCCTCCTGTCTTTATTGGAGAAGGTGATGAGCGCGTTTCTAGCGATGGTCGGCTCCGGGCACCACAATATGGACTCCGGCGAATGCCCTCGGTTCGGCCTTCCGCTTCTGTTTGACGCGGTGGAAACCGGGAAAGGCCCCGAGGCTCCCACCTCCCGCTTGGAGCATATTAATCCGACCGCCAGGGTTGATCGGAGGAATCGATTCATCGGAATGCTCGCTCGTGTTCGATCTGGCGACCGGATTGGGAGGCGTCCTTTCGATCCGACGGCGCTCGCGCCCTCCGGTCCTCTCTGGTCGAGGTTCCGGCTTGGTGACCAGGTTGTCTAATTTGCCTTCTTGAACAGTCGCGAGTTGCACGAGGAGGTCGCGGCATTGGCCGGTGTTGTGGCGGGACTTTTGTGATAGGCCAGAACTTGCTACGGTCCAGGATGACCGTGGTCCCTTATTGGCCGGTTTGGAAAGCCACTCCCGCCCCTTAATTGCGTTGAAGATGTGGGTGAGACAAGTTGAGGTTGTGGAGGAGGTGAACCTCTACATCACCGAACGCTTTGAATTCGCCAGCGGCTTTGCGACCGCCTTTACGGGCTTGGCGACCGCCTTTTTCTGAACATGGGATGGCATCCTTCCCTCTCCGGTGGGTTCCTCATCCAAACGGAGGGAGAGCATCCTCTGCCTGGCCAGGAAATCGGCGGCTCTGACGCGGAAGACCGAGTAGGTCGGGGGGATATCCTTTGTGAGATGCCTGAACATGGGTGAGTGGCCGTAGAATCCCCAGATCGAATAGAGGGCGAGCTCGTCGCTAATGGGTTCACCGGTGAGGACTATCTCGTCCACCCGGTCGATGTAATCTGCATTTGGCTCGTCCTTCCCCTGCTTGATTTTCATCATGCGGTGGGGGCCTTCAGGGCGAGCGACTTTGGCGGCGAAGTACGACGTAAAGTCGTTCGCCAACTTCTCGAAGCAATTGATTGAGCGAGGAGGCAGTGAGATGTACCACCTGTGGGCGAGGTCGCCCAGAGTTAGCGGGAACATCCGACACTTCGTCGCATCTGATGCTCCGCATCCGGTCATGTAGATCCGGAATTTGCTCAAGTGGGTCTCCGGGTCCGATCTTCCCTCATATAGAGGTGTCTGTGGGGGATTGATTGTTGGTTGAACCGGGGCGAGCTCGATCTGGACCGCGAGTGGTTCACTTGGTCCAGAGATCGATCTCCTTGCGCCGCCTTGATGTCTAGTAGCGCCTTCATTTCGCCGAGTGGCGCCGCATTGCGGCCATCGCCGTGGCTTTGACAGCTCGATTGGGCTGAGCGCGAGCCGAGGCGATCATGTACCGATCCCGCCCCCATGGTGGATGACGAGCTCTTCGCCGCGAGACTCATTTCTAGGGCGAGTGGGGCCTGTCGACCGGCCTGTCTTCTGGGAGTCGGATATGCCGAACTTCTGGTGACGGATTCGGACTCCGATGCCTCCCGACTCGGGCCCGACTGCCCAGGTCGCCACGAGGGATCACTCCCTAGGCGGCTGAAGACGGAGTCGTCCCGCCTAACGAGAGCCTTTGACTGCGGCTCTGGGTTCTCCGTTGATTTCTCAACATATATCCCTTTGAGCTTCCGCTTGCCAGCTCGGCGGATGGTTGACGGAGTGATGGTGGGCGAGTCGCACGCAATCCGTCGCTCCCTGAGGACGGCTATGGCCTCCTCAATCTGTTCCGCGGTCTGGAACTGATCGAGTGAGAGACTAGGGCCGTCCCTCGGGGGCGGGAGTGAGGATCTAGCGTCGCCGCGGTCGCCTTCCGTCGCGGGCTGGGATTCTGCCCGTGTCGGAATGATATTTCCGGCGGATCTCAGGGTGGCTCTCTTGGAAGTTGTAGCAGACGTCATTTTTCTGGAGGTTTGTTTCTTTTGAAGAACAGTGAGTGTTTCTTCGAGTGTGAGTCCGGAGAACAATGAATGTTCTACGAGACGATCGGAATAAAAGTGAAGGTAAGGCCCCTTCCTTCTAGCGCCAATTGTTGTTACCCAAAATATTATCCGAAGATAAGGTTGCTGGAATGATCGAGTAACCAACAAGTGCGGGAGCACGTCCGTGAGAAATTAAATGACACAAGATTTGCCGGGGTTGTTAATCCCGGGCTTGAATGCTCTCGCGAGATTTTATTAATAAGTATACGGTTGAGTACAAATATTAATGTTAGAATCTATCACAAAGAGTGTAAAGGATTCTAGTTTTCTAAGCTGTGGAGCGTATAGAATGCCGGAAGAATCAGATATGGAGATCTGTGAATTCTTGCTATGGATGTTCTATGTGTGAGAATGTCTTTCTCTTTTCTCTCTCTTGTTTGCTGTGTATTTCGCGGTCCTTATTCTGTGCTATGGACCTTCTATTTATAGCAGATCAAGCTCCTAGGGGCCCTCCTGCGATCGCAGCCGATCGTCGTTATTTATATTATAATAAGACGGCCGATCATCTCGTCGCGTGGGGCTTTTCCCTTAAAGTCCGCGGTAGTTCTTGTGATTGGTTATGCAGTCGGCGGGAACTCGCATGCGCCCGAGCTGTCACCCACCTTTTCGGCGATCGTTGGTAGGTGAAGTAGGTGACATCGTGAGCACAAGTCTTGTCTGTCAGTACTTTTCGCAGGTCTGCGGCCCTGTTGGTAGGTGAAGTAGGTGGCAGGCAGTGGGCACCGATCTTGTCTGTCAGCACCTTTTGAGATCTGCACGCGGGTCCCAGCCCGAGATTTGGGCTTTGGTGACTTCTGACGGATCTCAGATTAATACGTGGCACGAGACGATCGCCAATCGACAAAGGACGATCGCCTAATCAACAAAAGACGATCGCCAATCAACAAAGGGCGATCGCCGTGGGTGCCGAGTTCAGGGTGTTTGCCCCTAGCATATCCCTCATGGTAGACTTCCCGACTGCTATGACGATCGCCCTCGAGGCGTGTTTAAATGCCGCACAACATACCATAGAGCTGGATTGTTTTAGTGGTGAATGGTGTGACAGGAACCAACAATCAAAATACAGACTTGGGCGTTATCATTTTTTCTTGAAATTATTGTCAACTTGTAGAAACTATAGGATTAGTTACATTAAGAGACAAGCTAATCTCGTTGCTCATACTCTAGCTAGGGCACCGAGATATTATGTTAGTTCTCAAGTCTTTGATTTCAATCCAACCTCTATTGATACTATTCTTAAGAATTAAATGAACTAAATTTGTGTGTCAAAAAAAATTATGTGAGATGATTGTTTGATTTAATTATGTATTTAATAAAATGTTACTTGTGAGAAGGTATTTTTGATAGAGGCTAAACAATTGATCTTGGGGGTATACTGGCCAATGACTGACCTACTCCCATTTCTAAAACAATGTGTTTGACATCGAAGTCACCAAATGGTATGGTATTAAAAAATCCACTGGAAGGTAGATGAACGAGCATTATAGTTTTAAGTGATATACCTCACTTTTAGGTGTATGAATTGAGTTTGAATATCGAAAGATAGTGTTTTTTATTCGTATAATTCTACTCCACTCACACAGTTATTGAAGAGAAATGAGATTGGGTTTGCGCTTAAAATGCATAATAGGTTGGATATATTAATGACGTGTGTTCATGAATAAGAGAGTCAGTAATGATTATGAAACTATGTTCGCTCGTCTCTGTTGGGAATAGTGCACTAGGACATTCGATGTGCTTAGATTTTTAATTGTCATATGTAAATAAAATTATTTGATAACATCTATTTCTCGTTGATTATTATAATACGTGTATGTTTTAATATTATAATAATCGAATAATAGTTATTCATGAATAATAAGATTATTCATATGTCCCTGGTCCAATCACGTAGAGTAGAGACTTAAGTGATTAATATACTAGTATAAGTTTGATTGATAATCATTGGATGGTTATGCGTATGGTACGAATCAAACTTATGGGTATTGATTGGAGAACGCAATATCGGACAGACCCGCATTGAGATCACTGTACGGATATGCCATAAGTGAATCTCAATATAACAGTATGTCAATAAATCCTTAAACCTGAGATTATAGAGTCCAACATGATAAATGCAACGTCATCTGTAGCATGGTGATCATAAAGGTTAGCGATCGGGATTAGTGGTAGTCATGTAGAGGGCAATGAATAATCAAGATAGAGATTTGTCCCTCTCTTTAGGGAGAGAGATATCTGCTTGACCCCTTGATAAGTAGGACTGAAGAAAATGCATGGCCATACTCGAATGAAGAGTCATTTGATTCAATCAGTCTACTTAAGACCGAGAAAGCATTTGAACATAATAAGTATGACAGTTTCCATTGTAATATCCGCATTTTTCTTTTTCCATTATTTTTTATTTTGGTGTATTTTGTGTTTTAGTGACTCACTTGTAACCGTATTGGCATTTCGAGAATATTTATACTAGACCTTTTGTTATTCGAGCTTGTTTCGGACTTGTTTTACTCAATTCCGTATTTAATGTCATTTCGTCGTCAACTTCTCAAGGCAAGTATTCTTGTGAAACCCTTATGCTTAACATGGAATGGTAATGTATATGTGTGTGCTTTGCTCACTCCGAGAGGGTCCGACGGGGCCTGGGAGGAATTTGTGATTTGGCTCCTGATTCACGAGCTTGTTTGGATATCCAGTCCGGGAGGGTCCATAGTGGCCTCGGATGGGACCACTGGTTTAGCCCCGGTCCTAAGCAGGTCATGTGCGTGATTTATAACTATGGCCAGTCCGGGAGGGACCTTTGAGGCCTGGATGGGTCCAGTGGTTTAACCCCGGTCCTAGGCGGATTTTCAACTGTGTTTATTGACTGTTTATTTTCCGGGAAAAGACATGTCTTGTTTTTTATTTTGAAACGTTTTGAGGCATGTACTATGAGATGTGTAAGCGAATGGTTTGCCTTGATTACTTGTACTAGCGTAATTGCTAACCCCTTTGGGGACCCATTTTGGGGAAATTCATGTTATGAATTTCAGGTTGCGTTCAGCCGGTCGAGCGGGCACTGGAGTAATACGAGGATACTGGCCAGGGTTGTTGCCGTGTGCAATTCAGTCCCTTTATTTCAGTTGTCCATTTTAAAACGTTATTTTCAAACTTGTAAACTGATAGACCGTACTCGCGATTACTTAGGCCTTTTGATTTGGAAAAGGGCTTGTATACTAAATATTATTTATAATTTTCGGTTATGTCTAGTTTACCTGTTGTACCGAGCGTTTTATTAAATTTTCGTCTAGGTGAGGTGTGTTTCCTCGCTAACCGAGATGGTTAGACGAGCGGTATTTATTATTTAGCCTCATGGGTCCCACGTAGGGGTCCACGACGCTGTAATATACCCTGAATATCTTGGGAGTGTTACATAAAATGGTATCAGAGCATTAGGTTTGTCGATACCTAGGCTTGTTCGTTAATTGGGTCTAGTTGTGTTTTATTTTGCACATCGTCTTCACAGTGCCATCATCTCGGTACTTCTAGTGTTCGTAAGTTTTCCTTACTCGATTCTTTTGTTTTCTCGCATCGTACTTCCATTTCTTGAACTGTGATTGTTTTTCTCTCGTACCTATCTTCGAGATGCTTTCGCTACCTCTTATATGTTGGAACATTTTGTTCTATACATGCTATAATAATGTTTTGATGATTTAAGTTGATACACAAAACAAAACAACAAAAAGGCGAAGCAAAGCATCGAAGGAATCGAAGTGCAAAAAGCTGGAAACTGCATGCCTAACGTACGTAACTCAAATTACATAACGTACGTAAAGGCTGAAGATTAACGTACGTAAAGCAAACATGTTTACGTATGTAATGTGTTCAAACCAGATGAACGTTGGGAGAGTCAAAGTCAGAAAAACAGCAACGGATATATGATGTCAGCAATGACGTAAGCCTAACGTATGTAATGATGATTAGCTAACGTACGTAACACGGGAGAAGGATGCTACTGGACTGAATCTGGATGATGCTAACGTACGTAACCCTTTGAGGTTAACGTACGTAAAATAGCTTACGTACGTAATATAGTCTGAAGAGCTAACGGCTAGTTTGGTTGATGAAGGTTATAAATACCACATCTTTGGTATTATTCCATACAACAACATAAAACAAACGATACATTAATCAGAGATTGATGTACTTATATTGTTGTTGTGATATTGAGCTTATATTGTTAGTTTGAGTGTTTATACATTCAACATATACACGAGAGGTAAAAGAAAAGATACAATTGGATTCGATGTTATTAGGATCAAGGATCCGGCATTATTAGAATCACAATCGATATCTTCGTGAGGTTTATCTAGTATCGATAGAAAGCTATAGTGGTTGATTCCTTGTCCGATAGAAAAGGAAAATGGTTTAACTTGGACCGACCCAAAGACAAGTACGAGTGGCTTATCACGGACCAATAGAAGACGTGATTGTAACGGTTATCCATCGATCGATAGAAGAGAGGTGCGGATGTTTTTATCTTCAACCTATAGAAAAAGATACCGAGAGAGGACGTAGGCTCGTTTATAGCCGAACCTCTATAAATCCATGTGTCTTTTAATTTCCGAACATTTAATTTACACGCCCGCAACACGGCGCAAATACCTATCTTGCTCCAGCAATTGGTATCGGAGCAGTACCTCCAATACACGGCTTAACATCCGAGGAATCGATCCAAATGGCATTTCAACTTGCTCCAGTCGAAGGCCTTGCTCTTAACCGACCACCATTTTTTGATGGCTCAAACTTCATGACGTGGAAGAAAAAGATGTCAATATTCATCCAAGCATATGACATCGAGCTTTAAAAAGTGATTTGCCTTGGTCCAAAAATTCCTCTCAAATCCGACGGTACGCTTAAATCCTTCAAAGAATATGATGACGCGGATTGGAAGAATGACCATCTAAATTGTAAGGCTACTCAATTTCTATTTTGTGCCTTAAATCCAGAAGAGGTCAATCGTATCTCATCGTGTGAAAGTGCTAAAGAAATATGGAAAATTCTTGAAATCACACACGAAGGGACAACTCAAGCTGGCCAGCGAAAAGAGACCTGTTCCTGACAGCAGCTCCCCTACAGCTATTGAGAATAAGAAGAAGAAGAAGAAGAAGAAGAAGAAGATGATGATGAAGTTTAATAAGTCTTCCAAGTCAGAAGCTGTTCCTGCAGCACCTCAAGTGACTACAGCGGTCACTGAGGCAGTTTCGCCTGCTGCACCATCTGCCGCAGTAGCTGACCCACATGGCGCAATATGAAAGAAACATTGTGTAACACCCCCAATCCACTTGGGAATATTACAGCGCTGCAGACCCTCTCTGTGAGGATCTACTAGGCTAGGTACCAAAATAAGATATCACAACGTTTTGCCTGTTGGAGCAAGATTATCTGTATCGCCGTTTTGGAATTAGAGTTATGAAACTCTTTGCGCTTTGCGGAAGCGATTTAAAGTGCGGAAAGTAAATGACACAATATTTATCGAGGTTCGGCCAAACGTGCCTACGTCCTCTCTCCGTATATTTTTTTATAGGCTAAAGATCAACCTCTGTACCTCTCTTCTATCAGTCGAGGGATTACCGTTACAATCTCGTCTTCTATCGGTCCGAGATAAACCATTACACATTTGTCTTTTTTTGGTCCAAGTTAAACTATTTTCTTTTTCTATCGGACAATGAATCAACCTATCTAGCTTTCTATGGGTACTAGACAAATCTCACATGGATATAGATTGCGATTCTAATAATGCCGGATCCTTGATCCTAATAATACTGAATCCAATCTTATCCTTTCTTTTTCCTCTCGTGTATGTTTTCATGTATAGCTGTCAAATACTTATTAATATAAGATCAAATACAACAAAAAGAATGTTTACAATGATATCACAAGTAGAGATGATTGTCTCAGAGTTATTATGTAGATTGATACCAAATGGTTTGGTATTTATAGGCATTTTCCTCCAACTAGCCGTTAGCTCCTGCTGACTTCATTACGTACGTTATAGTCCTCCAATTATGTACGTTAGCTTGTTTACGTACGTTAACTAGACTTAGTTACGTTCAGTAGGTAATGCACTGATCAGTCCAGTAGCCTTCGTTTTTTTCATTACGTACGTTGTCATGCTTCATGACGTACATTAAACTCATATGATAGCGTACGTTACCATATCACTATAGCGTATGTTAATCACACATATCCGTTGCACACTTTTGACTTTAACTCAGAATTCTCCTGTAATACCCGACAGTAGTTTCTTATCTATTGTTGTATTATTCAGATAATTTGAGTATCATTGTAATCATATTATATTTAGTTAATGTTTATTGATGTCGGGATAAATCAAAATAAACTTGATTTTAACTGTCATTCACATTGTGGTTGATTTCTTGACGAGTGTAGATTGTAACATTTTTGGGCTAGGTTTTCTAGGTTTAACGTATGCTAAGGATTTAACTTAACGTACGCTAATGCATTGGCTTTACGTACATAATGTGGTACTGGTTACGTACGTAATGCTAGGAATCTTATCTGATCTTAACTTTCGGCATGGGGGGCCGTACATGATCCGGATATTTGGCCCTTTCGAGGCAGCCAAGTTGACGTACATTATGTACATAATGCTTAGGCTATAACGTACGTAATGAGGTTGGTATTTTGAGGCAGTAGCCTCTGGAGGCAGATTACTTATGTAACAACTTAGGTGTAGCGTACGTAAAGAGTTTAACGTACGTTATCTTCATGCTATAACGTACATAACGAACTGTGCAGTTTATAAAAAGACATCTTTTTTCTTTCATTTGCATGTTCTAACCTTTATTTTTCTCTCCAACTATCATCCCCCTACCTCCTTAGACTGATTATACTCTCTTCCAACTTGTATTTGAGCCTTGCATCTTGGATTGAAGCTTGTTGATTGGAAGTTTAGAGGTGTTCTTGAAGCTTGGAGTGTGTTCTTGTAGTTTTGGTGGTTGTTCTTCATTTATAAAGGTATGTTGTGCGATTCTACTCTATATTTTCTTAATTATGATGATAGTGATATGGTATACTACACCTAGTATTGAATTAATCAAGTAAAACATGTTCGTAGTTAAGCTTTTTAACACTTATTGATGAATATGGTAATTAAAGGTTTGGAATGAAGATGTTCTTGATGTTTTAATGGTAATGATCATGTTTATAAGAATCATACTTATCTTGATGGATTTATTAACATCATTAGGACAATAATAATCATTATTCATCGTAGTCAAGTTTAATCAACGGAATTATTGACATAAAATGTATTAGAACACCATATTAAGAACTTGATGAATGTTAGAGATTAGGGTGATGTTCTTGAACCTAAAAACTATAATTTCATTTATGTTTTGGCTTAGCAAAGTCTTTGAGAAATGATAAAGGATATTAATGAATACAACTATAACAGTTAATTAATCGAATGTGTAGATAACTTAAGAATGTATTGATCACAAGAGTATTAAAAAGACATTTTAGTATAGTAATCCAATTTGTGGAAGTCAAACTATATTTATGGAAATTCATCAATAATCAGTAGAATGTTCATTGGACAAGAATGAATTATTCGAGTAGGTTTCGGGGTTCGTTTCGTACGAATTGATATCAATATTGTGTAAATGTACTATTGAATGAATTACGTTTAATTCAAGGTTGCTTGTTCGATTGAGTATTTAATCGAGGATACCGTCTGTTTGATCGTTTGGAGAAAGACTATTGTTCACCTACGGAATTGGGGCAAGTTATCTTGCTTGGTTATAATGATGATTGAATTCTTGTGATGGTTATAAATTTCGTGTATATGAAACACTTATGAATCTCTAATTCGTATTTTGATATTGGTCTTGATGATGTTCTGTTTTCATCATGGTATTGCATTCCCAAGTTCATCACCTTTGAATCGTTGATCTCGTTGATCCTTATTGTCACTTCGGTGAGTTTCTTGATCCTTAATCGTATATGTGATTTATTGAATTTGTTATCATGTTGTATCGTGACATATCTGGAATCATATCTGCGTGCCGATCGGTTATTGTGTAGGATTTTTAGCCAGGCACATATATAGTCTTACGTGGATGTTTTCGTATTGGACTGTGCACACGAGACGTAGTTCGTGAGGCTAATTAGGTATATTGTCACACGTATATTCTGGATTTCATATACGGGGTGGACATGTGCACGGACACATTTCTAGATCGGGTGTACTGTGATGTCCATCTTGAGCCATATTGTTTGATCGTTCATAGTCCATGTATGATTAGATATGTTCGACGGTTTGTGACTGATTGTTCATACGCCCGAGGGGTATGTTCAATAGTCGGGATGTTTCTTTATGATCTAGTATATGTGAATTGTATAATGTCTGGAGAATCATTTATCATGTATATCTGACCCTGTGTTTTGGGCGAAATACTTGTGTTGTATTTTACGTCGAGGCAAAGGCAAGGCACGAGAAGAGCATGATGACGAAGAAGGGTTCGAAGGATACTAGTTGGGGGGCCCAAATCTTTTGTTGTCCGGTTATGCTTGAAAACCATGTAATGTTTTTTTTCGTTTTATTTAAACTATTGACCGATTATGTTGTTATTTGAAGTGTATTCCATCTCCATAGGGTTTATACTTGTATTTGGACCCTGTGTATGTTAAGGTCATTGGCCATACTATTTATAAACTCCTAATCGGAGTAATAACTATTTATTGTGGTTCGGTATCACAAGGGAATATATATATTTAATCAATATTTTGGTATCACCTGGTGGGTCCCAGTGTGGAGTCCACGGCACTGTAATAACCACCTTTTGGGGTGTTACAGAAGATGGTATCAGAGAGTCGTTTTCTCTTTAAGAGTCATTGTGAAATGAAAAAGTATCAAGAGACCTTCGTGTCACGTGTGACCTGTGCAAGTGCCTGACCTTATGAACCAAATACGATATATACTTTATGAGCCATGATTTAATTACTAGCGTGATATTGATATCGGAATGGATCTTTTTGTTGATCTTGATATTTCGAGGATCTGTGACAGGATTTATCTAATTGATTTTTCGAGGAAAATTCTGAATTGATTATGTGATTGAAATTGTTCGACTCGATGTCGATATGATATTCTGTGTGGCACTCGTAGTGCCGATAATTCATTATGAACTCTTTTCTTGAATATGTAATTCCTTTGTTGCTATTAACTTAGTATGAATTTTGATTGGTCATAAAGACGGTCATGAACTGTGCTTATGGTTGTTATTATTGTTTGATTCTTTTAGTATGGAAAAAAATCTGATAGGCTATGGCAGAGGGGGACGAGGCCGCGGAAGGGGCCGAATCCTGATACCACGAGCCAACACGCGCTCGAATGTGGATCAGAGTTCCGCAGGCAGTGGTTCGCCTCCTAGGGACCAATCGCACCACACTGAACACGAGAATGCGCGTGTCGATCCTTACGTTGTTATGCAGGGCATGATGGATGGGTCAATTGATGGAAGCTATGCATAGAGCTACTGCTGGCCAGTAGCAGGGGCCTCATCCACCACCTCCTGTGCACGGCGGACCCGTGAGTCGGATCATCAGCGACATCTCTCGCCAGCGACCCCCTACTTTTGAAGGCTCCTCTGAGCCTGCTGATATTGTTCATTGGATTTAACACTTTGAGAAATTATTCAAGATGGTGGACAGCCCAGAAGAGAATCGCGTCTCCATAGCAGCTTACTATCTTAGCAAGGGTGCCCACACCTGGTGGCTTTCGGTGGTGCCAACTGATGGTGTATATACTTGGGAGGAATTTAAAAACCTCGTGTTAGACCATTACTATCCAGGTCCACTCCGTGAGACCAAGCTGTCAGAATTGGTGAACCCAGACCCGTTTGAAGATGATGATGTACGATCTGTTGCCGACAAATTTCACGCACTTCTTCCTTTCGCCTCATCGATTGTCCGAATGGAGGCCGATAAGATCAAATATTTTCTCAAGAGGCTTAAACCCCGAATGAGAATGCAGCTGTTGAATCAGCATTGTACGACCCTACCGGAGTTCATCGAGAAAGCTCTGGAATACGAACTTACTGCGAAGGAGATTTCCAAGAAGCAAACACAGTCCAACAACAAGAGATTCAGGAACCAGAACCAGACTGACAGTAATCCGGGGATGCTCAGGAAGCCCCAGTCGGTACCGAATCCTTCTAAACGACCACCCATGGCGTCGAAGCCGGCCGGATCTCACTCTCGAGCGGTCAGCTCATCTGTTGTATGCTATAACTGTGAGGACCAGGGGCACATTAGCTCCAAATGCCCGAAGCCGGATGTCGCATGCCATACTTGTGGGAAGAATGGGCATCGTGCTCGTTATTGCAGGAATAGATCGGGCGTGCTCTAGTAGCATCTCATGCTCCAGTTCAGTCTTCTGTCCAGGACCGTGTACCTCTGTCCGTTTCTTATCAGACTACTCGGGAAAGCAGAGGGATGGGCCGTGAAAATCAAGCTGATACATCTGGTACCAGAGCTGCAAAACCCAGAGTCTACGAGATGAAGAAGGCTGACGATCCCGAAGCCAGCATGATTGCACGTACTCTCGAGATCCGATCTCAGCCCGACTGTTCTCTTTTTATACTGGTGCTTCACACTCCTTTTTATCTGCTTCCTGTTTGAGTTGTTTGCAATTAGATCATGTTACCAATTGTGAACCTTATGTAATTGGTCTACCGATGGTAGAAGAATTGTTGGGAATCGTGAAGTGCAGTACTATTCGCTTCGCATGAACGACCTTGAGTGGTTATCAAACTTAATTGTGGTCGATTTACTTAAAGATGATGTGATCTTGGGTATCGATTGGATGGATCGTCATGATGACATACTTAGCATCCGCAAGCGGATAGTGACCCTCACATCTGACGATGGTGTTGAGTGCATTTTTCAGGGTGATAATCCCATTCATTCCAGGAGAGTCATCAGCGCAATGAAAGTAGTGAAACTGCTTAATCAAGGATGTGTTGGTTATTGGTGTTACATGACCAAGAAAGCAGATCGACCAGTTGAATTGGCCGATATTCCGGTAGTTCGAGACTACCCAGATGTATTTCCAGACGAGTTGCCAGGCCTACCCCTACATCGTGAGGTAGAGTTTAATATTGAGTTAGAGCCAGGTACGTCCCCGCTTTGAAAAGCACCGTATCATATGGCCCCGAATGAGATGCGGGAGTTGAAGAACCAGCTTGAGGATTTGCTTGAGAAGGGATATATTCGACCTAGTGTGTCCCCTTGGGGAGCACCAGTGTTATTTGTACGGAAGAAAGATGGATCTCTGCGTTTGTGTATTGATTACCGTGAGCTGAACAGGGTAACCATCAAGAAAAAATATATGTTGTCTCCATTGATGATTTATTGGATCAACTTCAGGGAGCTGCTGTGTTTTCTAAGATCATCTTGAGATCCGGGTATCATCAGTTGAGGATTCGAGAGTCTGGTATTTCAAAGACCGCTTTTCGTACTCGCTATGGGCATTATGAGTTCGTGGTGATGCCATTTGGACTAACTAATGCACCGGTGGTATTCATGGAGTTGATGAATCGGGTTTTTATTAATTATCTGGATCACTTTGTAGTCATTTTTATTGATGGCATTCTGATTTACTCGTGTGACCATGAAGAGCATGAACGTCATCTCCATCAGGTTCTCGATGCGTTGAGGCGGTAACATCTTTATGAAAAATTTTCCAAATGTGAATTCTGGATTTATGAGGTTATTTTTCTTGGACATGTGATATCAGTTGATGGGGTGAGAGTAGACCCACAAAAGACAGAAGCTATCCAAGACTGGCTACCCCCAAAGAACGTGAAAGTTCGCAGTTTCCTAGGTCTAGCAGGTTATTGCCGACGGTTCGTGGAAGGTTTTTCCAAGATTTCTCAACCGATGACTAACCTGTTGAGGAAGGATAAAAAGTATTTGTGGTCAGAGGCATGTCAGTGAAGTTTTGATTAACTCAAGAGTCGATTGATTTCAGCACCTGTTTTGGTTCTACCAAAAGGAACGAGAGAGAGGATTCGTGGTGTATAGTAACACGTCAAGACTGGGCCTTGGATGCGTGTTAATGCAGAATGGGAAGGTGATTCCTATGCATCAAGATAGTTGTGACCTTACGAGGTCAACTACTCGACCCATGATTTGGATCTAGCAGCCGTGGTGTTTGCTTCGAAAATCTAGCGTCACTATCTGTATGGAGTTACGTGTCAGATTTTTACTGATTAAAAGAGCCTGAAGTACATTTTTACTCATACAGAGTTGAACATGAGGCAGAGAAGGTGGATAGAACTAATCGAAGACTATGATATCGAGATCCTTTATCATCCGGGCAAAGCAAATGTGGTTTCCGACGCCTTGAGTCGTAAGACAGTACAGGAGCAGATGCTTGCCCACTTGATAGTTCAGAGAGAATTGCAGTTAGAGTTCGTGAGGCCGGAAATTGAAGTCCGGTTACAGTGTATTCAGGGACAACTTTGCACACTTGAGATTTCATCACCCCTTGATGATATAATCAGATCGAAGCAGCTTACGGACCTATTCTTATCTCGAGTTCGGGATGAAGTAACTCAAGGGAAAGCCCCTGGATTTGTGATCCATGACCATGGATTGATTCTCTTCAGGAATCGAGTTTGTGTACCCACAGGCGAAGAGTTGAGGAACTCTATTCTGAGAGAGGCTCATGCTTCCCCGTACTCCATTCACCCAGGGTCTAGCAAGATGTATAAGGATTTGAAGCAATGTTATTGGTGGGGGAAATATGAAACGTGAAGTTGCAGATTTCATTTCGAGATGTTTAACCTGTCAGCAGGTTAAGATTGAGCATCAGCGACCTGTAGGAATGCTGAAACCGCTCCGGGTTCCTGAGTGGAAATGGGAGGACATATCGATGGATTTTATCACTAGCTTGCCGACGAGTCATTGAGGGATGAATACGATTTGGGTGATTATGGATCGTTTGACCAAATCAGCCCACAATTTGGAGATTAAAGACACATGGGACCCGAGAGATTGGCTCAACTGTTTATTAAAGAGATTGTAAGGTTACATGGTACCCCCAAGAGTATTATATCGGATCATGATGGGCGATTCGTGTAACATTTCTGGAAAGCAGTTCATCGTGCGATGGGTATGCAGTTGAACTTCAGTACGGCATTTCATTTGCAGACTGATGGTCAGTCTGAAAGGACTATCCAAACTCTAGAGGTTATGTTGAGGGCGTGCGCTCTTGATTGGAAGGACGATTGGGAAGCCCAACTACCTTTGGTGGAATTCACTTATAATAATAGTTGGCATGCTTCGATTCAGATGGCACCATATGAGGGATTGTATGGCCGTCATTGTAGGTCCCCTTTTTATTGGGATGACCTATTTGAATCTTTGGATACATAACCCAATATGTTGTTAGCAGCCCGTGAGAAGATCGCTCTCATTAGGAGTCGTTTGTTAATGGCTCACAGCCGACAGAAGTCTTACGCAGACAACCATCGACGACCGCTTGAGTTCGAGGTTGGCGACCATGTGCTAATGAAGGTGTCCCCTACTCTAGGTGTCTTTCGTTTTGGGAAGAGAGGCAAGCTGAGTCCGAGGTATATCTGGCCGTTTGAGGTTTTGGAACGAGTAGGCAATATGGCCTATCGTCTGGCATTGCCACCAGCTCTGAGTCGGATTCATAAGGTGTTTCATGTCTCCATGTTGAGGAAGTATGTTGCTGATCCGAGCCACATACTTTAGTTCGAAGAGATCGAGTTATCCGATGATCATTCTTACGAGGAACGTCCCGTACAGATACTTGAGAAGAGTTTCAAACAATTGAGGAACAAGACGATTCCCCTGCTGAAGGTTCAGTGGTCACGACACGAAGTCGAGGAGGATACATGGAAGATGGAGATCAGCATGCGAGAGAGGTACCCCAGTTCTTTACCCCTTAGTTTCGAGGATGAAACTCTTTTCAAGGGGGGAGTATGTAATATCCAACAGTAATTTCTTATCTACTGTTGTATTATTCGGATAATTTGAGTATCATTGTAATCATGTTACATTTAGTTAATGTTTATTGATGTCGGGATATATCAGAATAAACTTGATTATAACTGTCATTCGCATTGTGGTTGATTTCTTGACGTTGTGTAGATTGTTATATTTTTGGGCTAGGTTTTCTATGTTTAACGTACGTTAAGGATTTAAGTTAACGTATACTAATGTGTTGTATTTACATACGTAATGTGGTACTGGTTACATACGTAATGCTGGGAATCTTATTCGATCTCAACTTTCGGCATGGGAGGCCGGACATGATCCAGATATTTGGCCCTTTCGAGGCACCCAAGTTGATGTACATTACGTACATAATGCTGAGGCTATAACATATATAATGAGGTTGGTATTTTGTGGCAGTAGCCTATGGAGGCAGATTACGTACGTAACATCTTAGGTATAGCGTACGTAAAGGGTTTAACGTACGTTATCTTCATGTTATAACGTACGTAACGAACTGTGCAGTTTATAAAAAGACAGCTTGTGTCTTTTATTTACACGTTCCAACTTTGATTTTTCTCTCCAACTATCGTCCTCCTGCCTCCCTAGACCGATTATACTCTCTTCTAACTTATATTTGAGCCTTGCATCTTGGATTGGAGCTTATTGATTGGAAGTTTAGAGGTGTTCTTGAAGCTTGGAGTGTGTTCTTGTAGTTTTGGTGGTTGTTCTTCATTTCTAAAGGTATGTTGTGCGATTCTACTCTATATTTTCGTAGTTATGATGATAGTGATATGGTATACTACACCTAGTGTTGAATTAATCAAGTAAAACATGTTCGTAGTTAAGCTATTTAACACTTATTGATGAATATGGTAATTAAAGGTTTGGAATGAAGATGTTCTTGATGTTTTAATGGTAATGATCATGTTTATAAGAATCATACTCATCTTGCTGGATTTATTAACATCAATAAGACAATAATAATCATTAGCTTCATCATAGTTAAGTTTAATTAATGGAATTATTGACATAAAATGTATTAGAACACCATGTTAAGAACTTGATGAATGTTAGAGATTAGGGTGATGTTCTTGAACCTAAAAACTATAACTTCATTTATGTTTGGCTTAGCAAAGTCTTTGAGAAATGATAAAGAATATTGATGAATACAACTATAACTGTTAATTAATCGAATGTGTAGATAACTTAAGAATGTATTGATCACAAGAGTATTAAAAAGACATTTTAGTATAGTAATCAGATTTGTGGAAGTCAAACCATATTTATGGAAATTCATCAATAATCAGTAGAATGTTCATTGGACAAGAATGAATAATTTGAGTAGGTTTCGGGGTTCGTTTCCTACGAATTGATATCAATATTGTGTGAATGTACTATTGAATGAATTACGTTTCATTCAAGGTTTCTTGTTCGATTGAGTATTTAATCGAGGATACCGTCTGTTTGATCATTTGGAGAAAGACTATTGTTCACCTGCGGAATTTGGGCAAGTTATCTTGCTTGGTTATAATGATGATTGAATTCTTGTGATGGTTATACATTTCATGTATATGAAACACTTATGAATCTCTAATTCGTATTTTGATATTAGTCTTGATGATGTTCTATTTTCATCATGGGATTGCATTCCCAAGTTCATCACCTTTGAATCGTTGATCTCGTTGATCCTTATTGTCACTTCGGTGAGTTTATTGATCCTTAATCGTATATGTTATTTATTGAATTTGTTGTCATGTTGTATCGTGACATATCTGGAATCATATCTGCATGCCGATTTGTTATTGTGTAGTATTTTTAGCCAGGCACATATATAGTCTTACGTGGATGTTTTCGTATTGGACTGTGCAAACGAGACGTAGTTCATGAGGCTAATTAGGTATATTGTCACACGTATATTCTGGATTCTGTATATGGGGTGGACATGTGCACAGACACATTTCCGGATTGGGCGTACTGTGATGTCCATCTTGGGCCATACTATTTGATCGTTCATAGTCCATATATGATTAGATATGTTCGATGGTTTGTGACTGATTCTTCATACCCCCGAGGGGTATGTTCAATAGTCGGGATGTTTCTTTATGATCTAGTATATGTGAATTGTATAATGTCTGGAGAATCATTTATCATGTATATTTGACCCTGTGTTTTGGGCGAAATACTTGTTTTGTATTTTAGGTCGAGGCAAAGACAAGGCATGACAAGAGCATGATGACGACGAAGGGTTCGAAGGATACTAGTTGGGGCCCCAAATCTTTCGTTGTCCGATTATGCATGAAAATCGTGTAATGTTTTTTTTTCGTTTTATTTAAACTATTGACCGATTATGTTGTTATTCAAAGTGTATTCCATCTCCATGTGGTTTATACTTGTATTTGGATCCTGTGTATGTTAAGGTCATTGGCCATACTATTTATAAACTCCTAATTGGAGTAATAACTATTTATTGTGGTTCGGTATCACGAGGGAATATATATATTTAATCTATATTTTGGTATCACCTGGTGGGTCCCAGTGTGGGGTCCACGGCACTGTAATAACCGCCTTTTGGGGTATTACAGAAGATGGTATCAGAGAGTCGTTTTCTCTTTAAGAGTCATTGTGAAATGAAATAGTATCAAGAGACCTTCGTGTGACATGTGACCTGTGCAAGTGCCTGACCCTATGAGCCAAATGCGGTATGTACTTTATGAGCCATGATTTAATTACTGGCGTGATATTGATATCGGAATGGATCTTTTTGTTGATCTTGATATTTCGAGGATCTGTGACAGGATTTATCTAATTGATTTTTCGAGGAAAATTCTGAATTGATTATGTGATTGAAATTGTTCGACTCGATTTCGATATGATATTCTGTGTGGCACTCGTAGTGCCGATAATTCATTATGAACTCTTTTCTTGAATATGTAATTCCTTTGTTGCTATTAACTTAGTATGAATTTTGATTGGTCATAAAGACGGTCATGAACTGTGCTTATGGTTGTTACTATTGTTTGATTCTTTTAGTATGGAAAAAAATCTGATAGGCTATGGCAGAGGGGGATGAGGCCGCGGAAGGGGCCGAATCCCGATACCACGAGCCAACACGCGCTCGAATGTGGAGCAGAGTTCCGCAGGCAGTAATTCGCCTCCTAGGGACCAATCGCACCACACTGAACACGAGAATGCACGTGTCGATCCTTACGTTATTATGCAGGGCATGATGGATGGGTCAATTGATGGAAGATATGCAGAGAGCTACTACTGGCCAGCAGCAGGGGCCTCATCCACCACCTCCTGTGCACGGCAGACCCGTGAGTCGGATCATCAGCGACATCTCTCGCCAGCGACCCCCGACTTTTGAAGGCTCCTCTGAGCCTGCTGATATTGTTCATTGGATTGAACACTTTAAGAAATTATTCAAGATGGTGGACTACCCAGAAGAGAATTGCGTCTCCGTAGCAGCTTACTATCTTAGAAGGGCACCCACACCTGGTGGCTTTCGGTGGGGCCAACTGATGGTGTATACTTGGGAGGAATTTAAAAACCTCATGTTAGACCGTTACTATACAGGTCCACTCCGTGAGGCCAAGCTGTCAGAATTGCTGAACCCAGACCCGTTTGAAGACGATGATATACTATCTGTTGCCGAGAAATTTCACGCACTTCTTCCTTTCGCCTCATCGATTGTCCGAATGGAGGCCGATAAGATCAAATATTTTCTCAAGAGGCTTAAACCCCGAATGAGAATGCAGCTGTTGAATCAGCATTGTACGACCCTACCGGAGTTCATCGAGAAAGCTCTGGAATACGAACTTACTGCGAAGGAGATTTCCAAGAAGCAAACACAGTCCAACAACAAGAGATTCAGGAACCAGAACCAGACTGACAGTAATCCGGGGATGCTCAGGAAGCCCCAGTCGGTACCGAATCCTTCTAAACGACCACCCATGGCGTCGAAGCCGGCCGGATCTCACTCTCGAGCGGTCAGCTCATCTGTTGTGTGCTATAACTGTGAGGACCAGGGGCACATTAGCTCCAAATGCCCGAAGCTAGACGTCGCATGCCATACTTGTGGGAAGAATGGGCATCATGCTCATTATTGGAGGAATAGATCGGGCGTGCTCCAGCAGCATCTCATGCTCCAGTTCAGTCTTCTGTCCAGGACCGTGTACCTCTGTCCGCTTCTTATCAGACTACCCGAGAAAGCAGAGGGATGGGCCATGGAAATCAAGCTGGTACATCTAGTACCGGAGCTGCAAAATCCAGAGTCTACGAGGTGAAGAAGGCTGACGATCTTGAAGCCAGCATGATTGCAGGTACTCTCGAGATCCGATCTCAGCCCGTCTGTGCTCTTTTTGATACTGGTGCTTCACACTCCTTTTTATCTGCTTCTTGTTTGAGTTGTTTGCAATTATATCAGGTTACCAATTGTGAACCTTATGTAATTGGTCTACCCGATGGTAGAAGAATTGTTGGGAATCGTGAAGTGCAGTGGTTAACAAACTTAATTATGGTCGATTTACCTAAAGATGCTGTGATCTTGGGTATAGATTGGATGGATCGTCATGATGACATACTTAGCGTCCGCAAGCGGATAGTGACCGTCACATCTGACGATGGTGTTGAGTGTATTTTTCAGGGTGATAATCCCATTCATTCCAGGAGAGTCATCAGCGCAATGAAAGAAGTGAAACTGCGTAATCAAGGATGTGTTGGTTATTGGTGTTACATGACCAAGAAAGCAGATCGACCAGTTGAATTGGCCTATATTCCGGTAGTTCGAGACTACCCAGATGTATTTCCAGGCGAGTTGCCAGGCCTACCCCCACATTGTGAGGTAGAGTTTAATATTGAGTTAGAGCTAGGTACGTCCCCGCTTTCAAAAGCACCATATCACATGACTCCGGCTGAAATGCAGGAGTTGAAGAACCAGCTTGAGGATTTCATTGAGAAGGGCTATATTTGACCTAGTGCGTCCCCTTGGGGAGCACCAGTATTATTTGTACGGAAGAAAGATGGATCTCTACGTTTATGTATTGATTACCGTGAGCTGAACAGGGTAACCATCAAGAACAAATATCCGTTGCCTCCATTGATTATTTATTGAATCAACTTCAGGGAGCTGCTGTGTTTTCTAAGATCGTCTTGAGATCCGGGTATCACCAGTTGAGGATTCGAGAGTCTGACATTTCAAAGACCGCTTTTCATACTCGCTATGGGCATTATGAGTTCGTAGTGATGCCATTTGGACTGACTAATGCACCGGCGGTATTCATGGAGTTGATGAATCGGGTTTTTATTAATTATCTGGATCGCTTTGTAGTCGTTTTTATTGACGGCATTCTGATTTACTCGTGTGACCAAGAAGAGCATGAACGTCATCTCCATCAGGTTCTAGATGCGTTGAGGTGGGAACAGCTTTATGGAAAATTTTCCAAATGTGAATTCTGGATTTATGAGGTTATTTTCTTGGACATGTGATATCAATTGATGGGGTGAGAGTAGACCCATAGAAGACAGAAGCTATCCGAGACTGGCTACCCCGAAGAATGTGAATAAAGTTCGCAGTTTCCTGGGTCTAGCAGGTTATTGCCGACGGTTCGTGGAAGGTTTTTCCAAGATTGCTCAACCGATGACTAACCTGTTGAGGAAGGATAAGAAGTATTTGTGGTCAGAGGCATGTCAGCGAAGTTTTGATTAACTCAAGAGTCGATTGATTTCATCACCTGTTTTGGTTCTACCAAAAGGAACGAGAGGATTCGTGGTGTATAGTGACACATCAAGACTGGGCCTTGGATGTGTGTTAATGCAGAATGGGAAGGTGATTACTATGAATCAAGATAGTTGCGACCTTACGAGGTCAACTACTCGACCCATGATTTGGAGCTAGCAGCCATGGTGTTTGCTTCGAAAATCTTGTGTCACTATCTGTATAGAGTTACCTGTCATATTTTTACTAATTACAAGAGCCTGAAGTACATTTTTACTCAGACGGAGTTGAACATGAGGCACAGAAGGTGGATAGAACTAATCGAAGACTATGATATCGAGATCCTTTATCATCCGGGCAAAGCAAATGTGGTTTCCGACGCCTTGAGTCATAAGACAGTACAGGAGCAGATGCTTGCCCGCTTGACAGTTCAGAGAGAATTGCAGTTTGAGTTCGTGAGGCCGGAAATTGAAGTCCGGTTACAGCGTATTCAGGGAAAACTTTACACACTTGAGATTTTATCACCCCTTGATGTTATAATCAGATCGAAGCAGCTTATGGACCCATTATTATCTCGAGTTCGGGATGAAGTAACTCAAGGGAAAGCCCCTGGATTTGTGATCCATGAGGATGGATTGATACGCTTCAGGAATCGAGTTTGTGTACCCGCAGACGAAGAGTTGAGGAACTCTATCCTGAGAGAGGCTCATGCTACCCCGTACTCCATTCACCCAGGGTCTAGCAAGATGTATAAGGATTTGAAGCAATGTTATTGGTGGGGGAATATGAAACGTGAAGTTGCAGATTTCATTTCGAGATGTTTAACCTGTCAGTAGGTTAAGATTGAGCATCAGCGACCCGTAGGAATGCTGAAACCGCTCCCGGTTCCTAAGTGGAAATGGGAGGACATATCGATGGATTTTATCACTAGCTTGCCGACGAGTTGTCGAGGGATGAATACGATTTGGGTGATTGTGGATCGTTTGACCAAATCAGACCACTTTTTGGAGATTAAAAACACATGGGGACCCGAGAGATTGGCTCAGCTGTTTATTAAAGAGATTGTAAGGTTACATGGTACCCCCAAGAGTATTGTATCGGATCGTGACGGGCGATTCGTGTAACATTTCTGGAAAGCAGTTCATCATGCGATGGGTACGCAGTTGAACTTCAGTATGGCATTTCATCTGCAGACTGATGGTCAGTCTGAAAGGACTATCCAAACTCTAAAGGATATGTTGAGGGCGTGCGCTCTTGATTGGAAGGACGATTGGGAAGCCCAACTACCTTTGGTGGAATTCACTTATAATAATAGTTGGCATGCTTCGATTCAGATGGCACCATATGAGGGATTGTATGGTCGTCATTGTAGGTCCCCTTTTTGTTGGGATGACCTATTTGAATCTTTGGATACGGAACCCGGTATGTTGTTAGCATCCCATGAGAAGATCGCTCTGATTAGGAGTCGTTTGTTAATGGCTCAAAGCCGACAGAAGTCTTACGCAGACAACCATCGATGACCGCTTGAGTTCTAGGTTGGCGACCATGTGCTAATGAAGGTGTCCCCTACTCGAGGTGTCTTTCGTTTTGGGAAGAAAGGCAAGTTGAGTCCGAGGTATATCGGGCCGTTTGAGGTTTCGGAATGAGTAGGCAATCTGGCCTATCGTCTGGCATTGCCACCAGCTCTGAGTCGGATTCATAAGGTGTTTCATGTCTCCCAGTTGAGGAAGTATGTTGTTGATCCGAGCCACATACTTTAGTTCGAAGAGATCGAGTTAGCCGATGATCATTCTTACGAGGAACGTCCCATACAGATACTTGAGAAGAGGACCAAACAATTGAGGAACAAGACGATTCCCCTGCTGAAGATTCAGTGGTCACGACACGGAGTCGAGGAGGCTACATGGCATATGGATATAAGCATGCGAGAGAGGTACCCCAGTTGTTTACCCCTTAGTCTCCAGGACGAAACTCCTTTTAAGGGGGGGTATGTAATATCCGACAGTAATTTCTTATCTACTATTATATTATTCGGATAATTTGAGTATCATTGTAATCATGTTACATTTAGTTAATGTTTATTGATGTCAGGATATATCATAATAAACTTGATTATAACTACCATTCGCATTGTGGTTAATTTCTTGACGTTGTGTAGATTGTTACATTTTTGGGCTAGGTTTTCTGTGTTTAACGTACATTAAGGATTTAACTTAATGTACACTAATGCGTTGTATTTACATATGTAATGTGGTACTGGTTACGTACGTAATGCTGGGAATCGTATCCGATCTCAACTTTCGGCATGGGATGCCGGACATGATCTGGATATTTAGCCCTTTCGAGGCACCCAAGTTGACGTACATTACGTACGTAATGCTGAGGCTATAGCGTACATAATGAGGTTGGTATTTTGTGGCAGTAGCCTATGGGGGAAGATTACGTACGTAATATCTTAGGTATAGCGTACGTAAATGGTTTAACGTACGTTATCTTCATGTTATAACGTACGTAATGAACTGTGCAGTTTATAAAAAGACATCTTGTGTCTTTCATTTACACGTTCCAACTTTGATTTTTCTCTCCAACTATTATCCTCCTGCCTCCCTAGACTGATTATACTCTCTTCCAACTTATATTTGAGCCTTGCATCTTGGATTGGAGCTTGTTGATTGGAAGTTTAGAGGTGTTCTTGAAGCTTGGAGTGTGTTCTTGTAGTTTTGGTGGTTGTTCTTCATTTCTAAAGGTAGGTTGTGCGATTCCACTCTATATTTTCGTAGTTGTAATGATAGTGATATGGTATACTACACCTAGTGTTGAATTAATCAAGTAAAACATGTTCGTAGTTAAGCTTTTTAACACTTATTGATGAATATGGTAATTAAAGGTTTGAATGAAGATGTTCTTGATGTTTTAATGGTAATGATCATGTTTATAAGAATCATACTCATCTTGATGGATTTATTAACATCATTAGGACAATAATAATCATTAGCTTCATCATAGTTAAGTTTAATCAATGGAATTATTGACATAAAATATATTAGAACACCATGTTAAGAACTTGATGAATGCTAGAGATTAGGGTGATGTTCTTGAACCTAAAAACCATAACTTCATTTATGTTTGGCTTAGCAAAGCCCTTGAGAAATGATAAAGAATGTTGATGAAGACAACTATAACTATTAATTAATCGAATGTGTAGATAACTTAAGAATGTATTGATCATCATAATAAAGTGGATAGTGTTCTTAAGAAGGTAATGCTAATTTTGGATGATAATGTCATAATAGAATGAGTATTGAATTCGTTTATGATGGTCTTTGTATAGAAGTAGATGTTTAAGAACCGTAAGAACTTGGTTAAACCGATTGTTAATGGTGAATTGAAGGTGTTTAATACATAAACTTGTTTATAGTGATAATAGGAGTATTAAAAGGACATTTTAGTATAGTAATCTGATTTGTGGAAGTAAAACCATATGTATGGAAATTCATCAATAATCAGTAGATTGTTCATTGGAATAGAACCAATTATTCGAGTAGGTTTCGGGTGTTATTTCCTACGAATCGATATCAACATTGTGTTAATGTATTATTGAATGAATTACGATTCATTCAAGGTTGCTTGTTCGTTTGAGTATTTAATCGATGATACCATCCGTTTGATCATTTGGAGAAAGTCTATCGTTCACCTACGAAATTGAGTAAAGTTATCTTGCTTGGTTATAATGATGATTAAATTTTTTTGATGGTTATACATTTCGTGTATATGAAACACTTATGAATCTGTGATTCGTAGTTTGATATTGTTCTTGATGATGTTCCATTTTCATCATGGGATTGCATTCCCAAGTTCACCACCTTTGAATCGTTGATCTCGTTGATCCTTATTGTCACTTCGGTGAGTTTGTTGATCCTTAATCGGATATGTGATTTATTGAATTTGTTGTCATGTTGTATCGTGACATATCTAGAATCATATATGTGTGCCCATTGGTTATTGTGTAGGATTTTTAGCCAGGCACATATATAGCTATACGTGGAAGTTTTCGTATTGGACTGTGCACACGAGACGTAGTTCGTGAGGCTAATTAGGTACATTGTCACACGTATATTCTGGATTCCGTAAATGGGGTGGACATGTGCACGGACACATTTCTGGATCGGGCGTATTGTGATGTCCATTTTGAGCCATATTGTGTGATTGTTCATAGTCCATGTATGATTGGATATGTTCGACAGTTTGTGACTGATTGTTCATACGCCCGAGGGGTATGTTCAATGTCGGGATGTTTCTTTGAGATCTAGTATATGTGAATTGTATAATGTCTGGAGAATCATTTATCATGTATATCTGACTCTGTGTTTTGGGCGAAATACTTATGTTGTATTTTAGGTTGAGGCCAAGGCAAAGCACGGGAAGAGCATGATAACGGCGAAGGGTTCAAAGGATACTAGTTCGGGGGGCCCAAATCTTTTGTTGTCCGGTTATGCTTGAAAATCGTGTAATGTTATTTTTCCGTTTTATTTAAACTATTGACCGATTATGTTGTTATTTGAAGTGTATTCCATCTCCATATGGTTTATACTTGTACTTGGATCCTTTGCATGTTAAGGCCATTGGCCATACTATTTATAAACTCCTAATCGGAGTAATGACTATTTATTGTGGTTCGGTATCACATGAGAATATATATATTTAATCTATATTTTGGTATCGCCTGGTGGGTCCCAGTGTGGGGTCCACGATACTGTAATAACTGTTTTTTGGGGGTGTTACATCTCCAACGTTCATCTTGTTTGAATTCTGAAACACCTCATTACTTACGTTAGTTTTTGCGCGTTACGTACGTTATAGTCCCTGTATAGCGTGCGCTATTCATGGCATATAGCGTGCGTTAAGCATTTTATCTGCAGTCGATTTTTCTGACTACAGGTAGCTTTTCTGACTCGTCTGACCAGGTAACTTTGCATTCCCATCTGATCAGGTAACGTTGCATTCCCTGTCTGATCAGGTGACTACTTTGTTGTTTTGTTTTGCTTCATTGTTGTTTTTCTTTGTTTAACAACTAATCATCCAAAGTCGATAATGAATATTTGGAATAAAATACTCCAACAATCTCCCCATTTTTGATGATTACAAAACAACACTCTTGAATCGGATAAACCTGCGAAATATAAAAATAATATATATATATATATATATATATATATATATATATATATATATCAAAGTTTTCGACATTGTCCGTTTCGTTAGTTTCCATCTTCCATCTTTCCTTTTTCTCCTTTTCAACTTCTTCTTTTCCTTTTTCAACTCCTCCTTTTCTTTTTCATCTTTTTCGACTTTCTCCTTTGTCTTTTCCTGATCTGTAGTTTTTTTTTTCTCTTCATTCTTCCATGGCTCTTTTCTCTTTTTCCTCTTGTTTTCTCCCCTTATACCATTCTTCATTTATACCATTCTTCTCCCTTTTTTTGTTATCAGTAAAAAGTGCATATAAGATGATAAAATTGATAATAAAATATAATGTATGCTGAAATGGGTAAACTCCCCCTGACAAAAATCTCCCTTTCTAAAAATATAACAACTCTCCCTGAGTTAAATATCGATTTTGAAAATATCAAAGATAAAGATACGAATTGATAAAATATTTAATTTTAATTATTGAGGACCAAACCGATAGTAGGTTTTTCTTTTGATACATAGACGATATTCGAAATAAGAGTTCCTTTTGTAATCCAAGTCTTTTTAGTTTTTATCATCCGACGTGGTCTTTTTGAAATTTGAAATGTGATGCCCAATTTTTAAACATTTATCACAATGGGGTATTTTCAAATTTAAGGATTCGGACTTATTATGCGGTTTGAATCCTAACCCCTGCTTGTTTAACGAATATTTTTGAACAGAAAACATTTGTTCAGACTTGTAATTTCCGCAAGAAAATTTCTTTGTTAAAATTTTAAGTTCGTCTTGAACTTTGAAAAACTCATTTTTCAATTTATTCTCTATTTCAAGACACTTCGAATTATCGATATCAATAAATTTCCCTTTTTTATTTAATTTGGAAATTTTGATTTCCAATAATTTATTTTTAGCCTGAAGGGATTTTATTTTGGATAAAGCATTTTGAAAATCTGCATGCAATAATTTGAATGCTTCAAATAATTCATCTTGAGAAGATGTACTAACCTGACTTTCGACGTCGCTTTCGTCGAATGAACTTCGTGCCATGAGAGCGAGATTATTTTGATTGAAATCATCATTTTTATCTTCATCACTCCATGTTGCAACGAGTACTTCCTTCTTGGAAGTTGAGGCTCGACAATTCTTTATAAAGTGGCCTGGTTTACCACATATTCGACAGTTGTTGTTGAACTTTTTAGATTTGCCCGATTTGATGTCCTTTCTCCGGTTCAATAAGTTTTAAAACTTATTAATATTCTTGGCATAATATGCCGATTCTTCATCACTTTCATCGATCGGGATTTCTTCTTTGCGAGACATCTTAGCTTTCATAGCTATTGATCTTTACTTCGGATTCGGCTTTGCGTTACGAAATTTTAGAACAATCTCATAATTAATTAGCGAACCAACGAGGACGCTAAAATCAAGACTATTTAAATCTTTCGATTCCATAATCGCCGTCACCGTTCCATCTCATTCCCGAGGTAGTGATCCTAGGATATTCTTTACTTTTTCACTACTCGAAAGGGGTTTGCCGAAACAATCCAATCCATTTGTAATGACTGAAAATCGATCGAGCATGATTGTAATGGATTCTTCGTCTTTCATTTGGAATAGCTCGTATTCGTGGAGAAGCATGTTTATTTTCGTCTCCTTGACTTGAGACGTTCCTTCATGTGTGACTTCTAGCATCTTCTATATTTCGTTGGCACTATCACATGATGATATCCGGTTGTGTTCTTCCAAATTTAAAGCACAATATAATAATTGTGTGGCTTTGCAATTATAATGGTCATTTTTTTAATCCGCATCATCATATTCTTCGAAAGTTTTAAGCGTACCATTGGAGTTCGTTGGAATTTTTGGACCAAGACATATCACTTTCCATAACTCGATGTCGTAGGCTCGAATGAATATCGACATCTTCTTCTTCCATGTCATGAAGTTAGAACCGTCAATGAACGGTGGTCGATTTAGAGCAAGATCTTCGACCGGGGCAATTTGAAACGCCATAGGATCTTCCTAGGATGGTAGTCCGCTTTATATGGATACCCGCTCCGATATCAATTATTGCAGCAAGATTATCGGTATTGCCATTTTGTAATTAGAGTTATGAAACTCCTTGCGCTTTGCGGAAGTGATTTAAATTGCGGAAAGTAAATGACACAAGATTTATAGAGCTTCGGCCAAACGTGCCTACGTCCTCTCTCCGTATGTTTTTTTATAGGCTAAAGATCAACCTCTGCACCTCTCTTCTATCGGTCGAAGGATTACCATTATAATCTCGTCTTCTATCGTTCTGAGATAAACCATTACACACTTGTCTTTTTATCGGTCCAAGTTAAACCGTTTTCCTTTTATATCAAACAAGGAATCAACCTATCTAGCTTTCTATGGGTACTAGACAAACCTTACGTGGATATAGATTGCGATTGTAATAATGCCGGATCCTTGATCCTAATAATATAGAATCCAATCTTATCCTTTCTTTTTCCTCTCGTATATGTTTTCGTGTATAACACTCAAACACTTATCAATATAAGCTCAAATACAACAATAAGAATGTTTACAATGATATCACAAGTATAGATAATTTCCTCAGAGTTGTTGTGTAGATTGATACCAAATGGTTTGGTATTTATAGGCATTTTCCTCCAACTAGCCGTTAGATCCTGCTGACTTCGTTACGTACGTTATAGTCCTCCAATTACTTACGTTAGCTTGTTTACGTACGTTAACTAGACTCAGTTACGTACGTTAGGTAATGCACATATCAGTCCAGTAGCCTTCGTTTCTTTCATTACGTATGTTGTCATGCTTCATTACGTACGTTAAACTCATCTGATAGCGTACGTTAACATATCACTGTAGTGTACGTTAATCTCATATATTTGTTGCACACTTTTGACTTTGACTTAGAATTCTCCAACGTTCATCTTGTTTGAATTCTGAAACACCTCATTATGTAAGTTAGTCTTTGCGCATTACGTATGTTATAGTCGTTGTATAGCATGCGCTATTCCTGGCATATACCGTGCGTTAAGCGTGTTATCTGCAGTCGACTTTTTCTGACTCACTACAGTTAGATTTTCTGACATGTCTGATCGGGTAACTTTGAACTCCCATATGACCAGGTAACTTTGCATTCCCTGTCTGATCAGGTGACTTCTTTGTTGTTTTGTTTTGCTTCCTTATTGTTTTTCTTTGTTAACAACTAATCATCAAAACTCGATAATGAATATTTGGAATAAAATATTCCAACAATGCCAACATAGCTAATTACAAATCAGTACACCGTTTGGCCTTTGATCAATACATACAACTTAAACTTCATATACAACTCTGGTTAGAAACTCATACCCGCGCAGGGGTCAAAATACATCAACACTCCCATAAGACTGGAGAATAATACAGCAGAAAGAAAAATACAATTCGACCATGTCATAACCAATACTGGCCCTCGTGTGATTAGTATCATTTATCTTACATCACCCTTCGTACCGATCCCGTAATTTGCTCCCCAAGAATATGCACGTACCTGAATGCAATACAGACATCCACCCCCGATTACTCAAGGGTTAGCAAAATTTCACTATTTTGCTAGTGCAAGTATAAAGTGCAATTATGAGCCATACACATCATATTCCAAGAATATAATAATTTAGATAATCACCGAGTCAAAACACATCGAAAGTCTACCCGAGATGTTTCCTTTGAAAAAGATAATCCAAAGCCTTGGAAGGCAGTAATAAAACAAGTAAACAACTTGTAAAGCGTTTTAAAGATCTCGGGAGTTTTCAGAAGAATATATTTAGGATCTAAGATTCCCGATCTTTTCAAAAATTCACTTTAGGATCGCAACTCAGAGATTTATTTTTCCAAATTAATAATCCGACAGTAAATTATGGGGTCCGCGACCCAAACATCCAAATCAATCATAACAATAAATTACGGGGTCCACAACCCAAACATCCATATCAATCATAACAATAAATTACGGGGTCCATGACCCAAACATCCATATAAATCATAATAATAAATTATGGGGTCCACGACCCAAACATCAATATCAATCATAATAAAAAATTATGGGGTCCACGGCCCAAACATCCGTATCAATCATGAACCTCAGAGCTTCTACGTGCATACCCGAATGAATAAACCAATGGTAAGCAAACGGAATGTCCATGCCTCATGATTAACCATGGATCCGCACTATAATCTATGATCCCTCAGAGGACTCAAAGTCCCATCCCATAGTGGTTAATCCAAATATGTTCAATGGGTCGCATTATAAGCAACGACCCCTCAGAGGACTCGAAGTCCCATCCCTGAGTGAACTACACATCATTGTGACCACAGTCACACAAACAACTCAATCATTAGAATTCCACAATGGACATATAACATACACTCATCATTATCCTGGCATCATGTTATCATGCACGAACCTCGGACCCTCGCGACGACGTACCCGTTTTGGATAATCGATGACGAGTATGCAACATATCCAAATATACGCCTATAAGTTATCCTGGCATCGTGCTAGCAATCACGAACCTCGGAGTCTCCTCGAGACATACTCGGTTTGGATAACCCTATGGTAAAACTCGACCCGTACTAACAAGGACGGATCCCGGAGGTCTCAACGAACCCTACCCAGTAACATCACATACAATGATCTCATACCACGAGGATATATATTTCTCGAACAACATCGAATAGTACCACCTCCTTACAAAAGAGTCAACAAACATTACAAACTCAATAATTGCGCACTCATCAAACGAATACACATTCGAGTATATATCAATTCGCATCTATAATGCACATATTCGTAGAACTCATTTATTCCCAAGTTACTCGAGCGTTTAGAAAGAAAGTCATTAAAGGGATTATATCAATACTTTTGAAAGGTCATCATGAGTACTCAAGTAACACACATATTTGATTACCAATTATCACATCCACAAAACATAAAATATTTGGGCAAGATACTTGCCTCGATAATCGAAATCTAATTACTCTGATGATCCCGGCTCAGTCGGGTAGTCCAGAACACCTACCATCCTCGCGAGCAACAACGATAACAAAATCAATACGAGGAGTAAGACCAATAACAACGGAAATCGCCACAAACCAACGAAGGAAAACTCATATGAACATTTAATTGAACATTAAATGTTCACGGTTCTTCAAGAACACTAAAATCATCGAACGGGCCGAATGAATCGAAGATATGGATATACAATCCATAGAACATGTTTAACAATATCATTAAACACTACCCGATTCATCAAAAATGGATTGAAATCAAAATCAAGAACAAAGCCCCCAAAATACCCAAATTAGGGTTCTAAGAATTTTACCTTGATTACAACAGTGAAAGATGTTGGGATGTTGTTAAATCCGTACTAAGAACTCAAAGATGTTTATATGAGGCCACAATCCACCCTTATATACTTCCTGGATCGCCCAAATCACCGGAGGAAGGAAATGAGAGTGAAAAATGGCGAGAGTTGACCCTGTTGTCCTGTTTATATTGACAGAGGCTTAGCATGCGCTACGGAAGGATTAGCGTTTGCTACCTGGATAAAAATGCAGTCCATAATCTTCTGTTCGGTCCCATTAGTGCGCGCTAATCAATACACGAATCGTCCGTCACGATCGGAAACGATACTTTTAGGAGTACCGTGCAGTCTCACTATCTCTTTGACGAATAACTAGGCAAGTCTCTCGGGACCCCATGTATCCTTAATATCAAAGAAATGAGCTGACTTAGTTAGACGATCCACAATTACCCAAATTGTATTCATGCCATGACGACTCATCGGCAAACTCGTGATGAAGTCCATTGAAATATCTTCCCAATTCCACTCTGGAATAGGGAGGGGTTTCAGCATACCCGCCGGTCGCTGATGTTCTATCTTGACTTGCTGACAGGTTAAGCATCTCGAAACAAATTTCACGACTTCTCGCTTCATATTGCTCACCAGTAATTTTGTTTCAAGTCTTTGTACATCTTGCTAGACCCCGGATGAACAGAATAGGGGGTAGCATGAGCTTCTCTCAAAATCGAGTTTTTCAACTCGTCATTCACCGATACGCACAACCGATTCTTAAATCGCAAAAGTCCATCCTCGTGGACCACAAACCCAGGTGTTGTTGCCCGAAATATTTATCCGAAGATGAAATACTGCTGGAATGGACGGACAACAAACAAGGTTGCGGGGGCACTTCCGAGAGAAGATAAATAACACAAGATTTGCCAGGTTTGTTAGGCCCGGGCTTGAATGCTCTCGCGAGATATTATTAATACAAATATTCGTGGATACAAGTATTAATGTGAGAATCTAAGTACAATGAGTGTAAAAAGACCCTGTTAATCCATCTCTTGAGCGAAGCTTTGGTGTTCTTGCTTCTCGGCCGATCGTATTCTGTGAGAGAGGCTGAGAGAGAAGAATGAACCGAGAGATAGCTATTGCCAAGAGTAGGAGAAAGCCAAGTTGTGAGTATTGCTTGGAGAGATGGACTTCAGAGAGTCAAAAGTTCGGTCCTTGGACAAGTGCAGGCTGCCTTCTATTTTATAGGGGCTGAGGAGCCTTGATTCCTGGCGGGCGATCGCCTTTCGGCCAATAAAATAATGGGGCGATCGTCTTCAAGTCACATGGGAAGTCTGCCTAAAGTCCAAGGCAGCTGCTGGTAGCCAGTTGTGCGGTCCAATTAGGAGCCAGCACGCGTCCGGAGTCACTATCACAGGCGGTCCCACGGACACCTTTAGACGGGCCTGTCGGCTGGTGGGAAGATGCTGACAGGCTGTGGTCAATGATCCGTGAAATGCGGATCTTGTCTCGGCTCTGCACGTGGGGTCTGTCTTTAGTTTCGGCCTTTGACGACTGGATGACCATCGGCTTCGAGCGGCATGAGGCGGTCGTCAAAGGTCGGTCGCCAGGGGTCGGCATCGGTCGGTCACCAAGGGTCGGTCGGCAAGTGCCAAGAGATGATCGTCTGCTAGTCGGTCGCCAGGAGTTGATCGCCAAGTACCGAGAGACGATCGTCTTATATGTCGATCGCTCGGCACCGGGACTTGTCCTGGGACCTTCGGTCGGCCGATCCATCTTGTCTGTGGGGCTAAGACTAGGTTGCCCGATCTCTGGTCGGCAGTTCTACCTCGGCTTCTCGGCAATGGCTAGGTTGCCCGATCTCCGAGGCGATCGCCGGTCGGAGAGTATAATTCTCGACACAACAATTGCCCCCCAGCTTGCTTCGATGTTGAAGACATGGGGCGAGGTGGTTCTTGCTGGCGATCGTGTAGGATGAGGACGGGCAACCCGTTGAGCGGACTCTGGATTCGGACTTGGGCGATCTGGTCGATTGGCTAGCTATCTTTCGGTCTTGTACCTACAAAAAACAACATGGGCCGATCCCTCGTAGAAACTTGATGGTTTCGTCGCTGAGGAACCGTGCACAGTCGCGGAGTTCGATGGACCGACTCCATGACCGTGTCTTGTGCGCGAAGACATTGAGTGTCTCGTGACTCATTTTATTGTGAGGGTCCTCTGTTAGGCTGCGCCTCGCCTCGTATTTAAACGAAGGGCGTGCGGTCTTGGTCTAGAGAAGTCCTTGCGCGGGGCAACGTCGGATGATTCAACTCCACGTCCGCGGCTTGTTAGCTCTGCTTCCACCTCGGCCCGCCATGAAGATGGCGAACCTCGACGGTGTACGTTGAGACGGGGGTAGTGACGCGTCACATTGTCCGGGTTCACCATGTTAGATGATGAACCTTTGAGGGCGGGCGATCGTGTCCACTGATTAATTTTGGAGGGCCCTCAGACTACGCCAGCCTCGTATTTAAACGAAGGGCGGGCGATCTTGGCCCAAAGGGACCTTGCATGGCCGAAGCAGCCGGTTCCATCGACTACCAGGACCATGGATTTATGATGTGCGGTGGAGGCGATCTCGTGCCTTAGTCCATCATGTTAGATGGTGAACTGTCGATGGCGAACGAGTCCTCCAGGTTTTGGTGATGTTGCTTGATGATGGCGATCGGGCTGGAAGACTGATGATCGTAGTTCGGCTGCCGATCGCGTTATTCATAGGTTGATACCGGCGATCGGGCGGGAAGATTGGCGATCGTCTTCGGGCGCCGATCGCGCTGCTCATAGGCTGAGGAGAAACCTTTGCCTGGCCAGAAAGTCCGCGGCCTTAGCTCGGAAGATCGCGTAGGTCGCGGGTTGGTCCTTCGTGAGATGCCTGAACATAGGCGAAAGACCATGGAATCCACCCAAGACCGTGTAGAGGGCGATCTCATCGCTTATGGGTTCGCCGTTGAGGATGATCTCATCTACCCAGTCGATGTAGTCCGAGTCGGACTCTTCTTCCCCTTGCTTGATTCGCATCATGCGATGGGGACCTTCTTGCCGAGCGACACTGGTGGCGAAGTACGCTGTGAAGACGTTCGCCAACTGGTTAAAGGAGCCGATGGACCGAGGCGGCAGTGAGGCGTACCACCTGTGGGAAAGGTCATCCAGCGTTAGAGGGAACATTCGGCACCTGGTCGCGTCAGATGCCCCACACCCAGTCATGTAGATGTTGAACTTGCTCAGGTGTGTTTCGGGGTCTGATCTCCCTTCGTACAAAGGTGTTTGCGGAGGAGCGATCTTATGCTGCACGGGGGCGAGCTCGACGTGGACCGCGAGCGGCTCGCTCGGCTCGGCGATCTTCTTCTTGGTGCCTGCCCTGGATTTCAGGAGCGCCTTCATGTCGTCGAGCTGGCATTGCATCACGGCCATCGTCGTGGCTCGGTCGCTCGCGGATCGGCTTTGGGAGCGGGAGCTGAGGCGATCGTGTACCGATCTCATGACTCCGCTACTGCCGACCTCGGCTATTTGGCGAGGGGGAGCCAGACGGCTGGGCTGCCTTCTGGGAGTCGGGTAGGCCGATCTCCTGGTGACGGACTCAAACTCCGTCATCTCGTAGCTAGGGTCGGACTGCCCCGGTCGCCAAGACGGGTCGCTGCCTAGGCAATCGAAAACAGAGGTGCCCCGGCTGGCGAGCGCCTCTCCTTGCGGATGAGAGCCTCCTGGAGATCGCTCGGCTAGTAACGCCTTGAACTTCCGCTTGGTCTTGCGGAGGACGGCCGAGGGGGTAATAGCGGGAGGCGCGCCGAGAGCACTCCGTCGCTCCTGTAGGACGGCCATGGCCTCCTCGATCTGTTCCGCGGTTCGGAACTGATCGAGTGAGAGACTTGGACTGCCCCCTAGGGACGGGATCGAGCGTCTCGGACTGCGGCGGCTACCCTCCGCCATCGGCTGTGGCTCGGATTGAGACGGAACGAGGCGTCTGGCGGGCTGGCCGGCGGCTTTCTTCGACATGGAGGCGGAAGACATGATTCTGAAAGCTTTCTCTAAAGAACAGTGAGTGTTTCTTCAGGTATATATCCCGGAGAACAGTGAGTATTCTTCGAGACGGTAGGAATAAAATTGAGGGTTAGATCCCCTTCCTCTAGCGCCAATTGTTGTTGCCCGAAATATTTATCTGAAGATGAAATACTGTTGGAATGGACGGACAACAAACAAGGTTGCGGGAGCACTTCCGAGAGAAGATAAATAACACAAGATTTGCCGGGTTTGTTAGGCTCGGGCTTGAATGCTCTCGCGAGATGTTATTAATACAAATATTCGTGGATACAAGTATTAATGTGAGAATCTAAGTAAAATGAGTGTAAAAAGACCCTGTTAATCCAGCTCTTGAGCGAAGCTTTGGTGTTCTTGCTTCTCGGCCGATCGTCTTCTGTGAGAGAGGCTGAGAGAGAAGAATGAACCGAGAGATAGTTGTTGCCAAGAGTAGGAGAAAGCCAAGTTGTGAGTATTGCATGGAGAGATGGACTTCAGAGAGTCAAAAGTTCGGTCCTTGGACAAGTGCAGGCTGCCTTCTATTTATAGGGGCTGAGAAGCCTTGATTCCTGGCGGGCGATCGCCTTTCGGCTAATAAAATAATGGGGCGATCGTCTTCAAGTCACATGGGCAGTCTGCCTAAAGTCCAAGGCAACTGCTGGAAGCCATCTATGCGGTCCAATTAGGAGCCAGCACGCGTCCGGAGTCACTGTCACAGGCGGTCCCACGGACACCTTTCGGCGGGCCTGTCGGCTGGTGGGAAGATGCTGACAGGTTGTGGTCAACGATCCGTGAAATGCGGATCTTGTCTCGGCTCTGCACGTGGGGTCTGTCTTTAGCTTCGGCCTTTGCCGACTGGATGACCATCGGCTTCGAGCGGCATGAGGCGGTCGTCAAAGGTCGGTCGCCAGGGGTCGGCATCGGTCGGTCACCAAGGGTCGGTCGGCAAGTGCCGAGAGATGATCGTCTGCTAGTCGGTCGCCAGGAGTTGATCGCCAAGTACCGAGAGACGATCATATTATATGTCGATCGCTCGGCACCGAGACTTGTCTTGGGACCTTCGGTTGGCCGAACCATCTTGTCTGCGGGGCTAAGACTAGGTCGCCCGATCTCTGGTCGGCAGTTCTGCCTTGGCTGCTCAGCAATGGCTAGGTCGCCCGATCTCTGAGGAGATCGCCGGTCGGAGAGTATAATTTTCGACACAACACCAGGGCTTTCCCGTGAGTCACATCATCGTGGATGCGCAACAAAAATGGGTTCGAACCCTGATTCTCCCTGATCGCCTCCTCAAGTGGCGATGAAATCTCTAACGTACAAAGTTGCCCTTGTACTCGCTGTAACCAGACCTCGATCTCGGGTCTCAGAAATTCCTACTGAAGTTCCTTCTGAACTGTTAATCGAGCAAGCATCTGCTCCTGAACGGACTTACGACTCAAGGCATCGGCAACAACGTTCGCCTTGCCCGGGTGGTAAAGTATCTCAATATCATAATCTTTGATTAGTTCCAACCACCGTCTCTGTCGCATATTTAACTCCTTCTGAGTAAATATATACTTTAAACTCTTATGGTCGGTGAATATCTGATAGGTAACTCCATAAAGATAATGACGCCAAATCTTCAATGCGAATACCACGGCTGCTAGCTCCAGGTCGTGGGTCAGATAATTAACCTCGTAAGGTCTCAATTGCCGTGAAGCATAAGCAATAACTTTCTCGTTCTGCATTAGTACACATCCGAGACCCTGTTCGGACGCATCACTATAAACCACAAATCCTTCCGTCCCTTGCGGTAAAGAAAGGACAGGTGCTGAAATTAACCGGCTCTTGAGTTCCTCAAAACTCTATTGACACGCGTCGGACCACGTGTATTTCTTATCTTTCCTTAAAAGGTTCGTCATGGGTTGAGCGATTTTAGAAAATCAAATCGCTGATAATAACCAGCTAATCCGAGGAAACTTCGGATTTCCTTAACATTCTTCGGAGGTTGCCAATCTCGGATAGCCTCCGTTTTCTGAGGGTCGACACGAACTCCATCTGATGAAATTATATGTCCGAGAAACGTCACTTCGGACATCCAGAACTCACATTTGGAAAACTTCCCATAAAGTTGCTCTCATCTCAACACGTCGAGCACCTGATGAAGGTGAAACTCGTGCTCCTCCCGGTCACGAGAATAAATTAAAATGTCATCAATAAAGATGACCACGAACTGATCCAAATAATCGATGAAAACCCGATTCATTAACTCCATGAATACTGCAGGTGCATTAGTTAACCCAAACGGCATTACCACAAACTCATAATGACCATAGCGTATTCGGAACACCGTCCTTGCGATATCCGACTCTCGAATTCGCAGTTGATGATATCCAGATCTTAAGTCGATCTTGGAAAACACTGAAGCTCCCTGAAGTTGATCCAAAAGATCATCGATACGGGGTAGAGGATATTTATTCTTGATCGTCACCCGGTTCAATTCCCGGTAATCAATACACAAGCGGAACGAACCATCCTCTTCTTGACAAATAACACTGGTGCTCCCCACGGGGACGCACTCGGTCGAATATAACCCTTCTCGGTCAAATCCTCTAATTGATTCTTCAACTCCTGGATTTCGGTCGGGGCCATCCGATACGGTGCCTTCGATATTGGGGACGTACCAGGCTCCAACTCTATTGTGAATTCCACATCTCTCTGTGGAGGTAAATCCGGTAACTCGTCTGGAAATACGTCGGCATATTCTCTCACAACCGGAATATCTGACAATGACATTGATGATTCCTCGATCTTGGTCATATAGCACAAATAACCGACACACCCCTGACTGAGTAATTTCACTGCTTTCATCAAGTTGATGACTCTCCCAGAACAGCTGGGATTACCTCCCTGAAATACACATTCGACCGCATCGTCTGAAATGATAGTGACCATACGCTTACGGACACTAATGACGGCATCGTGACGATCCACCCAATCAATACCCAGGATGACGTCGTCTCTCGGTAAATCTACCACGATTAGGTCTGCTAACCAACCATGGCCATGAAGCTGAATCGGACAATCCTTAATCTCACGATTCCCGGTAATTCTTCTACCATCAGGTAGACCAATGACATAAGGCTCACAACTAGTAGCACTACCCAGACGTAGTCTACTTAAACATGACTCGGAAAGGAATGAATGCAATGCACCAGTATCAAAAAGGGTACACACAGGTTGAGATAGAATATCGAGTGTACCTGAGATCATTCGGGCCTCCGGATCATCAGTCCTCTTCATCTCATAAATTCGGGGCTTGCCGGCCCCCGAACCGGATGCTCCTGTCTGATAGCTCTTTGCTCCGCCTTTGTTTGCTCCTGTCGTCCTGAATGATGCAGACTGAGTGGCTTGATTCTGCACCGCTGAATGTCTCGGGGCCTGAGATGACGCCGGAGTAGGTTTAGAGTCTCTTTGGCAAAAATGGGCCTTATGCCCAACGATCCCACAGTTATGGCACGTGACAGTCTGCCTCGAGCACTTGGTGTTGAAATGACCCTGTTATTCACAGTTGAAACAAGTGATGGCCGAATTGGCCTCTCGTGACTGAGACTCTGTGGGTCTAGGTGCCATAGGAGGTTGCTCAGAAAAAGTAGAGCCTGCACGAGGCTTCTTGAAAGTGGCCTGACTGCCTTCAGACTGATTACGATTCTTTGACTTCTTGGCAGCAGATGAAGGTTGTTGCTTAGCAATCTCCTTAGAAGTAAGCTCATAAGTCAGAGCTTTCTCGATGAATTCGGCCAGAGTGGTGCAATTGTGATTAAGCAACTGCATCCGCATACGAGGCTTCAACCTCTTACTGAAATACTTGATCTTGTCCGCCTCAGAGTGAATAATAGACGAGGCGAAAGGAAGTAGCTCCTGGAATTTCTCGGCGATGGCGAGAACATCATCATCCGCTGATAGGTCGGGAGTGAGTAATTCTGACAATTTGGCCTCCCTGAGTGGGGCCGGATAATACCTCTCCATCATGAGAGTCTTGAATTGATCCCAAGTACAAGATCGGTCGGTGGGCTTCAATGATAACCACCATGAATGAGCGCTCTTACCCAGATAGTAAGCCGCGACTGAAACTTTGTGCCCTTTGGGACACTCCACCATAGCAAACAACTTCTCGAAATGCTCAAGCCAGTGAACAATATATTGGTATACAATCGGATATTTGCGCCGTTTGTGCGGAGGCGTAAATAAACTGCGGAAAATAAATCGCACAACGAGTTATAGAGGTTCGGCTATTAACAAAGCTTACGTCCTCCATCGATGTATCTTTTTCCTTATGATTAAGATCAAAACCTCTACGCCTCTCTTCTATCGGTCAAGGGATTACCGTTACAAGCTCGTCTTCTATCGGTCCGAGTAAAACAGTTTTTGCTTTTGTATTGGATAAGGAATCAACCACTCTAGCTTTCTATTGGTACTAGATAGACCTCACTAAGATAGCGATTGCGATTCTAACAATGTCGGATACTTGATCCTAATAACACCGAATCCAATCGTATCTTTTCTTTTACCTCTCATGTATAATGTTGAATGTATAAACACTCAAACTAACAATATAAGCTCAATATTACAACAACAATATAAGTATATGAATATAAGATCAATGTCTTGAATGCTTGGAGTTTTTGTACTCAAACAATACCATAGGAATGGTATTTATAGGCATTTTCCACAAACTAGCCGTTGCTGGCTGTTTTGACTTGCTAGCGTGCGCTAGCCTTTCTCTATTAGCGTGCGCTAGACTGCTCCTGGCCATTCAAGAGTTCGTTTCCTCTTTAGCATACGTTATGACTTCTTCCTTACATACGTAACCATCTTGTATTAGCGTGCGTCAATATTACAAAAGTAGCATGCGCTAATCCAATATATCCGTTGCTCGATTTGTCAAACTGACCATTCCACTTTTGACTTGTTTCAGATTCTCTCCAAGGGATTGATTGACTTGTATTCAAACTTCTTTAGCGTGCGCTATTCCTTCTTTGTAGCATGCGCTATGCTTGCTTCACTGTATACGTCATTCTGAGTTTGAATATCTTCACAACGGTAACATGGCTCGATAGCGTGCGTTAATGAGCAAGTGTAGCGTGCGCTATCTCGTCAGATGACTTCCCTTCAGGTAACTTCGAACTTAGCTGATATGCCCCGTTAGCCTGCGCTAACATATATGTCTTAGCGTGCGCCAGACATGCATTTTGCTCAGCTTTTTGCGTCTTCGTCTGCTTCGTCGTTTTGCTTCGCCTCGATGTTATTTTGTTGTTTAGCAACTTTAATCATGAAAACATAATTAAATAATGTGTGGAATAAATATTCCAACAATCTCCCCCTTTTTGATGATTACAAAACAACTCTTGAATTAGATAAAACCTGTAAAAAATAATATATGTATATTTCTTCGAATCAAAGTTTTCGGCTTTGATCGTTTCGTTAGTTTCTCCAATTCTCTTTTATTTTCGACATATCCTTTATTTTTTAACTCGTTCGTTTTATCTCCCCCTTTTTGTATGCTTTCTTTTTCTTTTCGACTTCTTCGATTTTTCTCATTTTTATCAATTCATCTCCTTCTCCCCCTTTTTGTCTTCATCAAAAAGTATAAAAATATAGAGGATATCAAATGAAATATGCATGATACGAATTTGTGCATTAATAAGGGTATAAACTCCCCCTGAAAGTATTATCTCCCCCTTTTTAAAATATCGATTTAAAAAAATAATTTTTGGGGACCCAACCGATAGTTGGTTTTTGTTTCGAGACGTGAACGATATTTGAAACGTTTGTTCCTTTAGGAACCCAAATCTTTTTAATTTTTATCGTTCGTCTTGGGCTTCTACAGTTTGAGATATAATGCCCAATTTTTAAATATTTTTCACACTGGGGTATATTAAAATTTAAGGATTCATTTTTAAAACGTGGTTTGAATCCCGACCCCTCTTTATTTAACGTGTATTTTTGAACCGAGAGCATATTTTCAAATTTCTCGTTTCTGAGAGAAAATTTCTTCGTCAAATTCTTGAGCTCGGTTTGAACTTTAACAAGATCATTCTTTAAAATATTCTCGTTTTCAATGCATTTTGAATGATCGATCTCGACAAGTTTTCCCTTTTCTAGAATTTTGGAATTTTCATTTTCCAAAGATTTATATTTAGTTTGAAGGGATTTAATTTCTTTTAAAGCATTTTGATAATCGGTATGTAATAACTCGAATACTTCAAAAAGTTCATCGTAAGAGTTACTTACTTGGCTTTCGACGTCGCTGTCGTCGAATGAACTCCGGGCCATGAGTGCGAGATTATTTTGATTCATGAAATCATCATCAGGATCTTCGTCACTCCATGTTGCAACTAAGACTTCCTTTTGTTTTACTCGACAGTTCTTAGCAAAGTGGCCTGGTTTACCACATAATCGACAAGTGTTGTCGAATTTCTTATGTTCGCCCGCTTGGATGTCTTTCTTCCTCTGGTTTAATAAGTGTTGGAACTTATTAATATTCTTGGCATAATATGCCGATTCTTCGTCGCTTTCGTCCACCGGAATTTCTTCTTTCTTTCTCGGCACCTTAGCCTTGAAGGCTATCGATTTTTCCTTCGGTTTTGGTTTGGCATTCCGAGAATTTAGAACAATCTCGTAGTTGATAAGAGAACCAACGAGAGCACTAAAATCGAGAGTATTTAAATCTTTTGATTCCATTATTGCCGTAACCGTACCGTCCCATTCTCGAGGTAGTGATCGGAGAATTTTCTTTACTTTCTCACTACTCAAAAGTGGTTTTCCGAAACATGATAATCCATTGGTGATGACCAAAAATCGGTCGAGCATAATCGAGATGGAATCGTCGTCCTTCATTTGGAATAATTCATAATCGTGAAGGGGCATGTTTATCTTCGTCTCTTTGACTTGAGACGTACCTTTGTGTGTTACCTCAAGCATTTTCCAAATTTCTTTGGCACTACCACACGATGATATCCGGTTGTGTTCTTCCGGATTTAAGGCACAATAAAGAAGTTGAGTTGCCTTACAATTGTAGTGGTCATTTTTCCAATCGGAGTCGTCATATTCTTCGAAAGTTTTAAGCAAACCGTTGGAATTCATCGGAATTTTCGGACCAAGACAAATCACTTTCCAAAGCTCGATGTCATATGCTCGGATGAATATTAACATCTTCTTCTTCCACGTCATGAAGTTTGAGCCATCAAAAAATGGTGGTCGGTTGAGAGCAAGGCCTTCGACTGGAGCATATTGAAACTCCATTTGGATCGACTCCTCGGATGTTAAGCCGTGTATTGGAGGTACCGCTCCGATACCAATTGTTGGTGTAATATCGGTATTTGCGCTGTTTGTGCGGAAGCGTAAATTAAATGCGAAAATAAAATGACACACGGATTTATAGAGGTTCGGCCAAACGTGCCTACGTCCTCTCTCGATGTATCTTTTTAAATAGTCTAAAGATCAAAACCTCTGCACCTCTCTTCTATCGGTTGAGGGATAACCGTTACAAGCTCGTCTTCTATCGGTCCGAGTAAAACCGTTTTTCCTTTTCTATTGGATAAAGAATCAACCACTCTAGCTTTCTATTGGTACTAGATCAACCTCACTAAGATAGCGATTGTGATTCTAACAATGCCGGATCCTTGATCCTAATAACACCGAATCTAATTGTATCTTTTCTTTTTCTCACTCGTGTATGATTTTGTGTATAACACTCAATCACACTAATTTAAGCTCAAGAACAACAACTATAATGTTTACAATGATATCTCAAGTATATATGAATTGCTTAATGTTGTTGTGTGGAATGATACCAACTCATTTGGTATTTATAGCCTTCTTCCACAAACTAGCCGTTACTGCCAGTTGATATTAGCGTGCGCTAGGCTGACTTCCTTAGCGTGCGCTATCGCATGTTTTTGCCTTAGCGTACGTTATGTACTGTTACGTATGTTAGCGTCTTTCCAGTTTCAGTCCAGTGGCTTCTGTCCTTCACAGTTAGCGTGCGCTAACTCTTTCTTGTAGTGTGCGCTAATCATGCATCATTGCATGCGTCACATATCCGTTAATGCTTTTTGACTTGTAGCAGTTTCTCCCCAACGGATTGATTGACTTGATTCAAACTTGATATTTAGCATGTGCTAAATATCATCTCTTGCGTGCGTTAAGCTTACTTCAGTGCATACGTCATTGTGTGTTTGAGTCTCTTCACAACGGTTACAGGTCTTCGATAGCATGCGTTAGTCATCACGTGTAGCGTGCGCTATCCTCATCAGGTGACTTCACTTCAGGTTACTTCGAACTCTTCTGATCTGCAGTCGGGACCCGTTAGCGTGCGCTAACTTATATTTCTAGCGTGCGCCAGCTTTGTATTTTGTCCAGCTTTTTGCATCTTCGATTCCTTCATCGTTTTGCTTCGCCTTTGTTGTTTTGTTTTGTTTAGCAACTTAATCATCAAAACACTATTTATGACTATGTGGAATAAATGTTCCAACATTTATAACAGTCACTTGAATGACAACCACTAGTTGTCTCAAACAGACTGACTTTTACTTGTGTCTTGCACTTTATTTTTGTGCACACTTATTTACATTTGAAATACTTTATTTTTGCCATCATCAAAATAGGGGGAATTTGTTAGGAATACTTGTTAGATTTTGATGATATCATCCCTGTATTGTTAATTATTCAAATGTATGCATCTAATTACTTGGCATTATAAAGAAGAACCATATGAGTATCTTCTATAGGCCTTAAAAAGTTAGGCTAAGTCTTGATCAAATGTTGATCAGTAGAAAATCGACTAAGTATAGAACTGCCATTTATCAGAGAAGTTTACAGGCAAGTTCATTATCAGAGAAGTTTTGGTCAACGCAAATCATCAGAGAGCTTTGACCAAAACCAAGATGCAGTTAAGTTCTGAGAAGACGCTACATAAGACAAGTTTTGGTCAACGCAGAATATCAGAGAGGTTTGACCAAAACCTATCTGCAGTCGAGTTATCAGACGAGAAATGGTCAACATAAATATCAGGTGAAGTTTGACCATCAGATCAGAGAATATTCATCAGGTCAGGGAACTTCAGTCATCAGAGTAGAGAACTTTATCTGAGAGAACTTCTATCAAGATATATCAGAGAAGTTTACATCAGAGAAGGATTGACCGCACATCAGACAGGTTTGATCAAGAGATATCAGATAAGTTCTCAGTCAAGAGATATCAGCCAAGTAACTCAGTCCATGTCAACAAGCGTTGAAAGTCAACATTAACGGAAAGCCACATGCAGACGTAAGGAGACAAACTGGAAAGATTCCCGAAAGACTAGGAATAAAATATTCCTTGAGATCCGCGTTCTGAAGACTTATGATTATTCTAATCAAGAATAACGGCGCTAACGAAGGAAGTCTTACAAACGGTTGAAACTAAAAAGGGAATCAAGCCGTGCAATGGAAGGATAAAGATAAACAAAGAAGTCCACTCTCCAATAGACGAATTTGTTACAAGAGATGCAACGGCTATGAAGGAAGCTCAAAGGATCGTTCTATAAATATATGAAGATATGAATTGAGCAAAGTACGATGCAAACTATACTTATAAGTGATCAAAGCAAACAAAGCAATAAAAGCAAACAAATAGCATCATGAAGAGCAAGCTTAAACAGTCATATTCTGAGAAGCTCTTTAGTTGGAGAAGACAAAAACTCTTGACTTAAAAGTTTGAGTACGGGGTTGCTTTCCTGAACGAGGTTCTTGAAATTAAAGAGACTGTAAATGCATCCACGGGTTCTTGATTGGAAGGTGATAGACAGCTCGAGAGTTGTTGAGGCATCCACGAATTTTCGATCAAGAGGTGCTAGGCAGTTAAGGGAGTTGCAACGGCCATGGCTTTCCACTTGTTGGAAGCTGTTGTAACAAGGAAGGAATTCTATGTAACCTTTATCACTAGTTGACAGTTATAGTGAATTTATCTCCAACTGGTTTGGAGAGAAGTGGACTAGTAGAGGATTAGCCTACCTCTAAAACCATTTTAAGTGCTTGTGTGATTTACTGCTTTAAACATCATACATAACTGTTGCATACATATTTACAATTCCATTAGAAAGTTATCTGCAGTCAATACTTGTTATCTGCATTATTATCAGCTGTGTCTTCCACATTATATATCTGCAGTCGACTAAAGTCATCTGCACTTAATCACAGCTGAGAAACTCACCTGATATTCAGGAAAGAGTTTAATAAGTCTATTCACCCCCCTCCCCCCTAGCCTTATTCCGGTGGACTTGTCACCTACAGTTTTGACTTTCTCCTTCATCGTTTCTTGATTCGTATATATTTTTATTTTTCTCGTCATTCTTCCATGATTCTTTCTCCCATTCTCCTATTCGTCTCTTCTCCCCATTTTTTTATCAGCAAAAAGTGTATATATGATTATAAGATCGATAATAAAGATCGTAATAAAATGTGTGCTGAAAGGGGTAAACCCTCCTGATAGAAATCTCCCTTTAAAAATATAAAACTCCCCATGAGTTAAATACTAATTTGAATAAAATCAATTTTGATTTTTGGGGATCCAACCGATAGTTGGTTTTCCATTTGAAACATAGACGATATTTGGAATAAAAGTTCCTTTTGGAATCCAAATCTTTTTAGTTTTTATCGCCCGACGTCGGCTTTTACAATTCGAAATGTGATGGCCAAGTTTCAAACATTTATCGCAATGGGGTAGTTTGAAATTTAAGGATTCGGTTTTATTATGCGGTTTGAATCCTAACCCCTGTTTATTTAAAGAATATTTTTGAACGGAAAGCATTTGTTCAAATTTGTCATTTCCGCAAGAAAATTTATTTGTTAAAACTTTAAGTCCGTTTTGAACTTTCAAATGATCATCCTTTAATTTATTTTCATTTTCAATAAAATTAGAATGATTGGTCTCGATAATTTTCTCTTTTCCATTTAATTTGGAAATTTCAATTTCCAATAATTTATTTTTCGATTGGAGGGATTTAATTTCAATTAAAGCATTTTAAAAATCGGTATGTAAAAGTTCGAATGCTTCAAAAAGTTCATCGTGAGAGGATGTACTAACCTGACTTTCGACGTCGCTTTCGTCGAATGAACTTCGTGCCATGAGACGAGATTATTTTGATTGAAATCATCTTCATCTTCATCGCTCCATGTTGCAACGAGAACTTCCTTCTTAGGATTTGATCCTCGGCAATTTTTCGCAAAGTGGCCTGGTTTACCACAGATTCGACAGTTGTTGTCAAATTTCTTAGATTCGCCCGATTTGATGTCCTTCCTTCTCCGGTTTAATAAGTTTTGAAACTTATTTATATTTTTGGCATAATATGCCGATTCTTCATCATCTTCGTCTACCAGAATTTCTTCTTTTCGAGACATCTTAGCTTTCAAAGCTATTGATTTTTCCTTCGATTTCGGCTTGGCGTTTCGTTATTTTAGAACAATCTCATAATTTATTAGCAAACCTACAAGGGCGCTAAAATCGAGTGTCTTGAGATCTTTAGATTCCATGATCGTCGGCATGGTTCGCTAGGTAGTGATCATAACATTTTCTTGACTTTTTCACTACTCGATAGCGGTTTCCCGAACGAAGCAAGTCCATTGGTGATGATCGAAAATCGGTCGAGCATGTTGGTGATGGACTCGTCACCCTTCATCATGAATAACTCGTAGTCATAGAGAAGCATATTATTCTTCGTCTCCTTGACTTGAGTTCTTCCCTCGTGTGTGATTTCAAGAATTTTCGAGCTTTCTTTAGCACTTTCACACGAATAAATATGGTTGACCTCTTCTGGATTTAAGGCACAATATAAAAGTTGAGTGGCCTTACAATTTAGATGATCGTTCTTCCAATCCTCGTCATTATATTCTTCGAAGCTCTTAAGTGACCCGTCGGATTTGGTTGGAACTTTCGGGCCTAGGCATATGATTTTCCAGATTTCTATATCATAGGCCCGAATCAAGGTCAACACCTTTTTCTTCCAAGTCATGTAATTCGATCCGTCGAAAAATGGAGGTCGATTTAGAGAAAGACCTTCGACCAGGGCAAATTGAAAAGCCATCGGATCTTTTCTCCTCGGATGTTAATCCACTTTATATGGATACCCGCTCCGATACCAATTGTTGGAGCAAGATTATCGGTATCTTCGCCGTTTTGAGATAGGCGTCGAGTATATATAAGAGTTATGAAACTCTTTGCGCTTTGCGGAAGCAATTTAAAGTGCAGAAATTAAACGACACAAGATTTATAGAGGTTCGGCCAATCGTGCCTACGTCCTCTCTCCGTATCTTTTTATAGGATAAAGATCAACCTCTGCACCTCTCTTCTATCGGTCGAGGGATTATCGTTACAATATTGTCTTCTATCGGTCCGAGATAAACCGTAACACACTTGTCTTTTTGTCGGTCCAAGTTAAACCATTTTCCTTTTCTATCGGACAAGGACCAACCTATCTAGCTTTCTATGTGTACTAGACAAACCTCACGTGGATATAGATTGCGATTCTAATAATGCTGGATCCTTGATCCTAATAACACCGAATCCAATCTTATCCTTTCTTTTTCCTCTCGTGTATGTTTTCGTGTATAACACTCAAACACTTATCAATAGAAGCACAATTACAACAACGGAACTATATATAACAATATGGGAGAAGTGCCAGGAAGCAGTTCATAGAGAAGTACGATGCTTCAAGACAAAGACTGCTCTCCATAGCAGACATTTATCAACTTCATGGATATGAACCTCCCTCCCTCCGAATTCATCACAATCATGCTTCATTGTTGATACACCATATCAACCCCATAATGTATATATTTATAATATCATCATGACGGAACTTAACATATAAATATCAAGATGTTAGGAGAGGGGCACTATGAGGGATAATTGAGAGGTTGGTTCTTTTCGATCCGTGAAACGGACCTTCGTGCGCCTAGTACAATAAAGACACCTTGGTTCGTTTAAAAAATAATAATATAATTTATCAATCTAGTGATAAATTATATTAAATTCTATAACCTCAGTCGAATAATTTACCAGTAACATTCACATTAGCCACCATCATATTCGCAGAGAATTATCCAACGAATTTTGAGAATATTACCTGATGTCTCCAATAAAGTTTCTATAATATAATAATCATTCACACAAGGTAAATACATATGAAATTCAAAATTATTATTAATTAATCGTGGTACGTACAATAATAGAACTCAGAAGCATAATATATAGTAATAAATCTAGAAATAATGATTTGAAGTACATATTAAAAATATATCAAACTATACTGTAATAACCAGCGGTATTACATGTATATTAGGTAATTTCATAACGAAAGAAACATTCCATAAACTACTAGTACTTTTATAATAGGACACGGCTGTATATATATTGGATGAAATTTCTGCAGCATAAATTTGACACATAAATCTAACAAAATATTCAATTTGTTTCAGGAGAAAGTAAAGAGACTGTATATAGAGTCAATCAATTGCATTCATAACACTGATAGAGTGGCCTTTATATAGGCATTACAATAAGAGTCCTTCCATACATAGGATTCCTAGATAAGGTAAGACATCTAATAGGATCCTACTACCTCTAGAAGGATCTAGAACATTCTATCTATGTATCTACAACCAGTATTAGGTAAGACACATCACGGGAATAATAATTCCCGGAACACTCCCCCTGTGTCGAGCACTAATACAACAATGGTGCAGAAGATGTTGCCTTCGTAAAAACCTATTCCAAGCCAAAACAAAACCCCATGGGAAAAATAAAGGCTTGATGAGGAAAAGATTGCAACGCACCAATATAACATGTCATGTATACTGCCCCTGATGTATACATAACGACTCCCCCTGATGAGTACCTCAAATCATAGGAGTCAGATGCAAAGTTTCCCTCACAACTATACCAAGGAAAAACCCAGTGGAAAAAATACCTCTTGGTCTAAGTTGAACAGAAGTACAACGCATCATTGTATGGATGTTCTCATAGGTCGCCTGGTTAAAAACCTTACCAAGTGAAAACCCAGTGGGAAAAACAAACCTTGGTCTAAGGACAAAAAGAGCGCGACACATCTAAAGTGCAGAGTCACTAAAGACTTATCCGAAAATCAAGTTTTCTAAAGTCTTGACCTCCATGCACTAAATCAGTCATAACTTCTTCAATTCAATAGGTATCAACGAAACTGTAAGAACTTATGAAAACTAGACACCCATAGCTTTTCATTCACATACAGTACGTAACCTAGATCGACCTGAGCAGATCACAAAGCTCTATCGAAGTTGACTCAGCAAATTACCGGACATATCTTGTCCTACTTTGCAACAATAGTCATATGTCACTCAACATGATGGATGTGATCAAATGGTTGGTTTCCTTGGAAAGTAGACACAAACCTTTCCAATGGTACCAATTTCACCATTTTCCAGCAAGTGAGCTGCCCTGTATGTCATATTTGTGTTAGACCAACATATTCTGGGCAGATTCGGGTATCAGTTTTCAAGTGTCTTTTTATCGAGGTAGAGCGAGCTTCAAGCTTCTTGTCAATCACAGACATTGTGTGAGCGCATCCTAGGCCATCATCACAGTGGCTTTACCGGATTATTACGAATGAGTACATCGAGTCAAACATGAGTACATAATACCGTACTTTTCTCTCAAGACTGCATCATCACTTAAGTGAGCTAAGCCTTATGATGACTTCGACTAATCATTGGGAATCATATAGGCATTACTTTATCGTCTCTTAGGGAAATCGTCCCTTAGATTGCCTTAAACCGATTGATGAATACGCATCATCCAGTGTCCCCAAGATCCTTTCATTCTCAACTTTGGATTTAGCGGAATCTCTTAGTCTCACAAGAGTACATCACTATAAACCCTTAGTTTTACACGCAAAAGCTTCATATCTCTTCCAAATCAAGTATATACTTAGTATGCGTTCCCGACAATCACTTGTCGACGCGCTCCGTGGTCAGGAGCCACTTGATTTGAGTCTGATCCACCACGAGATCCTTTTTATCACTTAACTTAGTTTCCACTAAGATAACATTTAACCACAAGCTCCACGTCAGTTTTTGGGAAACTATCTAACTGAAAAGATAGTGGATGCTATAACATCCATTACGATAGCACAACTAAGTTTCGTGTAATCGTAGTCGATTCCAGTGCGTTCATGAGAAACCTCGCGCCATGAGGTGAGTTTAACTCCTTTTCTCACTCGCTTTAACAAAGTATACGGATAGATCTTATCTTTGGAGTGTCGGCACCACTTCAACAAAGGGCTATCACTTTGTTTATACTGGAGTCGCATATGTTTCCATTTTAGGCCAAGGCTACAACGTTGTAGATTTTCAACGAAGTATGGTTCGATTAAACTCACATTCCACGTCCTCATGAACCAGCTTCATTCATAGAGTATTCTTTATGGATTGGCATTCATTGAGGCGTCCCCCAATGATGACTATAATCCAGAATCACATGAGACGGATGAGTTCATTTGATCATATGATCAAGTTTCATGTACCAAACTCGCATACATTCTTAGCGAGAGTATTTTACGAACCAAGTGTCATCCCAATACTCTATGAGATCCACGGCCTACTAACACCATCTACCATAATTTGTGGTGTTACCATATCACCATTTATAGATGACGAACGTCCATGACCGGACACAATCCTTGCAGACATGTTTGCAGCATGTATTTAATCTCGTCATTTTAGGGAACTTGGTGAGACACAGTAGGGACAAACTACGACAATTCCAAGTCGTTCTACTCGAACATGATCGATCGCATCTCCCCCTAACGACGGGAAGACTGGCTCATCAAAGTGACTTACGAGATCGTCTGTCAAGGTATATTTTAAGCGGACTATGAGTGAAACCGAATGTCATATTCATCATTTATAACCCGTCATAATGCGTTGTGGTGACGCACTTTGGCACATGAACATGTAGACGATAAAGGTTTTCAGTGTTAACACAATCCAGTTAACAAAATGCATACTGTTACACTCGTAACTAAGCATTTGAATGATGATAGGTATAGGTGAATATGACATGTTGACCTATGCTACATAGCCGTAGCTACTGGTCTTGAGAATTCAACAAAACCGCCACCATGCACCACCGGGATCGAACATGAAGAAACGATTGAACTGATGATAGGTCGTTGGTTTTATCAAACCTCTAGTGCTTTCTTGAAGATTTCACTCCCTTCACCAGCCCCAAACACCTCAAAATTTCGTGAGCATGTATAAACGGGTGTTTAGGATTCCAAAACCATCAACCTTGTGGTTAAAAACCGGTCGAAATGACATCGAACTGGTAGTTGGGACGGCTGGTGGTATGTGAAAACTTCATTTAAGTGGTTCACCTCCTTCCAAGTATCCAAATGGCATCAAAATTTGTGAGAAGGTAGCCTTGGATGTTAGGAAGTACTCGTTAAAATTTCACTTTAAGACTTGGTCTAAAAGTGGGTGAACCGACCTTTACAATGACTGGTCCGCAAGTTGGACAACCATAACTTAGGTTTCATCAACTTATCAATCATTGTCAAAGGAACAACATAACATATAAATGTTATCACTTGAGTACGACCATTTTTGAACACCATTTTTGAACACCATCATAGCACCATTTAAATGTTTTCTAGATTTCTTTGGCACTATCACACGATGATATGCAGTTGTGTTCTTCCAGATTTAAAGCACAGTATAATAATTGCGTGGCTTTGCAATTATAATGGTCGTTTTTCTAATCTGCATCGTCATACTCTTCAAAGGTTTTGAGAGTTCCGTTTGAGTTCGTTGGAATTTTGGGACCAAGACATATCACCTTCCATAATTTGATATCGTAAGCTCGAATGAAAATAGACATTTTCTTCTTCCAAGTCATGAAATTCGATCCATCAAAAAATGGTGGTCGGTTGAGAGAAAGGCCTTCGACTGGAGCCATTTGAAACGCCATTTTGGATCTTCTCCTCGGATGTTAAACCGCGTATTGGAGTACCGCTCCGATACCAATTGTTGGTATACAATCGGATATTTGCGCCGTTTGTGTGGAGGCATAAATAAATTGCAAAAAATAAATCGCACAAGGAGTTATAGAGGTTCGTCTATTAACAAAGCTTACGTCCTCTCTCGATGTATCTTTTTCCTTAGGATTAATATCAAAACCTCTATGCCTCTCTTCTATCGGTCGAGGGATTATCGTTACAAGCTCGTCTTCTATCGGTCCGAGTAAAACTGTTTTTCCTTTTCTATTGGATAAGGAATCAACCACTCTAGCTTTCTATTGGTACTAGATAGACCTCACTAAGATAGCGATTGCGATTCTAACAATGCCGGATACTTGATCCTAATAACACCGAATCCAATCGTATCTTTTCTTTTACCTCTCGTGTATAATGTTGAATGTATAAACACTCAAACTAACAATATAAGCTCAATATTACAACAACAATGTAAGTATATGAATATAAGATCAATGTCTTGAATGCTTGGAGTTGTTGTACTCAAACAATACCATAGGAATGGTATTTATAGGCATTTTCCACAAACTAGCCGTTGCTGGCTGTTTTGACTCGCTAGCGTGCGCTAGCCTTTCTCTATTAGCGTGCACTAGACTGTTCCCAGTTTCAGTCTAGTAGCTTCGTTTCCTCTTTAGCTTACGTTATGACTTCTTCCTTACGTACATAACCATCTTGTATTAGCGTGCGTTAATATTACAAAAGTAGCGTGCGCTAATCCAATATATCCATTGCTCGATTTGTCAAACTGACTGTTCCCTTTTGACTTGTTTCAGATTCCCTCCAACGGATTGATTGACTTGTATTCAAACTTCTTTAGCGTGCGCTATTCCTTCTTTGTAGCGTGCGCTATGCTTGCTTCACTACATACATCATTCTGAGTTTGAATATCTTCACAACGGTAACATGGCTCGATAGCGTGTGTTAATGAGCAAGTGTAGCGTGCGCTATCTCGTCTGATGACTTCCCTTCAGGTAACTTCGAACTTGGCTGATATGCTGATTACTCCCCGTTAGCGTGCGCTCACATATGTCTTAGCGTGCGCTAGACATGCATTTTGCTCAGCTTTTTACGTCTTCGTCTGCTTCGTCGTTTTGCTTCGCCTCGATGTTGTTTTGTTGTTTAGCAACTTTAATCATCAAAACATAAATTAAATAATGTGTGGAATAAATATTCCAACACAATATCCTCCGGCTCAGATGAGCCCTCAAAAGTAGGTGGCCTCTAGCGAGAGATGTCTCCAATGATACTGCTTACACCCCTCTCTTGCCCTTGAGGTGGCGACGGAGGAGCCTGTTGATTCTGAGTAGCTGAGTTCTGCATCGTCTCCATAAGGCATGCCATTTGAGTCATCTGGGCCATCATGCCCTGCATAAAAGCGAGTGGATCGACCCGAACACCTTCTGATTGAGCTGTGTCCTGGGTACGACTCCCTGACAGTGAGTGATCATTTCTGGGTGAATGAGTGGCAGCATCGCTGGTCGATGAATTCGCATTATTCCTCGCGTTCGCGCGTGTATTCACAAAAGCTCTCGGATTTCGGCCCGCACTACTGCCTCTCCCCCCGCGTCCTCTGCCAGCTCTTTCCATACTGAAGTGTAAAGTCAAATGATAATTATATATTTCGCATGAATATCACATTATGATTACGTTATGAAATGATGAAAATGAGCATACGCACTCAAACACAATGATTACATGAATGATCAACTAAAGTGACGTGATTATCTGATGAAATTCTTGAAATTATTATCTTGAACAAGTTAACAAGATTAATGATATGATCCTCAAGATCAACAACTGAACAATGAAATGAACTGAGTGATGAATGAATTAACATGACCAACTTGATCACAAATGAAAATGATGAATGAGGATTGTTGACTATTGAATGATGAATGAGCGATTCTTATTGCCAGAAATTATACCATGGCGTCAGAAATCTTTCTGTTCTTTGGTCTGAGGGGCTCAGCTCTTGCAGAGGTCACACGTGACGCGAAAGTCCAATGATACTAGTCTGATGAACGATGATTTCAAATGAGACATGACTCGGAAGGTAGCATTCAAAACCACTCTCCGATACCAACTCTGTAACACCCCAAACTAGGCGAATATTACAGTGTCGTGGACCCCCGACTGGGACCCACTAGGCGAATGAAAATTAATGAATTAAGTGATATAATTGTAGTACCGAACCACAGTATATCAATAATTACTCCGATGAGGAGTTTTAAGTACAACACATCCAGGATAAAACAGAATACATGTATATTTTATATGAAGATAAAATATACAACACCAATTAAAATGAGTATATAAATGGAAGTCTGCAGCGGAGTACAAGTGAAGAAAACATGAAGACTATACAGCAAGCAGTGGGCCGGCCCAAGCAATTTGGCACTTAGCAGGTGGGTCAAATTTTGAAATTTGAGTCAAAAGGCCCAGGATTTTTTGGGCCTAAATATTGAGGCCCGTGGCCCATGCTGGGCGGGCCTAACTCAGCCCATGGGCTACAGGTTTTTTCTTGCTTCCAACTTAATTAACCAAAATATATTAAAAGTATCAATAATATGATAGAAATATATTTTCAACTATTTTAAAAAGTTCAAACATCCATTTCAATATTATTAAAACCGTTGATTCTTGAACTACAACCAGCGGTACGGAAAGTAGCTCATCACTTGGTCCATTATCTGTATTCGATAGCAAAATATCAATACAAAAATCTAAACAAAATCAACTTTAAATTGAAATAAGTTACGGTGTAAGGTTATACCCATTAACCTTAGCCTAATTAATTAATATTTATCAGTTATTAAATTTTTCATGGGCCTCTGGGCGCCCGTGGGCTGGGCCTTCCTGGGCTGGGCCAAAATCTAGGCGGGCCAAAAAGGCCCAAGTTTCTATGGGCTAAAAAAGTAAAGCCCAAAGCCCATTTATTCATGGGTGGGATGGGCCGGTCCGTGGGCCTGGGCGACCTTTTCTTGGTCTAATAAAGACTGAAAGGACTGGGGGCCCCTACTAGTATCACTGGGACTCCTCGCCGTCAACGTTCTCTTCCCGTGCCTTAACCTTGCCATGACCTGAAAACAACATCCCCCAACGGGTCGATTACAGAACAACAATCCTCAAGAGTTGAATAAACACAATCATGATATATCTTAATTATGAAATGACGCTGAAGAGAGGCATCATAGTACGCCCGCAATGGTATGTGCAAGTGCACAAGACGAGTGTCCAGACACACCCGTCCTTGTACCTAATTAGTCTCACGGAGGTACGTTACCGTGTGCACAGTCCAATGTGTCGGTGAACCCAACACATGACCATCACGTGCCCGACTAAAGATTCCACACATCCCCACCCGGCCACGCAATATGAACCCAGAAGGTCATATGGACAAGAAATGACCATGAAGAATAATAATGAATAACAATCCGACAAAGTCAAGAATGACTCACCGAGATGAAATGATAGTGAAATGAATGATAGCTCAATGAAATGATTGGAACCGTCGTTCCTCGTGAATGAAGTGATTAATTGACAATTACAAGTCTCAATACGGTTAATACATTATGAATGAATTATGATTATGAATGAACAACAACGAAAGGAATGAATATCCTTTTAACCGAGTAAGAATTAACTTACTCAATACCGGTGAAGAATGTCCTTCCTCGAACAACGTCCTAAAAGGGATATCGGTCGCTCGAACAACCTTGAATGACAATTACCAACAAACGCTCAATATACATATCAAACACGATTATAACCAACTCAAATGTCGATACAACAATATCCAAACTCATTGAGGCATTATAACGAATACTTAGCAAACATACATCCTTTTATAATATCCAAACCCGAATATATCGAAACCAACTCCAAAATGAGTATTTCAAACCAACAAAACACCTTCAATGATATCAATAATCCCATAGGAATCCACAAATCGAGTTAACGACAACATCTAATCAAAAACCCCCAAATATCAAATTCAACTCTAATGTGTTCTTGAATCAAACCCCCAACAATTCATGAAATCCGAAATATATGCCACTAAATCCGTAGGAATACATTTATCCAAGGTAGATAATCCATATCTAACATATTCCAACAACAATCCAAGCTTACACGAAGAAATCCTCATTTGAGTTTTTAAAAATCAAATTTTAAAAATTTGTAAAGCAAGATGAAAATAAAATATGAGTAGTTTGAATTCTCAAAAAATTTCGGTCTCAAGGTCATCATAGGAAATCAAACTTACGTATTCACGATTCACATTTAACTCCACATCATAACACAAAAATCACACAAGCTCGTGTGACATGAGATGCAACATATAGAGGGGAGACTTTCATCCAGAGATCGCACGAAGATGATGGCTGCACCTTGATACTAATCACGACCGACATCTCAGATGACGCGTCGCGACACGACTCAGTCAGATAAAATCTAACAAAACAAGATTCGACAACACACAACTTGACCTGACAGCCTAGGTTTCCGAAACCTAAGCTCTGATACCATATTCTGTAACACTCCCAAACCGATTGGGAATATTACTTCGCCGCAGACCCTCTCGGCGCGGATCTACCAGGCTAAATACAGAAAAACACGATAAACCATACATGTCAACACACTAAAGTCGAACCACTAGACCTATTTGGTCTTTGCCACAACACAACATATCGAGCATACATAAGTGATTCTCATAACTCGTACCCACGCAGGGGTTTGAACCCATCAACATCCCCATAAAACGGGGGAACGATACGACGGAGAGACAAACATCGATACTCCGCCAAAACACTCAACGACTGGTCTTCATGTGATTAGTATCGTCGTCTTCCATCATCCTTCGTACCGATCTGGTGATTCGCTCCCCAGCAACCTGCAAATACCTGGACGCAATACAGACATCCACCCCCCGAATACTCGGGGGTTAGCAAACCTCCACTGTTTTGCTAGTGCAAGTATAAAATATAAATACAAGCCATACATATCAAATTCTGGTAATACAATAACATGATTAATTTAGAGACTTCCCGAGATGTTTCATTTAGTTAAAATAGTTCAAGTCTTGAAAGTAGAATTGAACAAGTAAACACTTTGAAAATAACTCTGAATTTCGGGAGTTTTTTATTGGAAAATAATCACGAAAACTATAGCCAGACATCAATTCACAACTGAGGACCAATTACACACAACACATCATCCATAAGCCATTCTAGTCCAAGCACCTCTGATAAATATGTATTACATCCCCAAGCATTACGGAAAGTCAAAACATCGTGATACTCCGGATATATCACAAAATGCACTAAGCCATAAGGCTAAAAATACTCCCAGATTAACCGTGGACCCGAAAATGCGCAAATCCCTCCTCAGCCCCGCCAGGCCCTCTCGGAGTGGCTAATCCGAATGTTCGTGGACCCGACAATGCGCGGATCCCTCCTCGGCCTCGTCAGGCCCTCTCGGAGTGAACGAATATAACTCTCACACTCAGTAGTAATATCCGACTTCTAATGCAAAGGACTATAAACCATATACTCATAGTACTCACTAGAATGGCCTTCGCAATCGAACACAAGCAAGACTAATAATATAATCTACAAACTATGAAAGGTAGGAATGAAATGAGGTAAACAACTAGTAAAATGTTTTAAAGAATTCCTAGCCTTCCGAAAACCATTTTGGGACACAGCCCAAATGTTATTTCCAAAATACAACTCCAATCACAAATCACGGGGTCCAAGACCCAAATATCCACATTGTAATCCTCCCAAGGGTTATTCGCATCCCGTGCTAGTAAGCCACGGACCTCGGAGCCTCCTTGAGACATCCCTGAATGAACAACCCAATAAGAAACCACACAATATCACACATCATCGTGACGACAGTCACCTAACAGTACTACACGAAAACTAGCCACAACATACAGTACTAATACCCATTCTCAGAATGACACATTCGTTCTAAAACACTCAAGTTAATTTTGGAAAAAAACACTTATCGAGGATATATATCGAATCTTTTGGAAGTTCAATAAAATATTCAATTAGCACATAGACAGTCATCAATTATTATATCTTACGAAATCCGAAGTGTGTGGGCAAGATATGTGCCTCAAAACCACGAGCAACGGAACGACGAATGGACAGGTTCGAGCAGCCCTTGAGCTTCCAAATAACGATCAAGAATCTCGACAGTTCCCCGAATACTACGAGAACAATACCATCTGGAATCAACAAACTAATCGGAATCCAAATCAACACTAAGAACAACACAGGTCTAAGGGTTTCTCAAAGGAATCAAGAACTATGTTCCGAGTGATATAAAATCATGAATGAGTTCAAAAATCCAAAGATCATGACCAAGACAACAAGAATTACATAATCAATTCATCATCATCGGATTAAATCGAAGAACCAAGGAGAAACCCCAAAAATTCAAGAACTATGGTTCTAAGAAGAAATACCTTAATTTGGGCCAAGAAGATGATTAGATGTTAAACATACATAAATCCACCTCAAGATGAAGATTGGTGATGAAGATCGCCCAAAAACCCTCCAAAAGCTCGCTCCCATCGGAAAGGGATGAAGAAGGGTGAGAAATGACAAAGTGAAGGCTGATGTCCAATACTTATACTAGACAGTTATTAGCGTGCGCTAAGCACATACATTAGCGTGCGCTAACGGGGTCAACGCTCCAAAACATACCGCCCATAACACAGTTAGCGTGCGCTAGCCAATATGCGTATCATGTGCTAACGAGTCACGAATCCAGTCCAGTGGCTCCTGGACTGGTCTACACCTACCAGGTAGCGTGTACTAGAAAGAAGAATTAGCATGCGCTAAGCAGTCGATAGCGTACGCTAGCTACCAACCTTAGTGTGTGCTAACGAGACTCCAGTCCCAGTCCAGTAGCTCCTGGACTACCTATGGACTGCCAGTTAGCGTGCGCTACATGCCCGGTAGCGTGCGCTAACGATAGCACAGTAGCGTGCGCTACACCACAAGCGGTAGCGTGCGCTACACTGTAATGAGTCAAAAACTCATGAAATGATCTGGAACGGAAATTAAACACATGTCAACTCATGACACGACCATACGTGGCACAACATTCTAAAGAAATGGACAACGCCAATCCAATAATCCGCAGAAAAACTCAACGAAACTGGAACGAAGATCTCGGGTATTACAGGCTACGGCTGTAAACGAGGCGAATCGAGCCGAATATCACAAGGTTCAAGTTCGGCTCGCAGGTTTTCGAACCTTAGGTTCGATTCGGCTCGGATTGCCTAAACCTTAGAAATTGAGGTTTTGCTCGGGTTCGATGGTTCCAGCCGAACACGCTCGAATGCATTCGGCTCGATATATTAAAAAACAAATTTCACCAAAACAACATGAAATTGAACATAATACATAATTAACATCCTAGATTGAATACTAATTAAAATCAAAACCCGATTAAATATCTAATCGAACCAAAATAACAACTGAATTTGTAAAAAATGTCTAAAGATTAAACAATACCTAAGGAATTTGTAAAAACCAAGAAAGTAAACCAATTTATACATAAGTGAATACTGATCTCCTTCTCCTTCTCTAAAACCATAGGACCCATTGGTGTCTCGTCAAAAGGTACGAGTTGCACAAACTTGATAAATATTCATGTGAATGAATATAAATATTTGCTTAGGTCATTTCATTGAATTGGGAGATTGGGAGGTTTTAATTTTGTGGGATTGGATATTGTGGATTTTGTGGTGGTGGAAATTAGAGAGAGAGGGGGAGAGATGTGTGAAATGACAGTTGAGGGATCTAATTTGGTGTTTTTTTTGGGGGGGGGGGACAGGCTTTATGTTGAACTAAAGGGGAAAATTTAACTTTGAACTCAATATTTTAATGTTGGAGCATCATGTTAATGGACCAAAGATAAATTTATTTTTACCCAATCAACTTTGCACCAACTCGAGCTTTTTCGAATCGTTCAGGTTGGTTCGCCGAATATCAATTTCAAAGGTTCGGCTCTACGTTTGGTGCTCCGGACCGAGCCTCGAACCAAACTATTTCGAGCCAAATACTCCAAATAGAATCCAACTTTTGGGCTTATTTGTAGCCCTAGTTGGCGCTACGTAGGATGAAAGTGTCTCAAAAGGCTAAATCATTAATGTGGCGTGCACCTAGGGGAGTACTACCAACTAGAAGCAACCTACGCAAAAAGATGGTAAATTGCGAGTTAAATTGTCCGATATGCACAGGTAATGATGAAGATGAATTGCATTTATTTTTTATTCTCCTAAGTCAAAGGAAATTGGGGCACATAGTGGTTTACGAACCGATGTATCACAAGCAAGATCAACTACTGATAATTCTAAAGATTGCTTTCGAAGCTTGTTGATATCCTTACCGGCTTCGAGACAGGTGCTATTAGTATGGTGTTTTGGGCAATTTGGAAGGTGAAGAATGACAAAACTTGAGAGAATATTAATACAGTTGTTGCAGGTGCGATGAGGAGGTCAATGGAATTTATATGGGATTGGGAGGTTGCTAGGAAGAAGCATGGTCCGAATTTGGTAGTGCAACAACATCAGGAAAATGAAGTGGTGCAATGGTTAAAGTCGTGTGATGGAGAGCTCAAATGTAATGTGGACGTCGCACTATTTAATCAACAAGGTTGATATGGAATCGGGATGTGCATTAAGAACAAGTTGGGAGAGTCTGTCAAAGCTAAAAGTATAGATTTTTACGGCATACATCTTCCTCAAGAAGCAGAGGCTATAGGGCTTAAGCTTGATATTGAATGGTTGAGAGAGTTGGGTCTTCAAGTGGTTACCATAGAGCTGGATTGTTTTAGTGGTGAATGGTGTGACAGGAACCAACAATCAAAATACAGACTTGGGCGTTATCATTTTTTCTTGAAATTATTGTCTAACTTGTAGAACTATAGGATTAGTTGCATTAGGAGACAAACTAATCTCGTTGCTCATACTCTAGCTAGGGCACCGAGATATTATGTTAGTTCTCAAGTCTTTGATTTCAAGCCAACCTCTATTGATACTATTCTTAAGAATTAAATGAACTAAATCTGTGTGTCAAAAAAAACATATGTGAGCTGTTTAATTATGTATTTAATAAAATGTTACTTGTGAGAAGGTATTTTTGATAGAGGCTAAACAATTGATCTTGGGGGTATACTGGCCAATGGCCGACCTACTCCAATTTCTAAAACAATGTGTTTGACATCGAAGTCACCAAATGGTATGGTATTAAAAAATCCACTGGAAGGTAGATGAACGAGCATTATAGTTTTAAGTGATATACCTCACTTTTAGGTGTATGAATTGAGTTTGAATATCGAAAGATAGTGTTTTTTATTCGTATAATTCTACTCCACACACAGTTATTGAAGAGAAATGAGATTGGGTTTGCGCTTAAAATGCATAATAGGTTGGATATATTAATGACGTGTGTTCATGAATAAGAGAGTCGGTAATGATTATGAAACTATGTTCCCTTATCTCTGTTGGGAATAGTGCCCTAGGACATTCGATGTGCATAAATTTTTGATTGTCATATTTAAATAAAATTATTTGATAACATCTATTTCTCGTTGATTATTATAATACGTGTATGTTTTAATATTATAATAATCGAATAATAGTTATTCATGAATAATAAGATTATTCATATGTCCCTGGTCCAATCACGTAGAGTAGAGACTTAAGTGATTAATATACTAGTATAAGTTTGATTGATAATCATTGGATGGTTATGCGTATGGTACGAATCAAACTTATGGTATTGGTTGGAGAACGCAATACCGGACAGACTCGCATTGAGATCACTGTACGGATATGCCATAAGTGAATCTCAATATAACAATATGTCAATAAATCCTTAAACCTGAGATTATCATAGAGTCCAACATGATAAATGCAACGAAATCTGTAGCATGGTGATCATAAAAAGGTTAGCGATCGGGATTAGTGGTAGTCATGTAGAGGGCAATGAATAATCAAGATGGAGATTTGTCCCTCTCTTTAGGGAGAGAGATATCTGCTTGGCCCCTTGATAAGTAGGACTGAAGAAAATGCATGGCCATACTCGAATGAAGAGTCATTTGATTCAATCAGTCTACATTAAGACCGAGAAAGCATTTGAACATAATAAGTATGACAGTTTCCATTGTAATATCCGCATTTTTCTTTTTCCACTATTTTTTATTTTGGTGTATTTTATGTTTTAGTGACTCACTTGTAACCGTATTGACATTTCGAGAATATTTAATACTAGACCTTTTGTTATCCGAGCTTGTTTCGGACTTGTTTTACTTAATTCTGTATTTAATGTCATTTCGTCGTCAACTTCTCAAGGCAAGTATTCTTGTGAAACCCTTATGCTTAACATGGAATGGTAATGTATATGTGTGTGCTTTGCTCACTCCGGGAGGGGCCAACGGGGCCTGGGAGGAATCTGTGATTTCGCTCCTGATTCACGAACTTGTTTGGATAGCCGGTCTGGGAGGGTCCATAGTGGCCTCGGATGGGACCAGTGGTTTAGCCCCGGTCCTAGGTGGGTCATGTGCGTGATTTATAACTATGGCCAGTCCGGGAGGGACCTTAGAGGCCTGGATGGGTCCAGTGGTTTAGCCCCGGTCCTAGGCGGATTTTCAACTGTGTTTATTGACTGTTTATTTTCCGGGAAAAGACATGTCTTGTTTTTTATTTTGAAACGTTTTGAGGCATGTACTATGAGATGTGTAAGCGAATGGTTTGCCTTGATTACTTGTACTAGCGTAATTGCTAACCCCTTTGGGGACCGATTTTGGGGAAATTTGTGTTATGAATTTCAGGTTGCGTTCAGCCGGTCGAGCGGGCACTGAGTAGTACGAGGATACTGACCAGGGTTGTTGTCGTGTGCAATTCTGTCCCTTTATTTCAGTTGTCCATTTTAAAACGTTATTTTCAAACTTGTAAACTGATAGACCGTACTCGCGAGTACTTAGGCGTTTTGATTTGGAAAAGGGCTTGTATACTAAATATTATTTATAATTTTCGGTGATGTCTGGTTTACCTGTTGTACCGAGCGTTTTATTAAATTTTCATCTAGGTGAGGTGTGTTTCCTCGCTAACCGAGATGGTTAGACGAGCGGTATTTATTATTTAGCCTCATGGGTCCCACATAGGGGTCCACGACGCTGTAATATACCCTGAATATCTTGGGGGTGTTACAGAAAATGGTATCAGAGCACTAGGTTTGTCGATACCTAGGCTTGTTGGTTAATTGGTCTAGTTGTGTTTTATTTTGCACATGTCTTCACAGTGCCATCATCTCGGTACTTCTAGTGTTCTAAGTTTTCCTTACTCGATTCTTTTATTTTCTCGCATCGTACTTCCATTTCTTGAACTGTGATTGTTTTTCTCTCGTACTTATCATCGAGATGCTTTCGCTACCTCTTATATGTTGGAACATTTTGTTCCATACATGCTATAATAATATTTTGATGATTTAAGTTGATACACAAAACAAAACAACAAAAAGGCGAAGCAAAGCATCGAAGGAATCGAAGTGCAAAAAGCTGGAAATTGCATGCCTAACGTACATAACTCAGATTACATAACATACGTAAAGGCTGAAGATTAACGTACGTAAAGCAAACATGTTAACGCGTGTAATGTGTTCAAACCAGATGAACATTGGGAGAGTCAAAGTCAGAAAAACAGCAACGGATATATGACGTCAGCAGTGACGTAAGCCTAACGTACGTAATGATGATTAGCTAACGTACGTAACACAGGAGAAGGATGCTACTGGACTGAATCTGGGCGATGCTAACGTACGTAACCCTTTGAGGTTAACGTACGTAAAATAGCTTAAGTACGTAATATAGTCTGAAGAGATAACGGCTAGTTTGGTTGATGAAGGCTATAAATACCACATCTTTGGTATTATTCCATACAACAACTTCAAACAAACGATACATTAATCAGATATTGATACACTTATATTGTTGTTGTGATATTGAGCTTATATTGTTAGTTTGAGTGTTTATACATTAAACATATACACGAGAGGTAAAAGAAAAGATACAATTAGATTCGGTGTTATTAGGATCAAGGATCCGGCATTATTAGAATCACAATCGATATCTTCGTGAGGTTTATCTAGTATCGATAGAAAGCTATAGTGGTTGATTCCTTGTCCAATAGAAAAGGAAAACGGTTTAACTTGGACCGATATAAAGACAAGTACGAGTGGCTTATCACGGACCAATAGAAGACGTGATTGTAACGGTTATCCCTAGACCGATAGAAGAGAGGTGCAGATGTTTTTATCTTCAACCTATAGAAAAAGATACCGAGAGAGGACGTAGGCTCGTTTATAGCCGAACCTCTATAAATCCATGTGTCGTTTAATTTCTGAACATTTAATTTACGCGTCCGCAACACGGCGCAAATATCGATCTTGCTCCAACAATTGTTATCGTAGCAGTACCTCCAATACACGGCTTAACATCCGAGGAGTCGATCCAAATGGCATTTCAACTTGCTCCAGTCGAAGGCCTTTCTCTTAACCGACCACCATTTTTTGATGGCTCAAACTTCATGACGTGGAAGAAAAAGATGTCAATATTCATCCGAGCATATGACATCGATCTTTGGAAAGTGATTTGCCTTGGTCCGGAAATTCCTCTCAAATCCGACGGTACGCTTAAATCCTTCGAAGAATGTGATGACGCGGATTGGAAGAATGACCATCTAAATTGTAAGGCTACTCAATTTCTATTTTGTGCCTTAAATCCAGAAGAGGTCAATCGTATCTCATCATGTGAAAGTGCTAAAGAAATATAGAAAATTCTTGAAATCACACACGAAGCGACAACTCAAGCTAGCCAGCAAAAAGAGACCTGTTCCTGACAGCAGCTCCCCTACAGCTGTTGAGAAGAAGAAGAATAAGAAGAAGAAGAAGAAGAAGAAGAAGAAGAAGAAGAAGAAGAAGAAGAAGAAGAAGAAGAAGAAGAAGAAGAAGAAGAAGAAGAAGAAGAAGAAGAAGAAGAAGAAGAAGATAAAGTTTAATAAGTCTTCCAAGTCGGAAGTTGTTCCTGCAGCACCTCAAGTGACTACAGCAGTCACTGAGGCAGTTCCGCCTACTGCACCATCTGCCGCAGTAGCTGACCCACATGGCGCAATATGAAAGAAACATTGTGTAACACCCCTAATCCACTCGGGAATATTACAGCGCTACAGACCCTCTCCGTGAGGATCTACTAGGCTAGGTACCAAAACAAGATATCACAATGTTATCCTTGTTGGAGCAATATTATCGGTATCTCCATTTTGGAATTAGAGTTATGAAACTCTTTGCGCTTTGCGGAAGCGATTTAAAGTGCGGAAAGTAAATGACACAAGATTTATAGAGGTTCGGCCAAACGAGCCTATGTCCTCTCTCTGTATCTTTTTCTATAGGCTAACGATCAACCTCTGTACCTCTCTTCTATCAGTCGAGGGATTACCGTTACAATATCGTCTTCTATCAGTCTGAGATAAACCGTTACACACTTGTCTTTTTTCGGTCTAAGTTAAACTGTTTTCCTTTTCTATCGGATAATGAATCAACCTATCTAGCTTTCTATGGGTACTAGACAAACCTCACATGGATATTGATTGTGATTCTAATAATGCCGGATCCTTGATCCTAATAACACTGAATCCAATCTTATCCTTTATTTTTCCTCTCGTGTATGTTTTCATGTATAACAGTTAAATACTTATTAATATAAGATCAAGTACAACAAAAAGAATGTTTACAATGATATCACAAGTAGAGATGATTTTCTCAGAGTTATTGTGTAGATTGATACCAAATGGTTTGGTATTTATAGGCATTTTCCTCCAACTAGCCGTTAGCTCCTGCTGACTTCATTACGTACATTATAGTCCTCCAATTACGTACGTTAGCTTGTTTACGTACGTTAACTAGACTAAGTTATGTTCGGTAGGTAATGCACTGATTAGTCTAGTAACCTTCGTTTCTCTCATTACGTACGTTGTCATGCTTCATGACGTACATTAAACTCATATGCTAGCGTACGTTAACATATCATTATAGCGTACGTTAATCACACATATCTGTTGCACACTTTTAACTTTAACTCAGAATTCTCCTGTAATACCCGACAGTAATTTCTTATCTACTATTGTATTATTCAGATAATTTGAGTATCATTGTAATCATATTATATTTAGTTAATGTTTATTGATGTCGGGATACATCAAAATAAACTTGATTTTAACTGTCATTCACATTGTGGTTGATTTCTTGACGAGTGTAGATCTTTACATTTTTGGGCTAGGTTTTCTGGGTTTAACGTACGCTAATGTGTTGGATTACGTACATAATATGGTACTGGTTACGTACGTAATGCTGGGAATCTTATCCGATCTTAACATTTGGCATGGGGGGCCGGACATGATCCGTATATTTGGCCCTTTCTAGGCAGCCAAGTTGACGTACATTATGTACATAATGCTTAAGCTATAATGTATGTAATGAGGTTGATATTTTGAAGCAGTAGCCTCTGGAGGAAGATTACTTACGTAACAACTTAGGTGTAGCGTACTTAAAGGGTTTAACGTATGTTATCTTCATGCTATAACGTACATAACGAACTGTGCAGTTTATAAAAAGACATCTTTTTTCTTTCATTTGCACGTTCCAACCTTTATTTTTCTCTCCAACTATCGTCCCCCTACCTCCCTAGACTGATTATACTCTCTTCCAACTTGTATTTGAGCCTTGCATCCTGGATTGAAGCTTGTTGATTGGAAGTTTAGAGGTGTTCTTGAAGCTTGGAGTGTGTTCTTGTAGTTTTGGTGGTTGTTCTTCCTTTCTAAAGGTATGTTGTGCGATTCTACTCTATATTTTCGTAGTTATGATGATAGTGATATGGTATACTACACCTAGTGTTGAATTAATCAAGTAAAACATGTTTGTAGTTAAGCTTTTTAACACTTATTGATGAATATGGTAATTAAAGATTTGAAATGAAGATGTTCTTGATGTTTTAATGGTAATGATCATGTTTATAAGAATCATACTTATCTTGATGGATTTATTAACATCATTTGGACAATAATAATCATTAACTTCATCGTAGTCAAGTTTAATCAACGGAATTGTTGACATAAAATGTATTAGAACATCATATTAAGAACTTGATGAATGTTAGAGATTAGGGTGATGTTCTTGAACCTAAAAACTATAATTTCATTTCTGTTTTGGCTTAGCAAAGTCTTTGAGAAATGATAAAGGATATTGATAAATACAACTATAACTGTTAATTAATCGAATGTGTAGATAACTTAGGAATGTATTGATCACAAGAGTATTAAAAAGACATTTTAGTATAGTAATCCAATTTGTGGAAGTCAAACCATATTAAATGAATTACGTTTCATTCAAGGTTGCTTGTTCGATTGAGTATTTAATCGAGGATACCGTCTGTATGATCGTTTGGAGAAAGACTATTGTTCACCTACGGAATTGGGGCAAGTTATCTTGCTTGGTTATAATGATGATTGAATTCTTGTGATGGTTATACATTTCGTGTATATGAAACACTTATGAATCTCTAATTCGTATTTTGATATTGGTCTTGATGATGTTCTGTTTTCATCATGGGATTGCATTCCCAAGTTCATCACCTTTGAATCCTTGATCTCGTTGATCCTTATTGTCACTTCGGTGAGTTTCTTGATCCTTAATCGTATATGTGATTTATTGAATTTTTTGTCATGTTGTATGGTGACATATCTGGAATCATATCTGCGTTCTGATTGGTTATTGTGTAGGATTTTAGCCAGGCACATATATAGTATTACGTGGATGATTTTGTATTGGACAGTGCACACGAGACGTAGTTCGTGAGGCTAATTAGGTACATTGTCACACGTATATTCTGGATTCCGTATACGGGGTGGACATGTGCACGGACACATTTCTGGATCGGGCATACTGTGATGTCCATCTTGATCCATATTGTTTGATCGTTCATAGTCCATGTATGATTGGATATGTTCGACGGTTTGTGACTGATTGTTCATATGCCCGAGGGGTATGTTCAATAGTCGGGATGTTTCTTTACGATCTAGTATATGTGAATTGTATAATGTCTGGAGAATCATTTATCATGTATATCTGACCCTGTGTTTTGGGCGAAATACTTGTGTTGTATTTTAGGTCGAGGCAAAGGTAAGGCACGAGAAGAGCATGATGACGACGAAGGGTTCGAAGGATACTAGTTGGGGGGCCCAAATCTTTTGTTGTCCGGTTATGCTTGAAAACCGTGTAATGTTTTTTTTCGTTTTATTTAAACTATTGACCGATTATGTTGTTATTTGAAGTGTATTCCATCTCCATATGGTTTATACTTGTATTTGGATCTTGTGTATGTTAAGGCCATTGGCCATACTATTTAATAACTCCTAATCGGAGTAATAACTATTTATTATGGTTCGGTATCACAAGGGAATATATATATATATATTTAATCTATATTTTGGTATCACCTGGTGGGTCCCAGTGTGGGGTCCACGGCACTGTAATAACCGCCTTTTGGGGTGTTACAGAAGATGGTATTAGAGAGTCGTTTTCTCTTTAAGAGTCATTGTGAAATGAAATAGTATCAAGAGACCTTCGTGTCACGTGTGACCTGTGCAACTGCCTGACCCTATGAGCCAAATACGGTATGTACTTTATGAGCCATGATTTAATTACTAGCGTGATATTGATATCGGAATGGATCTTTTTGTTGATCTTGATATTTCGAGGATCTGTGACAGGATTTATCTAATTGATATTTCGAGGAAAATTCTGCATTGATTATGTGATTGAAATTGTTCGACTCGATGTCGATATGATATTCTGTGTGGCACTCGTAGTGCCGATAATTCATTATGAACTGTTTTCTTTAATATGTAATTCCTTTGTTGTTATTGACTTAGCATGAATTTTGATTGGTCATAAAGACGGTCATGAACTGTGCTTATGGTTGTTATTATTGTTTGATTCTTTCAGTATGGAAAAAAATCTGATAGGCCATGGCAGAGGGGTACGAGTCCGCGGAAGGGGCCAAATCCCGATACCACGAGCCAACACGCGCTCGAATGTGGAGCAGAGTTCCGCAGGCAGTGATTCATCTCCTAGGCACCAATCGCACCACACTGAACACGAGAATGCGTGTGTCGATCCTTACGTTGTTATGCAGGGCATGGCGGATGGGTCAATTGATGGAAGCTATGCAGAGAGCTACTATTAGCCAACAGCAGGGGCCTCATCCACCACCTCATGTGCACGGCGGACCCGTGAGTCGGATCATCAGCGACATCTCTCGCCAGCGACCCCCGACTTTTGAAGGCTCCTCTGAGCCTGCTGATATTGTTCATTGGATTGAACACTTTGAGAAATTATTCAAGATGGTGAATTGCCCAGAAGAGAATTGCGTCTCCGTAGCAGCTTACTATCTTAGCAAGGGCGCCCACACCTGGTGGCTTTCTGTGGGGCCAACTAATGGTGTATATACTTGGGAGGAATTTAAAAACCTCATGTTAGACCGTTACTATCCAGGTCCACTCCGTGAGGCCAAGCTGTCAGAATTGCTGAACCCAGAACCATTTGAAGACGATGATGTACTATCTGTTGCCGAGAAATTTCACGCATTTCTTCCTTTCGCCTCATCGATTGTCCGAATGGAGGCCGATAAGATCAAATATTTTCTCAAGAGGCTTAAACCCCGAATGAGAATGCAGCTATTGAATCAGCATTGTACGACCCTACCGGAGTTCATCGAGAAAGCTATGGAATACGAACTTACTACGAAGGAGATTTCCAAGAAGCAAACACAGTCCAACAACAAGAGATTCAGGAACCAGAACCAGACTGACAGTAACCCAGGGACGTTCACGAAGCCCCAGTCAGTACCGAATCATTCTAAACGACCACCCATGGCGTTGAAGCTGGCCGGATCGCACTCTCGAGCGGTCAGCTCATCTGTTGTGTGCTATAACTGTGAGGACCAGGGGCACATTAGCTCCAAGTGCCCGAAGCTAGACGTCGCATGCCATACTTGTGGGAAGAATGGGCATCGTGCTCGTTATTGCAGGAATAGATCGGGCGTACTCTAGTAGCATCTCATGCTCCAGTTCAGTCTTCTGTCCAAGACCGTGTACCTTTGTCCACTTCTTATCAGACTACCCGGGAAAGCAGAGGGATGGGCCGTGGAAATCAAGCTGGTACATCTGGTACCGGAGCTACAAAACCCAGAGTCTACGAGATGAAGAAGGCTGACGATCCCGAAGCCAGCATGATTGCAGGTACTCTCGAGATCCGATCTCAGCCCGTCTATGTTCTTTTTGATACTGGTGTTTCACACTCCTTTTTATCTGCTTCTTGTTTGAGTTGTTTGTAATTAGATCATGTTACCAATTGTGAACCTTATGTAATTGGTCTACCCGATGGTAGAAGAATTGTTGGGAATCGTGAAATGCAGTACTGTCCGATTCGCATGAACGACCGTGAGTGGTTATCAAACTTAATTGTGGTCGATTTACCTAAAGATGATGTGATCTTGGGTATCGATTGGATGGATCGTCATGATGACATACTTAGCATTCGCAAGCGGATAGTGACCGTCACATCTGATGATGGTGTTGAGTGTATTTTTCAGGGTGATAATCCCATTCATTCCAGGAGAGTCATCAGCGCAATGAAAGCAGTGAAACTGCTTAATCAAGGATGTGTTGGTTATTGGTGTTACATGACCAAGAAAGAAGATCGACCAGTTGAATTGGCCGATATTACGGTAGTTTGAGACTACCCAAATGTATTTCCAGACGAGTTTCCAGGCCTACCCCCACATTGTGAGGTAGAGTTTAATATTGAGTTAGAGCCAGGTACGTCCCCGCTTTCAAAAGCACCGTATCATATGGCTCCGACTGAGATGCGGGAGTTGAAGAACCAGCTTGAGGATTTGATTGAGAAGGGCTATATTTGACCTAGTGCGTCCCCTTGGGGAGCACCAGTGTTATTTGTATGGAAGAAAGATGGATCTCTGCGTTTGTGTATTGATTACCGTGAGCTGAATAGGGTAACCATCAAGAACAAATATCCGTTGCCTCCATTGATGATTTATTGGATCAACTTCAGGAAGCTGCTGTGTTTTTAAGATCGTCTTGAGATCCGGGTATCATCAGTTGAGGATTCGAGAGTCTGACATTTCAAAGACCACTTTTCATACTCGCTATGCGTATTCGTAGTGATGCCATTTGGACTGACTAATGCACCAGCGGTATTCATAGAGTTGATGAATCGGTTTTTTATTAATTATCTGGATCGCTTTGTAGTCGTTTTTATTGACAGCATTCTGATTTACTCGTGTGACCATGTAGAGCATGAACGTCATCTCCATCAGGTTCTCGATGCGTTGAGGCGGGAATAGCTTTATGGAAAATTTTCCAAATGTGAATTCTGGATTTATGAGGTTATTTTTCTTGGACATGTGATATCAATTGATGGGGTGAGAGTAGACCCACAGAAGACAGAAGCTATCCGAGACTGGCTACCCCCGAAGAACGTGAAAGAAGTTCGCAGTTTCCTGGGTCTAGCAGGTTATTGTCGATGGTTCGTGGAAGGTTTTTCCAAGATTGCTCAACCGATAACTAACCTGTTGAGGAAGGATAAGAAGTATTTTTGGTCAGAGGCATGTCAGCGAAGTTTTGATTAACTCAAGAGTCGATTGATTTCAGCACCTGTTTTGGTTCTACCAAAAGGAACGAGAGGATTCGTGGTGTATAGTGACACGTCAAGACAGGGCCTTGGATGTGTGTTAATGCAGAATGGGAAGGTGATTCCTATACATCGAGATAGTTGCGACCTTACGAGGTCAACTACTCGACCCATGTTTTGGAGCTAGCAGCCGTGGTGTTTGCTTCGAAAATCTAGTGTCACTATCTGTATGGAGTTACCTGTCAGATTTTTACTGATTACAAGAGCCTGAAATACATTTTTACTCATACGGATTTGAACATGAGGCAGAGAAGGTGGATAGAACTAATCGAAGACTATGATATCGAGATCCTTTATCATCCGGGCAAAGCAAATGTGGTTTCTGATGCCTTGAGTCGTAAGACAGTACAGGAGCATATGCTTGCCCGCTTGACAGTTCAGAAAGAATTGCAGTTAGAGTTCGTGAGGCCGGAAATTGAAGTCTGGTTACAGCGTATGCAGGGACAACTTTGCACACTTGAGATTTCATCACCCCTTGATGATATAATCAGATCGAAACAGCTTACGGACCAATTCTTATCTCGGGTTCAGGATGAAGTAACTCAAGGGAAAGCCCCTGGATTTGTGATCCATGAGGATGGATTGATACGCTTCAGAAATCGAGTTTGTGTACCCGCAGACGAAGAGTTGAGGAACTCTATCCTGAGAGAGGCTCATGCTACCCCGTACTCCATTCACCTAGGGTCTAGCAAGATGTATAAGGATTTGAAGCAATGTTATTGGTGGGGGAATATGAAACGTGAAGTTGCATATTTCATTTTGAGATGTTTAACCTGTCAGCAGGTTAAGATTGAGCATCAGCGACCCGTAGGAATGCTGAAACCGCTCCCAGTTCCTAAGTGGAAATGGAAGGACATATCGATGGATTTTATCACTAGCTTGCCGACGAGTCGTCGAGGGATGAATACGATTTGGGTGATTGTGGATCGTTTGACCAAATCAGCCCACTTTTTGGAGATTAAAGACACATGGGGACCCGAGAGATTGGCTCAGCTGTTTATTAAAGAGATTGTAAGGTTACATGGTACCCCCAAGAGTATTGTATCGGATCGTGACGGGCGATTCGTGTAACATTTCTGGAAAGCAGTTCATCATGCGATGGGTACGTAGTTGAACTTCAGTATGGCATTTCATCTGCAGACTGATGGTCAGTCTGAAAAGACTATCCAAACTCTAGAGAATATGTTGAGGGTGTGCGCTCTTGATTGGAAGGACGATTGGGAAGCCCAACTACCTTTGGTGGAAACTTATAATAATAGTTGGCATGCTTCGATTCAGATGGCACCATATGAGGGATTGTATGGTCGTCATTGTAGGTCCCCTTTTTGTTGGGATGACCTATTTGAATCTTTTGATATGGAACGCGATATGTTGTTAGCAGCCCGTGAGAAGATCGCTATGATTAGGAGTCGTTTGTTAATGGCTCAAAGCCGACAGAAGTCTTATGCAGACAACCATAGACGACCGCTTGAGTTCGAGGTTGGCGACCATGTGCTAATGAAGGTGTCCCCTACTCGAGGTGTCTTTCATTTTGGGAAGAGAGGCAAGTTGAGTCCGAGGTATATCGGGCCGTTTGAGGTTTTGGAATGAGTAGGCAATCTGGCCTATCGTCTGGCATTGCCACTGTTGTGAGGAAATCCCTCACACTATGCCGCAAGTGCACGGTGTCAACAAGTAATAAAGTGATAAGTAAGATATCGTTCCCTCGAGGACTGATTTCACTAAGTACCAAAATATAGTCAACTCGTAATTTTATTTGAAGTGCAATTATATAAAATTTATTTCTAAGCTAACTGCAAAAAATAAATAGAAAATAATAATAGTAATAATAAAAATAATAATATTAATAAGGGCGTAGGATTATGATTTTCACCTCAAACAATCGGGAATGATTTTTATTTAATTCCAATTCACTTTTATTCAATTGATTGTAAGCCAGGAATTCCTAAATTATTCTAAAGCCTTTCCCAAGGTCGATAGAAAATACTAAGAATTATTAACTCGATATATTCCTATTCGAATTAGATAATTAATAGCTAAAACAGTTCATGAATCCCCACAATAAACAGGCTTCACAATTCTCATGAGTATATCCCTATCTCACGAAAATCATGATTTTTCTCACAAGAATTATGCCTAAATTTCATCTCCCGAATCCATAAAGACATTCAAATCAATTCAACTATTGGCCAGACAATTGAAAGCATTGAGAGCAGTGAGAAGAATCCAATTCAATACGAATAACGAGTGAATTGAAATAAAAATAAATAAATCAAACCGTCATGTAATCGACTACAATCACAATCCTACTCGAATAGATCTAGAAAATAAGATGCGGAAAAATAAAGAAAAAACGTAAGGGATCCGTGGTCTTGTCGTCGCCCACAAATCTCTTCGTTTCTGCTCCTCTGGTGTCTCCGCTCTATCTATCTATGATTTCTTCCTCCCCTCTTTTTCTGACGTTCAATCCCTATTTATCACTTTCCTCAGCCTCCAAAATGCGTCTGGGGATTTGGGTCGAAAACTGCTCCAAAAACGGCAAAGAAACGCGGAAGTCTCAGCAAAACCGCCCTGTGGGCCGCGGCTCACTTAAGCTGTGCCGCGGCCCCTAATCTTCAGCGCATATCTGGGCGCGCTATTTTTCTTCCTAGGCCGCGGCTCAGCATCCTTGTGCCGCGGCTCAGGGTACAGTCCACTTGGGGCTTCGCTGGGGCCGTGCGTGTGCCGCGGCTTAGCATCCTTGTGCCGCGGCTCATGACCAAAATTTGTTGTTTTCACCCGTTTTTCGTCGTTTAGGCTTCCGGACTCCAATTTCCTGCAAAACATATAAGAATATTGCATTAAAAGCTCATTTATGCATTTTTAGGCTCAAAATGGATATAAACTAATGATAAATAAGCGCATAAAAATACGCCTAACAAATACCCCCAAACTTGAGCCTTTGCTTGTCCTCAAGCAAAAATCAATTTTCAAATAAAAAGTATCATGAATGATCGTGCAAATCCATAGTGCTCAACTTAATCAATACTACCCTGAAAATCTCAAAGAATAATACGAGTGTCGTAATAGTGAGGCACATCCACGGACACTGATTCCAAGAAGTAATCATTTTCAGTCCTAACCAACCCTTCATGAAGAAAATCAAGCTCAAAGATTAACAAGCGTAAATTTAACTGACCGTCAATATGAAGGGTTAGATTAAACAAGCCAATTCGCCCAGTCCCACAGTTCAGTGGCAAAATTTAAGAGTTTCATCATCAAAATTAAACCTCGGACAGCATTCCCTTATGTATGATCATAATAATGATTCGAGTTAACCACTAGGTTCGGATCTCAGGATGTTTCATCGGGATAATCCTAGGGTGGAATTCCATTCTCATGTATTGGGGAACCGTTTGCCGTAAAAGACACTCATGGGGCACATGGATGCTTCTAGTTACTAAGTCCCCCTCTACAGCGAAGAAAAAAACTCGAATAGCAATTTCCGCATGTCAAGGTTGCTGTTTTACGCGAGAGTAAACAACGGGTCACGTGAATACCCCCGATTACTAGGCTTCCCATCATCGGTAATGCGATATTTCTAAATCATTAGTCTATTCAGGGTTGTCATTTTACGCGAGAGTAGACAACGGGTCACGTGAATACCCCCGGTTACTAAACGTCCCATCATAGAATATGTATAATATCTCGACCTTTTGGGAAAAACTGTCCGATTCTAAACTCACTTTAAGTGCCCACAAGACTCATGTTACTGGACGACTAGCTACGCGAAAAGTATAATCAAACGTATAGACAGCTATTCGAAAACACATATGTCTCCTTTCTTATACGCTAAGATTTCTACATAAACGAAAAATATAGACCTAAATGAATGCTCAGAGGAAATAGATATCGCTGACAGGCGGGAATACTCACCACTAATACCCCCAAACTTGAGCCTTTGCTAGTCCTCAAGCAACAATCAATTTTCAAATAAAACGTATCATGAATGATCGTGCAAATCCATAGTGCTCAACTTAATCAATACTACCCTGAAAATCTCAAAGAATAATACGAGTGTCGTAATAGTGAGTCACATCCACGGACACTGATTCCAAGAAGTAATCATTTTCAGTCCTAACCAACCGTTCATGAAGAAAATCAAGCTCAAAGATTAACAAGCGTGAATTTAACCGACCGTCAATATGAAGGGTTAGATTAAACAAGCCAATTTGCCCAGTCCCACAGTCTAGTGGCAAAAATTTAAGAGTTTCATTGTCACAATTAATCCTCGGATAGTATTCCCTTATGTATGATCAATAATATAGATTCGAGTTAACCACTAGGTTCGGATCTCGAGATGTTTCATCGGGATAATCCTAGGGTGGATTTCCATTCTCATATATTGGGGAACCGTTTAACGTAAAAGACACTCATGGGGCACATGGATGCTTCTAGTTACTAAGTCCCCCTCTACAGCGGAGAAAAAACTCGAATAGCAATTCCCGCACGTCCGATTCAAGGTTGCTGTTTTACGCAAAAGTAAACAACGGGTCGCGCGAATACCCTCGGTTACTAGGCTTCCCATCATCGGTAATGCGATATTTCTAATCTATTAGTCTATTCAGGGTTGTCGTTTTACGCGAGAGTGAACAACGGGTCACGCGAATACCCCCGGTTACTAGACTTCCCATCATAGAACATTTTCTCGACTTTTTGGGAAAAAACTGTCCGACTCTAAACTCACTTCAAGTGCCCACAAGACTCATGTTACTGGACGACTAGCTACGCGAAAAGTGTAACAAAACGTATAGACGATAATTTGAAAACACGTATGTTTCCTTTCTTATCTGCTAAGATTTCTACAACAACGGAAAAATTTGGACCTAAATGAATACTCAGAGGAAACAGATATCGCTGTCTGCGACGCGACCAAAAGTCAACCGTTTCTTCAAAAAGAAATCAGTATCGTAACATCAGTTTTACACATGGAAGCACGAAAAATTCACGAAAAATTCACGTTTTGGCAAAAACCATCAACAGCATGCAAGAAAAATAAAGCAATGATGAAATCGTAATTTATAAGCAAGAAAAATTAAGAAAATTTCGCATGCTTCAATTTATTACACTACACATAAAATCATCAACAATAAAACTCATGTGAAAATAAAAGAGATAAGGAAAAGTGAATCTTATTCCAAATGTCTTCTTGAAAGCCAGCACATGTCTGAGTGAAATCATCTGCCAATCCATACTTCAAATAATGCTCAACATCACCAGGGCCCCCCAAACTTAGTCTCTAGTCATGAAATAACTATAGACATTAAGTCAAGAAAGACTAGAATATGAAGAATAATAACTCATTAGGGTTAGAAATAAGGGCCAACAAGAATACACGAATCCAAACGAAATAACAAAACAAAGAAAAAATTATTAACGAAAAATCAAATAAAAACAACTAACTAGAAAGTAAGTAAAAATGATGGGTTGTCTCCCATCAAGCGCTCTGTTTTACGTCTTGAGCACGACGTGGCAAAAAAATTTAACGTGGCTTATTTCTAGAGAGATTGCCAAATAGCCCCTTCTTGCAATCTATAAGCCTCTTATTCCACAAGGGAGGCTTTGGTTCATGCCTGGTTGCCAAAAATAATTAGTAAGAATAATTATGCGGACAACCAAAAAATAATGGAAGAATATAATAATTGTAAGGTATGAAAAAATAAGCAGAGTTCGAATGGGTAGATAATAAAGACATATCATGAACAACCTCATTAGAACTCAAAGAATCAGCCTCAACAAAATCAAAAGTAATGGGGTCAATCTCTCCCATTATGGATTTAGGAAAAATTATGCGTGGCACCGTTAATAAAATTTTAGGCAGAAAAGTGTCCACCTTATTATTAGAAGTTTGATGACAAATTAATGGAATTTCTTTGGAAACGTCATAAATGGTAACTTCTTCTACAAGTTCATCACACTTTATGTAATTATCAGGTGCTGGGGGATCGACCCTAAAACTCAGCATGTCTTTCTTCTCAACCTCCCCCTCAACTTCACTACTAAATCGATGAGCTGGAAAATAACCATAGTGAATCTCAAGACCACGACTTGCACATTCTCTCTCAAGAGGGGTACTATCAGGATTTTTGAGAGCATCTACACATTGTTCAAGCATGGTATTTTGTTTTGGGGGAGGGGGCTGACTGACCCTATTAGGCAGATTATTAAGATCATCGAAATTTATGAAATGCCAAGGGTCACGATAATCAAAGGAAAACATAATGAATATAGAAACTAAAGAAAAAAACTTCAAATTAAAATTGGAGTCGCTTGGTAATGATATTAGCGAAAAATCAGTCCCCAGCAACGGCGCCAAAAACTTGTTGTGAGGAAATCCCTCACACTATCTTTATAAGTGCAGTGTCAACAAGTAATAAAGTGATAAGTAAGGTATCGTTCCCTCGAGGACTGATTTCACTAAGTACCAAAATATAGTCAACTCGTAATTTTATTTGAAGAACAATTATATAGAATTTATTTCTAAGCTAATTGCAGAAAATAAATAGAAAATAATAATAGTAATAATAAAAATAATAATACTAGTAAGGGCGTAGGATTATGATTTTCACCTCAAACAATCAGGAATGATTTTTATTTAATTCCAATTCACTTTTATTCAATTGATTGTAAGCCAGGAATTCCTAAATTATTCTAAAGCCTTTCCCAAGGTCGATAGAAAATACTAATAATTATTAACTCGATATATCCCTATTCGAATTAGATAATTAATAGCTAAAACAGTTCATGAATCCCCACAATAAACAGGCTTCACAATTCCCATGAGTATATCCCTATCTCACGAAAATCATGATTTTTCTCACAAGAACTATGCCTAAATTTCATCTCCTGAATCCATAAAGACATTCAAATCAATTCAACTATTGGCCAGACAATTGAAAGCATTGAGAGCAGTGAGAAGAATCCAATTCAATACGAATAACGAGTGAATTGAAATAAAAATAAATAAATCAAACTGTCATGTAATCGGCTACAATCACAATCCTACTCGAATAGATCTAGAAAATAAGATGCGGAAAAATTAAGAAAAAACGTAAGGGATCGTGGTCTTGTCGTCGCCCACAAATTTCTTCGTTTCTGCTCCTCTGGTGTCTCCGCTCTATCTATCTATGATTTCTTCCTCCCCTCTTTTTCTGACCTTCAATCCCTATTTATCACTTTCCTCAGCCTCCAAAATGCGTCTGGGGATTTGGGTCGAAAACTGCTCCAAAAACGGCAAAAAAACTCGGAAGTCTCAGCAAAACCGCCCTGTGGGTCGCGGCTCACTTAAGCTGTGCCGCGGCCCCTAACCTTCAGCGCATACCTGGACGCGCTATTTTTCTTCCTGGTCCGCGGCTCAGCATCCTTGTGCCGCGGCTCAGGGTACAGTCTGCTTGGGGCTTCGCTGGGGCCGTGCGTGTGCCGCGGCTCAGCATCTTGTGTCGCGGCTCATGACCAAAAATTACTGTTTTCACCTGTTTTTCGTCGTTTAGGCTTCCGGACTCTAATTTCCTGCAAAACATATAAGAATAGTGCATTAAAATCTCATTTATGCATTTTTAGGCTCAAAATCGATATAAACTAATGATAAATAAGCGCATAAAAATACGCCTAACAGCCACCAGCTCTGAGTCGGATTCATAAGGTGTTTCATGTCTCCCAGTTGAGGAAGTATGTTTCTGATCCAAGCTACATACTTTAGTTCGAAGAGATCGAGTTAGCCGATGATCATTCTTACGAGGAACGTCCCATACAGATACTTGAGAAGAGGGTCAAACAATTGAAGAACAAGACGATTCCCCTGCTGAAGGTTCAGTGGTCACGACACAGAGTCGAGGAGGCTACATGGGAGATGGATATCATCATGCGAGAGAGGTAACCCAGTTGTTTACCCCTTAGTTTCGAGGACGAAACTCCTTTTAAGGGGGGGAGTATGTAATATCCGACAGTAATTTCTTATCTACTGTTGTATTATTCAGATAATTTGAGTATCATTGTAATCATGTTACATTTAGTTAATGATTATTGATGTCAGGATATATCAGAATAAACTTGATTATAATTGTCATTCGCATTGTGGTTGATTTCTTGACGTTGTGTAGATTGTTACATTTTTGGGCTAGGTTTTCTGTGTTTAACGTACGTTAAGGATTTAACTTAACGTACACTAATGCATTGTATTTACATACGTAATATGGTATTGGTTACGTACGTAATGCTGGGAATCTTATCCGATCTCAACTTTCGGCATGGGAGACCGGACATGATCTGGATATTTGGCCTTTTCGAGGCACCCAAGTTGACGTACATTACGTACGTAATGCTGAGGCTATAATGTACATAACGAGGTTGGTATTTTGTGGCAGTAGCCTATGGAGGCAGATTACGTACGTAACATCTTTGGTATAGCGTACGTAAAGGGTTTAACGTGCGTTATCTTCATGCTATAACGTACGTAACGAACTGTGCAGTTTATAAAAAGACAACTTGTGTCTTTCATTTACACGTTCCAACTTTGATTTTTCTCTCCAACTATTGTCCTCCTGCCTCCCTAGACCGATTATACTCTCTTCCAACTTATATTTGAGCCTTGCATCTTGGATTGGAGCTTGTTGATTGGAAGTTTAGAGGTGTTCTTGAAGCTCGGAGTGTGTTCTTGTAGTTTTGGTGATTGTTCTTCATTTCTAAAGGTATGTTGTGCGGTTCTACTCTATATTTTCGTAGTTATGATGATAGTGATATGGTATACTACACCTAGTGTTGAATTAATCAAGTAAAACATGTTCGTAGTTAAGCTTTTTAACACTTATTAATGAATATGGTAATTAAAGGTTTGGAATGAAGATGTTCTTGATGTTTTAATGGTAATGGTCATGTTTATAAGAATCATACTCATCTTGCTGGATTTATTAACATCATTAGGACAATAAAAATCATTAGCTTCATCATAGTTAAGTTTAATCAATGGAATTGTTGACATAAAATGTATTAGAATATCATGTTAAGAACTTGATGAATGCTAGAGATAAGAGTGATGTTCTTGAACCTAAACACTATAACTTCATTTATGTTTGGCTTAGCAAAGTCTTTGAAATATGATAAAGAATATTGATGAATACAACTATAATTGTTAATTAATTGAATGTGTAGATAACTTAAGAATGTATTGATCATCATAATAAAGTGGATAGTGTTCTTAAGAAGGTAATGATAATTGTAGATGATAATGTCATAATAGAATGAGTATTGAATTCGTTTATGATGGTCTTTGTATATAAGTAGATGTTTAAGAAACGTAAGAACTTGGTTAAACCGATTGTTAATGGTGAATTGAAGGTGTTTAATACATAAACTTGCTTATAGTGGTAACAAGAGTATTAAAAGGACATTTTAGTATAGTAATCCGATTTGTGGAAGTCAAACCATATGTATGGAAATTCATTAATAATCAGTAGATTGTTCATTGGAATAGAACGAATTATTCGAGTAGGTTTCAGGTGTCATTTCCTACGAATCAACATTGTGTGAATGTATTATTGAATGAATTATGTTTCATTTAAGGTTGCTTGTTCGATTGAGTATTTAATCGAGGATACCGTCCGTTTGATCATTTGGAGAAAGACTATCGTTCACCTACGAAATTGAGTTAAGTTATCTTGCTTGGTTATAATTATGATTAAATTCTTGTGATGGTTATACATTTCGTGTATATGAAACACTTATGAATCTGTGATTCGTAGTTTGATATTGTTCTTGATGATGTTCCATTTTCATCATGGTATTGCATTCCCAAGTTCATCACCTTTGAATCGTTGATCTCGTTGATCCTTATTGTTACTTCGGTGAGTTTGTTGATCCTTAATCGGATATGTGATCTATTGAATTCGTTGTCATGTTGTATCGTCACATATCTAGAATCATATATGTGTGCCCATTGGTTATTGTGTAGGATTTTTAGCCAGGCACATATATAGCTATTCGTGGAAGTTTTCGTATTGGACTGTGCACACGAGACGTAGTTCGTGAGGCTAATTAGGTACATTGTCACACATATATTCTGGATTCCGTATACGGGGTGGACATGTGCACGGACACATTTTCGGATCGGGCGTACTGTGATGTCAATCTTGGGCCATATTTTTTGATCGTTCATAGTCCATGTATGATTGGATATGTTCGACGGTTTGTGACTGATTGTTCATACGCCCGAGGGGTATGTTCAATAGTCGGGATGTTTCTTTATGATCTAATATATGTGAATTGTATAATGTCTGGAGAATCATTTATCATGTATATCTGACCCTGTGTTTTAGGCGAAATACTTGTGTTGTATTTTAGGTCGAGGCAAAGGCAAGGCACGAGAAGAGCATGATGACGACGAAGGGTTCGAAGGATACTAGTTGGGGGCCCCAAATATTTTGTTGTCCGGTTATGCTTGAAAAACGTGTAATGTTTTTTTTCGTTTTATTTAAACTATTGACCGATTATGTTGTTATTTGAAGTGCATTCCATCTCCATATGGTTTGTACTTGTATTTGGATCCTGTGTATGTTAAGGCCATTGGCCATACTATTTATAAACTCCTAATCGAAGTAATAACAATTTATTGTGGTCGGTATCACAAGGGAATATATATTTAATTTATATTTTGGTATCACCTGGTGGGTCCCAGTGTGGGATCCACGGCACTGTAATAACTGCCTTTTGGGGTGTTACAGAAGATGGTATCAGAGAGTCGTTTTCTCTTTAAGAGTCATTGTGAAATGAAATAGTATCAAAAGACCTTCGTGTCACGTGTGCCCTATGCAAGTGCCTGACCCTATGAGCCAAATACGGTATGTATTTTATGAGCCATGATTTAATTATTGGCGTGATATTGATATCGGAATGGATCTATTTGTTGATCTTGATATTTCGAGGATCTGTGACAGGATTTATCTAATTGATATTTCGAGGAAAATTATGAATTGATTATGTGATTGAAATTGTTCGACTCGATGTCGATATGATATTCTATGTGGCACTCGTAGTGCCGATAATTCATTATGAACTGTTTTCCTGAATATATAATTCCTTTGTTGCTATTAACTTAGCATAAATTTTGATTGGTCATAAAGACGGTCATGAACTGTGCAATTGGTTGTTATTATTGTTTGATTCTTTCAGTATGGAAAAAAATCTGATAGGCCATGGCAGAGGGGGACGAGGCCGCGGAAGGGGCCGAATCCCGATACCACGAGCCAACACGCGCTCGAATGTGGAGCAGAATTCCGCAGGTACTGATTCGCCTCCTAGGGACCAATCGCACCACATTGAACATGAGAATGCGTGTGTCGATCCTTACGTTGTTATGTAGGGAATGATGGATGGGTCAATTGATGGAACCTACGCAGAGAGCTACTACTGGCCAACAGCAGGGGCCTCATCCACCACCTCCTGTGCACGGCGGACCCGTGAGTCGGATCATCAGCGACATCTCTCGCCAATGACCCCCGACTTTTGAAGGCTCATCTTATCCTGCTGATATTCTTCATTGGATTGAACACTTTGAGAAATTATTCAAGATGGTGGACTGCCCAGAAGAGAATCGCGTCTCCGTAGCAGCTTACTATCTTAGCAAGGGCGCCCACACCTGGTGGCTTTCGGTGGGGCCAACTGATGGTGTATATACTTGGGAGGAATCTAAAAACCTCATGTTAGACCGTTACTATCCAGGTCCACTCCGTGAGGCCAAGCTGTCAGAATTGCTGAACCCAGACCCATTTGAAGACGATGATGTACTATCTGTTGCCGAGAAATTTCACGCACTTCTTCCTTTCGCCTCATCGATTGTCCGAATGGAGCCCATTTAGGTCAAATATTTTCTCAAGAGGCTTAAACCCCGGATGAGAATGCAGCTGTTGAATCACCATTGTACGACCCTACCGGAGTTCATCGAGAAAGCTCTGGAATATGAACTTACTGCGAAGGAGATTTCCAAGAAGCAAACACAGTCCAACAACAAGAGATCCAGGAACCAGAACCAGACTGACAGTAACCCGGAGACGTTCAGGAAGCCCCAGTCGGTACCGAATCCTTCTAAACGACCACCCATGGCGTCGAAGCCGGCCGGATCACACTCTCGAGTGGTCAGCTCATCTGTTGTGTGCTATAACTGTGAGGACCAGGGGCACATCAGCTCTAAATGCCCGAAGCCGGTCGTCGCATGCCATACTTGTGGGAAGAATAGGCATCGTGCTCGTTATTGCAGGAATAGATCGGGCATGCTCCAGTAGCATCTCATGCTCTAGTTCAGTCTTTTGTCCAGGACCGTGTACCTCTGTCCGCTTCTTATCAGACTACCCGAGAAAGCAGAGGGATGGGCCGTGGAAATCAAGCTGGTACATCTGGTACCGGAGCTGCAAAACCCAAAATGTCTATGAGATGAAGAAGGCTGACGATCCCGAAGCCACCATGATTGCTGGTACTCTCGAGATCCAATCTCAGCTCGTCTGTGTTCTTTTTGATACTGGTGCTTCACACTCCTTTTTATGTGCTTCTTGTTTGAGTTGTTTGCAATTAGATCATGTTACCAATTATGAACCTTATGTAATTGGTCTACCCGATGGTAGAAGAATTGTTGGGAATCGTGAAGTGCAGTACTATCCGATTCGCATGAACGACCGTGAGTGGTTATCAAACTTAATTGTGGTCGATTTACCTAAATATGATGTGATCTTGGGTATAGATTGGATGGCTCGTCATGATGACATACTTAGCATCCGCAAGCGGATAGTGACCGTGACATCTGACGATGGTGTTGAGTGTATTTTTCAGGGTGATAATCCCATTCATTCCAGGAGAGTCATCAGCACAATGAAAGTAGTGAAACTGCTTAATCAAGGATGTATTGGTTATTGGTGTTACATGACCAAGAAAGAAGATCGACCAGTTGAATTGGCCGATATTCCGGTAGTTCGAGACTACCCAGATGTATTTCCAGATGAGTTGCCAGCCCTACCCCCACATCGTGAGGTAGAGTTTAATATTGAGTTAGAGCCAGGTACGTCCCCGCTTTCAAAAGCACCGTATCATATGGCCCCGAATGAGATGCGGGAGTTGAAGAACCAGCTTGAGGATTTGATTGAGAAGGGATATATTCGACCTGGTGTGTCCCCTTGGGGAGCACCAGTGTTATTTGTATGGAAGAAAGATGGATCTCTGCGTTTGTGTATTGATTACAGTGAGCTGAACAGGGTAACCATCAAGAACAAATATCTGTTGCCTCCATTGATGATTTATTGGATCAACTTCAGGGAGCTGCTGTGTTTTCTAAGATCGTCTTGAGATCCGGGTATCATCAGTTGAGGATTCGAGAGTCTGGTATTTCAAAGACCGCTTTTCGTACTCGCTATGGGCATTATGTGTTCGTAGTGATGCCATTTGGACTAACTAATGCATCGGTGGTATTCATGGAGTTTATGAATCGGGTTTTTATTAATTATCTGGGTCGCTTTGTAGTCATTTTTATTGACGGCATTCTGATTTACTCGTGTGACCATGAAGAGCATGAACGTCATCTCCATCAGGTTCTCGATGCGTTGAGGCGGAAACAGCTTTATGGAAAATTTTCCAAATGTGAATTCTGGATTTATGAGGTTATTTTTCTTGGACATGTGATATTAGCTGATGGGGTGAGAGTAGACCCACAGAAGACAGAAGCTATCCGAGACTGGCTACCCCCGAAGAACATGAAAGAAGTTCGTAGTTTCCTGGGTCTAGCAGGTTATTGCCGACGGTTCGTGGAAGGTTTTTCCAAGATTGCTCAATCGATGACTAACCTGTTGAGGAAGGATAAGAAGTATTTGTGGTCAGAGGCATGTCAGCGAAGTTTTGATTAACTCAAGAGTCGATTGATTTCAGCACCTGTTTTGGTTCTACCAAAAGGAACGAGAGGATTCATGGTGTATAGTGACACGTCAAGACAGGGCCTTGGATGTGTGTTAATGCAGAATGGGAAGGTGATTCCTATGCATCAAGACAGCTGCGACCTTACGAGGTCAACTACTCGACCCATGATTTGGATCTAGCAGCCGTGGTGTTTGCTTTGAAAATCTAACGTCACTATCTGTATGGAGTTACCTGTCAGATCTTTGCTGATTACAAGAGCCTGAAGTACATTTTTACTCAGAAGGAGTTGAACATGAGGCAAAGAAGGTGGATATAACTAATCGAAGACTATGATATCGAGATCCTTTATCATCCGGGCAAAGCAAATGTGGTTTTCGACACCTTGAGTCGTAAGACAGTACAGTAGCAGATGCTTGACCACTTGACAGTTCAGAGAGAATTGCAGTTAGAGTTCGTGAGGCCAGAAATTGAAGTCCGGTTACAGCGTATTCAGGGACAACTTTGCACACTTGAGATTTCATCACCCCTTGATGATATAATCAGATCGAAGCAGCTTACGGACCCATTCTTATCTCGAGTTCGGGATGAAGTAACTCAAGGGAAAGCCCCTGGATTTTTGATCCATGAGGATGGATTGATACGCTTCAGGAATCGAGTTTGTGTACCCGCAGACGAAGAGTTGAGGAACTCTATCCTGAGAGAGGCTCATGCTACCCCGTACTCCATTCACCCAGGGTCTAGCAAGATATATAAGGATTTGAAGCAATGTTATTGGTGGGGGAATATGAAACGTGAAGTTGCATATTTCATTTTGAGATGTTTAACCTGTCAGTAGGTTAAGATTGAGCATCAGCGACCCGTAGGAATGCTGAAACTGCTCCCGGTTTCTGAGTGGAAATGGGAGGACATATCGATGGATTTTATCACTAGCTTGCCGATGAGTCGTAGAGGGATGAATACGATTTGGGTGATTCTGGATCGTTTGACCAAATCAGCCCACTTTTTGGAGATTAAAGACACATGGGGACCCGAGAGATTGACTCAGTTGTTTATTAAAGAGATTGTAAGGTTACATGGTACCCCCAAGAGTATTGTATCGGATCGTGATGGGCGATTCGTGTAACATTTCTGGAAAGTAGTTCATCATGCGATGGGTACGCAGTTGAACTTCAGTACGGCATTTCATCTGCAGACTGATGGTCAGTCTGAAAGGACTATCCAGACTCTAGAGGATATGTTGAGGGCGTGCGCTCTTGATTGGAAGGATGATTGGGAAGCCCAACTTCCTTTGGTGGAATTCACTTATAATAATAGTTGGCATGATTCGATTCAGATGGCACCATATGAGGGATTGTATGGCCGTCATTGTAGGTCCCCTTTTTGTTGGGATGACCTATTTGAATCTTTGGATATGGAACCCGATATGTTGTTAGCAGCCCGTGAGAAGATCGCTCTGATTAGGAGTCGTTTGTTAATGGCTCAAAGCCGACAGAAGTCTTATGCAGACAACCATCAACGACCGCTTGAGTTCGAGGTTGGCGACCATGTGCTAATGAAGGTTTCCCCTACTCGAGGTGTTTTTCGTTTTGGGAAGAGAGGCAAGCTAGGTCCGAGGTATATCGAGCCGTTTGAGGTTTGGAACGAGTAGGCAATCTGGCATATTGTCTGGCATTGCCACCAGCTCTGAGTCGGATTCATAAGGTGTTTCATGTCTCCCAGTTGAGGAAGTATGTTTCTGATCCGAGCCACATACTTTAGTTCGAAGAGGTCGAGTTAGCCGATTATCATTCTTACGAGGAACGTCCCGTATAGATACTTGAGAAGAGGATCAAACAATTGAGGACCAAGACGATTCCCCTGCTGAAGGTTTAGTGGTCACGACACGGAGTCGAGGAGGCTACATGGGAGATGGAGATCAGCATGGGAGAGAGGTACCCCAGTTGTTTACCCCTTAGTTTCGAGGACGAAACTCCTTTTAAGGGGGGAGTATGTAATATCCGACAGTAATTTCTTATCTACTGTTGTATTATTCGGATAATTTGAGTATCATTGTAATCATGTTACATTTAGTTAATATTTATTGATGTCGGGATATATCATAATAAACTTGATTATAACTGTCATTCGCATTGTGGTTGATTTCTTGACGTTGTGTAGATTGTTACATTTTTTGGCTAGGTTTTCTGTGTTTAACGTACGTTAAGGATTGAACTTAACGTACACAAATGCATTATATTTACATACATAATATGGTATTGGTTACGTACCTAATGCTGGGAATCTTATCCGATCTCAACTTTCGGCATGGGAGGCCGGACATGATCTAGATATTTAGCCCTTTCGAGGCACCCAAGTTGACGTACATTACGTACGTAATGCTGAGGCTATAATGTACATAATGAGGTTGGTATTTTTTGGCAGTAGCCTATGGAGGCAGATTACGTACGTAACATCTTAGGTATAGCATACGTAAAGGGTTTAACTTGTGTTATCTTCATGCTATAACGTACGTAACGAACTGTGCAGTTTATAAAAAGACAACTTGTGTCTTTCATTTACACGTTCCAACTTTGATTTTTCTCTCCAACTATCGTCCTCCTGCCTCCTTAGACCGATTATACTCTCTTCCAACTTATATTTGAGCCTTGCATCTTGGATTGGAGCTTGTTGATTGGAAGTTTAGAGGTGTTCTTGAAGCTTGGAGTGTGTTCTTGTAGTTTTGGTGGTTGTTCTTCATTTCTAAAGTTATGTTGTGCGATTCTACTCTATATTTTCGTAATTATGATGATAGTGATATGGTATACTACACCTAGTGTTGAATTAATCAAGTAAAACATGTTCGTAGTTAAGCTTTTTAACACTTATTGATGAATATGGTAATTAAAGGTTTGGAATGAATATGTTCTTGATGTTTTAATGGTAATGGTCATATTTATAAGAATCATACTCATCTTGCTGGATTTATTAACATCATTAGGACAATAATAATCATTAGCTTCATCATAGTTAAGTTTAATCAATGGAATTGTTGACATAAAATGTATTAGAACACCATGTTAAGAACTTGATGAATGCTAGAGATTAGAGTGATGTTCTTGAACCTAAACACTATAACTTCATTTATGTTTGGCTTAGCAAAGTCTTTGAAAAATGATAAAGAATATTGATGAATACAACTATAATTGTTAATTAATCGAATGTGTAGATAACTTAAGAATGTAATGATCATCATAATAAAGTGGATAGTGTTCTTAAGAAGGTAATGATAATTGTGGATGATAATGTCATAATATAATGAGTATTGAATTCGTTTATGATGGTCTTTGTATAGAAGTAGATGTTTAAGAACCGTAAGAACTTGGTTAAACCGATTGTTAATGGTGAATTGAAGGTGTTTAATACATAAACTTTCTTATAGTGGTAACAAGAGTATTAAAAGGACATTTTAGTATAGTAATCCGATTTGTGGAATTCAAACCATATGTATGGAAATTCATTAATAATCAGTAGATTGTTCATTGGAATAGAACGAATTATTCGAGTAGGTTTCGGGTGTTATTTCCTACGAATTGATATCAAGATTGTGTGAATGTATTATTGAATGAATTATGTTTCATTCAAGGTTGCTTGTTCGATTGAGTATTTAATCGAGGATACCGTCCGTTTGATCATTTGGAGAAAGACTATCGTTCACCTACGAAATTGAGTTAAGTTATCTTGCTTGGTTATAATTATGATTAAATTCTTGTGATGGTTATACATTTCGTGTATATGAAACACTTATGAATCTGTGATTCGTAGTTTGATATTGTTCTTGATGATGTTCCATTTTCATCATGGTATTGCATTCCCAAGTTCATCACCTTTGAATCGTTGATCTCGTTGATCCTTATTGTCACTTCGGTGAGTTTGTTGATCCTTAATCGGATATGTGATCTATTGAATTTGTTGTCATGTTGTATCGTGACATATCTAGAATCATATATGTGTGCCCATTGGTTATTGTGTAGGATTTTTAGCCAGGCACATATATAGCTATACGTGGAAGTTTTCGTATTGGACTGTGCACATGAGACGTAGTTCGTGAGGCTAATTAGGTACATTGTCACACGTATATTATGGATTCCGTAAATGGGGTGGACATGTGCACGGACACATTTCCGGATCAGACGTATTGTGATGTCCATCTTGAGCCATATTGTGTGATCGTTCATAGTCCATGTATGATTGGATATGTTCGACGGTTTGTGACTGATTGTTCATATGCCCGAGGGGTATGTTCAATAGTCGGGGTGTTTCTTTATGATCTAATATATGTGAATTGTATAATGTCTGGAGAATCATTTATCATGTATATCTGACCCTGTGTTTTGGGCGAAATACTTGTGTTGTATTTTAGGTCGAGGCCAAGGCAAAGCACTGGAAGAGCATGATAACGGCGAAGGGTTCAAAGGATACTAGTTTGGGGCCCCCAAATCTTTTGTTGTCCGGTTATTCTTGAAAATCGTGTAATGTTATTTTTCCATTTCATTTAAACTATTGACCGATTATGTTGTTATTTGAAGTGTATTCCATCTCCATATGGTTTATACTTGTACTTGGATCCTTTGTATGTTAAGACCATTGGCCATACTATTTATAAACTCCTAATCGGAGTAATGACTATTTATTATGGTTCGGTATCACATGAGAATATATATATATATATATATTTAATCTATATTTTGGTATCGCCTGGTGGGTCCCAGTGTGGGGTCCACGATACTGTAATAACTGCTTTTTGGGGTGTTACATCTCCAACGTTCATCTTGTTTGAATTCTGAAACACCTCATTACGTACATTAGTCTTTGCGCATTACGTACGTTATAGTCGCTGTATAGCGTGCGCTACTCATGGCATATAGCATGCGTTAAGCATGTTATTTGCAGTCGATTTTTCTGACTACATATAGCTTTTCTGACTCGTCTGACCAGGTAACTTTGCATTCCCATTTGATCAGGTAACGTTGCATTCCCTATCTGATCAGGTGACTACTTTGTTGTTTTGTTTTGCTTCCTTGTTGTTTTTCTTTGTTTAACAACTAATCATCCAAATTCGATAATGAATATTTGGAATAAAATACTCCAACAATCTCCCCATTTTTGATGATTACAAAACAACACTCTTGAATCGGATAAACCTGTGAAATATAAAAATAATATATATATATATATATACAGATCAAAATTTTTGACATTGTCCGTTTCGTTAGTTTCCATCTCCCATCTTTCCTTTTTCTCCTTTTCAACTTCTTCTTTTCCTTTTTCAACTCCTCCTTTTCTTTTTCATCTTTTTCGACTTTCTCCTTTGTCTTTTCCTGATCTGTAGTTTTTATTTTTCTCGTCATTCTTCCATGGCTCTTTTCTCGTTTTCCTTTTATTTTTCTCCCCTTATACCATTCTTCTCCCTTTTTTGTTATCAGCAAAAAGTGCATATAAGATGATAAAATTGATAATAAAATATAATGTATGCTGAAATGGGTAAACTCCCCCTGACAAAAATCTCCCTTTCTAAAAATATAACAACTCTCCCTGAGTTAAATATCGATTTTGAAAATATCAAAGATAAAGATACCAATTGATGAAATATTTAATTTTGATTATTGGGGACCCAACCGATAGTAGGTTTTTCTTTTGATACATAGACGATATTCGAAATAACAGTTCCTTTTGGAATCCAAGTCTTTTTAGTTTTTATCGTCCGACGTGGGCTTTTGAAATTTGAAATGTGATGCTCAATTTTTAAACATTTATCACAGTGGGGTATTTTCAAATTTAAGGATTCGGACTTATTATGCGGTTTGAATCCTAACCCCTGCTTATTTAACGAATATTTTTGAACAGAAAGCATTTGTTCAAACTTGTAATTTCCGCAAGAAAATTTCTTTGTTAAAATTTTAAGTTCGTCTTGAACTTTCAAAAACTCATTTTTCAATTTATTTTCTATTTCAAGACACTTCGAATGATCGATATCAATAAATTTCCCTTTTTTATTTAATTGGAAATTTCGATTTCCAATAATTTATTTTTAGCCTGAAGGGATTTTATTTCGGATAAAGCATTTTGAAAATCGGCATGCAATAATTCGAATGCTTCAAATAATTCATCTTGAGAGGATGTACTAACCTGACTTTCGACGTCGCTTTCGTCGAATAAACTTCGTGCCATGAGAGTGAGATTATTTTGATTGAAATCATCATCTTCATCTTTATCACTCCATGTTGCAACGAGTACTTCCTTCTTGGAAGTTGAGGCTCGACAATTCTTTGCAAAGTGGCCCGGTTTACCACATATTCGACAGTTGTTGTTGAACTTTTTAGATTTGCCCGATTTGATGTCCTTTCTCTGGTTTAATAAGTTTTGAAACTTATTAATATTCTTGGCATAATATGCCGATTCTTCATCACTTTCATCGACCGGGATTTCTTCTTTGCGAGACATCTTAGCTTTCATAGCTATTGATCTTTACTTCGGATTCGGCTTTGCGTTACGAAATTTTAGAACAATCTCATAATCAATTAGCGAACCAACGAGGGCACTAAAATCAAGACTATTTAAATCTTTCGATTCTATAATCGCCGTCACCGTTCCATCCCATTCCCGAGGTAGTGATCCTATGATCTTCTTTACTTTTTCACTACTCGAAAGGGGTTTGCCGAAACAATCCAATCCATTTGTAATGACCGAAAATCGATCGAGCATGATTGTAATGGATTCTTCGTCTTTCATTTGGAATAGCTCGTATCGTGGAGAAGCATGTTTATTTTCGTCTCTTTGACTTGAGACGTTCCTTCATGTGTGACTTCTAGCATCTTCCATATTTCGTTGGCACTATCACATGATGATATCCGGTTGTGTTCTTCCGAATTTAAAGCACAATATAATAATTGTGTGGCTTTGCAATTATAATGGTCATTTTTCTAATCCGCATCATCATATTCTTCGAAAGTTTTAAGCTTACCATTCGAGTTCGTTGGAATTTTTGGACCAAGACATATCACTTTCCATAACTCGATGTCGTAGGCTCGAATGAATATCGACATCTTCTTCCATGTCATGAAGTTAGATCCGTCAATGAATGGTGGTCGATTTAGAGCAAGACCTTCGACCGGGGCAATTTGAAACGCCATAGGATCTTCCTAGGATGGTAGTCCGCTTTATATGGATACCCGTTCCGATATCAATTGTTGGAGCAAGATTATCGGTATTGCCGTTTTGTAATTAGAGTTATGAAGCTCTTTGCGCTTTGCAGAAGTGATTTAAATTGCGGAAACTAAATGACACAAGATTTATAGAGGTTCGGCCAAACGTGCCCACGTCCTCTCTCTCTATGTTTTTTTATAAGATAAAGATCAACCTTTGCACCTCTCCTTCTATCGTTCTGAGATAAACCGTTACACACTTGTCTTTTTATCGGTCCAAGTTAAACCGTTTTCCTTTTATATCGGACAAGGAATCAACCTATCTAGCTTTCTATGGGTACTAGACAAACCTCACGTGGATATAGATTGCGATTGTAATAATGCCGGATCCTTGATCCTAATAACATAGAATCCAATCTTATACTTTCTTTTTCCTCTCGTATATGTTTTCGTGTATAACACTCAAACACTTATCAATATAAGCTCAAATACAACAACAAGAATGTTTACAATGATATCACAAGTATAGATGATTTCCTCAGAGTTGTTGTGTAGATTGATACCAAATGGTTTGGTATTTATAGGCATTTTCCTCCAACTAGCCATTAGCACCTGCTGACTTCGTTATGTACGTTATAGTCCTCCAATTACGTACGTTAGCTTGTTTATGTACGTTAACTAGACTTAGTTACGTACGTTAGGTAATGCACATATCAGTCCAGTAGCCTTCGTTTCTTTCATTACGTACGTTGTCATGCTTCATTACGTATGTTAAACTCATCTCATAGCATACGTTAACATATCACTGTAGCGTACGTTAATCTCACATATATGTTGCACACGTTTGACTTTGACTCAGAATTCTCTAACGTTCATCTTGTTTGAATTCTGAAACACCTCATTATGTAAGTTAGTCTTTGCGCATTACGTATGTTATAGTCGTTGTATAGCATGCGCTATTCCTGGCATATACCGTGCGTTAAGCATGTTATCTGCAGTCGACTTTTCTGACTGACTACAGTTAGCTTTTCTGACATGTCTGATCGGGTAACTTTGAACTCCCATATGATCAGGTAACTTTGCATTCCCTGTCTGATCAGGTGACTTCTTTGTTGTTTTGTTTTGCTTCATTGTTGTTTTTCTTTGTTTAACAACTAACCATCAAAACTCGATAATGAATATTTAGAATAAAATATTCCAATAATGCCAACATAGCTAATTACAAATCAGTAGACCGATTTGGCCTTTGATCAATACATACAACTTAAACTTCATATACAACTCTGGTTAGAAACTCATACCCGCGCAGGGGTCAAAATACATCAACACTCCCATAAGACTGGAGAACAATACAACGGAAAGAAAAATATAATTCGACCATGTCATAACCAATACTGGCCCTCGTGTGATTAGTATCATTTATCTTCCATCACCCTTCGTACCGATCCCGTGGTTTGCTCCCCAAGAATATGTACCTGAATGCAATACAGACATCCACCCCCGATTACTCAGGGGTTAGCAAAATTTCACTATTTTGATAGTGCAAGTATAAAGTGTAATTACGAGCCATACACATCATATTCCAAAAATATAATAATTTAGATAATCACCGAGTCAAAACACAGCGAAAGTCTACCCGAGATGTTTCCTTTGAAAAAGATAATCCAAAGCCTTGGAAGGCAGTAATAAAACAATTAAACAACTTGTAAAGCGTTTTAAAGATCTCGGGAGTTTTCAGAAGAATATATTTAGGATCTAAGATTCTCGATATTTTCAAAAATAACTTTAGGGTCGCAACTCAAAGATTTATTTTTCCAAATTAATAATCCGACAGTAAATAACGGGGTCCGTGACCCAAACATCCAAATCAATCATAACAATAAATTAGTGGGTCCACGACCCAAACATCCATATCAATCATAACAATAAATTACGGGGTCCATGACCCAAACATCCATATAAATCATAATAATAAATTACGAGGTCCACGACCCAAACATCAATATCAATCATAATAATAAATTATGGGGTCCACGGCCCAAACATCCATATCAATCATGAAGCTCGGAGCTTCTACGTGCATACCCGAATGAATAAACCAATGGTAAGCAAACCGAATGTCCATACCTCATGATTAACCATGGATCCGCACTATAATCTACGATCCCTCGGAGGACTCAAAGTCCCCTCCCGGAGTGGTTAATCCAAATATGTTCAATGGGTCGCACTATAAGCAACGACCCCTCAGAGGACTCGAAGTCCCATCCTTGAGTGAACTACACATCATCATGACCACAGTCACACAAACAACTCAATCATTAGAATTCCACAATGGACATATAACATACACTCATCATTATCCTGGCATCATGCTAGCATGCACGAACCTCGGACCCTCGCGACGATGTACCCGTTTTGGATGATCGATGACGAGTATGCAACATATCCAAATATACGCCTATAAGTTATCCTGGCATCGTGCTAGCAATCACGAACCTCGGAGTCTCCTCGAGACATACTCAGTTTGGATAACCCTATGGTAAAACTCGACCCGTACTAACAAGGACGGATCCCGGAGGTCTCAACGAACCCTACCCAGTAACATCACATACAACGATCTCATACCACGAGGATATATATTTCTCGAACAACATCGAATAGTACCACCTCCTTACAAAAGAGTCAACAAACATTACAAACACAACAATTGCGCACTCATCAAACGAATACACGTTCGAGTATATATCAATTCGCATCTATAATGCACATATTCGTAGAACTCATTTATTCCCAAGTTACTCGAGCGTTTAGAAAATAAGTCATTAAAGGGATTATATCAATCCTTTTGAAAGGTCATCATGAGTACTCAAGTAACACACATATTTGATTACCAATTATCACATCCACAAAACACAAAATGTTTGGGCAAGATACCTGCCTCGATAATCAAAATCTGATTATTCCGACGATCCCGGCTCAGTCGGGTAGTCCCGAACACCTACCATCCTCGCGAGCAACAACGATAACAAAATCAATACGAGGAGTAAGACCAATAACAACGGAAATCGCCACAAACCAACGAAGGAAAACCCATATGAACATTTAATTGAACATTAAATGTTCACGGTTCTTCAAGAACACTAAAATCATCGAACGGGCCGAATGAATCGAAGATATGGATATACAATCCATAGAACATGTTTAACAATATCATTAAACACTACCCAATTCATCAAAAATGGATTGAAATCAAAATCAAGAACAAAACCCCCAAAATACTCAAATTAGGGTTCTAAGAATTTTACCTTGATTACAACGGCGAAAGATGTTGGGATATTGTTAAATCCGTACTAGGAACTCAAAGATGTTTATATGAGACCACAATGCACCCTTACATACATCCTGGATAGCCCAAATCGCCGGAGGAAGGAAATGAGAGTGAAAAATGGCGAGAGTTGACCCTGGTGTCCTATTTATATTGACAGAGGCTTAGCAAGCGCTACGGAAGGATTAGCGTTCGCTACCTGGATAAAAATGCAGTCCAGAAGCTTCTGTTCGGTCCCATTAGTGCGCGCTAATCAATACATTAGCTTTCGCAAATCTGGCATTCTAGTAAAGGTCAAAACGCTATGTCCCTAAAAGTTAGCGCGCGCTAATAGATGCGTTAGTGCGCTAATTATACACTATATGTTCACTGTGGAGTCTTTGTTATTTTGACCATAACTCCTTCGTTCGAACTCCGATTGACTCACCGTTTGAACCGTTGGAAAGATAACTTGATGCTCTATAACTCTGTAAAGTTTCAAAAATTTTAGACTTTATAAGTGCCGGTGGTGATCTTACAAAATCGATCCAAATGCATAACAACGATAATCCTCGACAAAACATCAATCATGCAGAAGAAATGGAACGCTAATGGATAACACCAACAATTCGAATTAAACACAAATACCTGAAAAAGCACGAAACACACAAGCTGCATGACTTACGCAGCGACAAGTCGTATCCAACGAACATCACAACGTGGTACATCATACCGTGCACAACATAGGGAAATTCTCAAATAATCATCAACGGAACAAAATAACCGGCACAACCGACCAATAATTCAAAGTAACCGGAAATAGAAATCTCGGATATTACATTCTACCCACCTTAAAACAAGTTTCGTCCCAAAACTTAAGGAGTAAAAAGTTTGGGGGTAACTCGAACGCGTCTTCTCTTCACAAGTAACATTCTCGGCTACATCAATCTCACCATATTCGACAATATGACTCGGATCCGATACATGACTCTAAGCAACAAATACACTTACGAACACGATGAATCAAAGTTCAGTAAGATGGGTTTGAAAACAAATTCCCCAAAAGTTAGGAAAAACACAAAAGGGCCCAAACATCTGAAAAACACGTTTTGCGACTAAACATTAATGCACATGTTCATAGCACGATCGGACATGTTAAAATAAACTTGTGGAAACAACCAACCATTACAGAACTAGATCCACCGAGTTCGATATTCACGCGACAACAATGTAGCATCTTATGATTACTCATGAACAACTTCCAATTTTGCTCGAAACAGAAAGGTATAAAGAAATATAGCTTCTGTTGCGCAACTCCGACGAATAGCCATTCGAAAAACAAGAAAAATGGGCTCCAAGGATAATTATACCGAGAATTATCAAGATAGTAAAATCAAGGAATAATTCAAGATGATCACGAAACTCGTTCGTTTCACAAAATATGAGAAAGAGAATATGTCATAAAAGATCATGATGAGCATAAACGAGTCGCTAGGATCTGAATAAGTACGAAAAATGGGAAAATAGGAGCATTACATTCCCCTTCTTTAAAAAAAAATTTACCCCCCCCCCCCCCCGATACACGGGACCAGGAAAAACTGAAAAGTCAAACAGTGTATCTAATGTAATCAAGCAACGACTATCGAGAAAGAACTGAGCAGAACATAAATTATTAAATCTGTACACCGAGCTCGATCTCGAACAACGAATTTTTGGAATTTCATTTACTACTGCTTGGCTCTCCTGGAGCGGAAATGGAAATTCGGTTCACCAAACATCTTAGTAGCGACTTCGCGATATGTTGAGGACCCCACATATCCACACAAGGCACATAATAACAATACGATAAGGATATCCACTCTGGATAATTACACGAATACCAGAATTACCATTGCAACAAATGAAACTTATGGTCGTAACTAACGGTTCACATAACCGTATCAACAGAAAATTAACGACCATTATCGTTACAATCACGGCCACAATATACTACACATGGTAGCTAATCATTGTTGACATTCCTTTTAAAATTTCACGAGGTATCTATTTAAATAATATCATTTGAAAATCTTTGAATTTGTATATTCATTTGAAACAACAAATTTTGAAAGTACTTTTGGTACCTCAGGCTGTTTTATCAATACTAGAATCATAGTTCATAACTGTTTGTTTTGAAAACCTTTGCAAAACCATAACTCGAAATAGCAAGTTCCCTCAAAATCGACATTGTCAAGATGACCATTTAATCACTTATCATCATCTCAAATAACAACACATAAGGTAACCACATGTTACCACGCAACATTCATAACAATAACAATACACAAGGTATCGCGTGGCCATGCCCTCTTAGCATCGACCCTCGAAGGTTACACCGAACCATTTCCAATTGGACAAACCATGTCAGCATAACATCCAGGTATACAACCGAAATTATCCAATGAGAAAGGTAACACGACAATAATTCAAATCACCCGGCCTCACAAGCAATCACTTTAGTTTAATCTTAATTCTCTTACTCTTAAGCGATAATTCCATGTTACGCACACAAAACATCTTAACATGCGCTAAGTAACTCAATTCAGTCCACAATCCACCCTTACATACATCCTGGATCGCCCAAATCGCCGCAGACCCTCTCCGTGAGGATCTACTAGGCTAGGTACCAAAACAAGACATCACAACGTTATGCCAACATGGCTAATTACGAACCAGTAGACCGATTTTGCCTTTGATCAATACATACAACTTAAACTTCATATACAACTCTGGATAGACACTCATACCCCCACAGGGGTCAAAATACATCAACACTCCCATAAGATGGGAGAACAATACAGTGGAAAGAATGATACAATTCGACCATGTCATAACCCAATACTAGCCCTCATGTGATTAGTATCATTTATCTTCCATCATCCTTCGTACCGATCCCGTGGTTTGCTCCTCAAGAATCTGCATGTACCTCAATGCAATACAGACATCCACCCCCCAATTACTCGGGGGTTAGCAAAATTCCACTATGTTGCTAGTGTAAGTATAAAGTGCAATTACGAGCCATACACATCATATTCCAAGAATATAATAATTTAGATAATCACCGAGTCAAAACACATCGAAAGTCTACCCGAGATGTTTCCTTTGAAAAAGATAATCCAAAGCCTTGGAAGGCAGTAATAAAACAAGCAAACAACTTGTAAAGCGTTTTAAAGATCTCGGGAGTTTTCAGAAGAATACATTTAGGATTTAAGAATCCACATCTTTTCAAAAATCACTTTAGGGTCGCAACCCAAAGATTTGTTTTTCCAAATTAATAACCCGACAATAAATTACGGGGTCCGTGACCCAAACATCCATATCAATCATAACAATAAATTATGGAGTCCACATCCCAAAATCCATATCAATCATAACAATAAATTACGGGTCCACGACCCAAACATCAATATCAATCATAATAATAAATTACGGGGTCCACGACCCAAACATCCATATCATTCATACGCCCAAAGGTTATTCTCGTCACATGCTAACAAGCATGAACCTCGGAGCTTCTACAAGCATACTTGAGTGAATAAACTAATGGTAAGCAAACAGAATATCCATACGTCATAATTAACCGTGGATTCGCACTATAAGATATGATCCCTCACAGGAATCGAAGTCCCATCCCGGAGTGGTTAATCCAAATATGTTCAATGGGTCGCACTATAAGCAACAATCCCTCAGAGGACTCGAAGTCCCATCCCTGAGTGAACTACACATCATCATGACCACAGTCATACAAACAACTCAATCATTTAAATTCCACAACGGACATATAACATACACTCATCGTTATCCTGGCATCGTGCTAGCAAGCACGAACCTTGGTATTCCCAAATATAGTATTGATGTTTTTAACCTGATCATAAACTTGTTTACCTGTCAAGGGTGTAGGTGCAGTTCCATCCTCCTGACATCCGTTAAAAGCTTCTTCTAATCTACGATAAGGGTGATAACATTCAAGAAACTTCGATGTCGAGTGTAAGCAGTCTTTTGCCCATGCTTTAGTTGTATGTAACTTGTGTTTTCTTCACATATAGGGCATGCGTGATGCTCCTTAACACCATACCCACCTATATTTCCATATGCTGGAAAGTCATTAATGGTGCAAAATAATAATGCACTCAACTTGAAACTTTGATGACGATACCCATCAAACACATTTATCATTTCCTCCCATAACATTCTCAAGTCTTCAGTCAAAGGATTTAGATAAACATCTTTATTATTTCTTAATTGTCTTGGGCCTGAAATCATCATAGATAACATAACATATTTTCGTTTCATGCACAACTAATCAAGTAGATTGTAAATCACAAGCATATCCGGACATGAATTATGCTTACAGCTCATGTTACCAAATGGATTCATCCCATCTATAGCAAGTCCAAGTCTAAGATTTCTTGCCTCATTCCTAAAATCTGGAAATAAGTTATCATTTTTCTTCCACTGTAAAGAACCAGCCAGATGGAGAAGCTGGCCACCGCATTTCTCCCATCCGCATGACATATGAGGTTCTTCGCACCATCTGCATTAGCAAACAATCGCTTAAACCTTGTAATTATTGGAAGATGCCATAACACCTTCGTAAGGGAACCTCATTTTGTGTTATGATAACTACAATCATCAAATTTGGATTTGTACCTCGATACCCGCATCTGGGGCACTTATGCAATGTTTGAAACTCTTTCCTGTATAATATGCAATCATTAGAGCATGCATGTATTTTATTGTAATATATTCCCATCATACACAATATCTTCGTTGCCTTACGATTCGGTAATGTGTTATCTTTTGGAAGCATCTCCTTAAATAGTTCAAGCAATTCAGTAAAGCGTTATTAATCCATCCATTTCTTGCCTTCAGATTAACCAGTTTTAACATTGCTGACAATCATGTAAAGAGTTTACACCCCGGATAAAAGGGTGTCTCTGAATCACTTTTCAACGTATCATACACATGTGCTCGTTGAAAATATTCTTGTCCAACATCACAAATCATGTCTTCAACTCGATCATATGTATCTACGTCAATGTCATGAGTTTCTTCTGTGTGCCCACTTGAAAGGTCCACCAATTCACCATGCCATGTCCATATTTAATAGTTCTTGTTAATTCCATCACAAAGAAGATGTTCTCAAATCTTGCCAACTTTATGTCTTCTTCCATTGATACAATTGATACAAGGACAATAATACTTTTGATTGGGTTCTGGTCAATTTTGTTGTGCAAATTCTCAAAATTGCTCAACTTCATTCTCATATTCATCACTTATTCGACTAGCGTTCATCCAAATTCGATCCATTTTAAGATTGTTAGATCAATTTGGACAAACAAAATAGCTTCAAAACCAAATGGCGAGAAGATATTCAAGATGAAAGTTAACATCTATTACAAAGGGAAAATATCATTAAGATGAAAGTTAGCATCTATCCCAAAAGGAGAAGATCCTTAAGAAGTTAACCACATCTATCCCAAAGGGAGAAGATCCTTAAGACGGGGAAGTTCATATCTATCCTAAAGGGAGATGATCCTTAAGAAGTTAACCACATCTATCCCAAAGGGAAAATATCATTAAGACGAAAATTAACATCTATCCCAAAGGAAGAAAATCCTTAATAAGTTAACCACATCTATCCCAAAGAAAGAAGATGCTTAAGACAAAAGTTAACATCTATCCCAAGGGGAGGAGATCATTAAGAAGTTAACACGTCTATTCCAAGGGGAGAAGATCTTTTAATATCTAAAAAACAAAAGAAAAGACTTATCAACAAAATACATAACAAAGAGACAGAAGGAAACACGTAGGGAAATTTTGGCTCGAACATAAAACTCTAAAAGACAAATATCCTCTTGGAAGAGCAACTTCCCTTTGTTCAAGATATTCTTCAAGGACGGAAACTAATTATTTCTTGTCGGCTACCTGAATTAAAAAAAAATAGAATTATTAAAATATCAGCTCTAAGGAGAAACTTAGCTAAGTTATCAAATATCATCTGAGCAAATAATCAAGAACAAAATTGCAGGGACTATAAATGGCGGAAAATGGAATGAAGAAATAAAGACAACAGAGAGATAGAGAGAATAACTGTAACACCCCAATCCACTCGGGAATATTACAGCGCTGCAGACCCTCTCCGTGAGGATCTACCAGGCTAAATACAGCAACAAGACAATCACAATACATGCCAGCATGGCTAAATAACGAACTGTTAGACCGATTTGGCCTTCTATTAATTACATACAACTTGAACTACGTATACATCTCTTGTTCCAAAACTCATACCCACACAAGGGTCAAAATACAACAATGGTCCCACAAGACGGGAGAACATTACAGCGGAAAGAATAATGCAAATCAACCAATGAATCCCAATACTGGCCCTCAGGTGATTGGTATCATTTGTCTTCCATCATTCTTCGTACCGATCCCGTGGTTTGCTCCCCAAAACATGCATGTACCTGAATGAGATAATAGGCATCCACCCCCCGATTACTCGGGTGGTTAGCAAACTGGAATTTCGCTATTACAAGTATAAAGTGAAATTACGAGCCATACAGATCATATTCCAAGAATATAATAATTTGAATAATCAACGAATCAACACAGCGAAAGACTATCCGAGATATTTCGTTTGAACAAAGTAACACAAAACCCTGAAAAGCAGTAATAAAACAAGTACACAACTTGTAAAGCGTTTAAAGATCTCGGGAGTTTTTAGAAAAATACATTTAGGATTTAAGAATCTTTATCTTTTCAAAAATCTCCTTTAGGGTCACAACCCAGAGAATTATATTCCAAAAATAATAATCCGACAATAATTTAACGGGTCCACGACCCAAATATCCACGCCAATCAATACGCTCAATGATTATTCTCGTTTCATGCTAGAAAGCATGAACCTCGAAGCTTCCTCGTGCATACCCGAGTGAAAAATCCAATGGTATAGGAATGTATTCACACATCCTCATGACAATAGTCACTTATATAATTTATGAAACTAGAGATCCGCAACGTACATGTAACATACACTCATAGTTATCCTGGTATTGTGCAAGCAAGCAATGAACCTCATTCACCGGGATATTAAATCTCATATCATTCTCATATTACCAACCTTAAGATTAGTATTTCGGAATAACTAAATCTCATACCATACCTCATGATTAACCGTGGATTCGCACTATAAGCTACGATCCCTCAGAGGACTCAAAGTCCCGTCCCAGAGTGGTTAACCCAAAAATGTTCAATGGATCGCACTATAAGCAATGACCCTTTAGAGGACTCGAAGTCCCATCATGGAGTGAACATATAATCATACCAACATGATGTTCAGTGGATCGCACTAAAAGCAACGACCCATCAGAGGACTCGAAGTCCCATCCTGGAGTGAACACGTGGTTATACACATAAGATTGTTCAATGGATCGCACTATAAGCTACGACCCCTCAGAGGACTCGAAGTCCCATCCCGGAGTGAACATCTCATCAAATACATATACCATACCTCATGATTAATCCAAAAAGGTTTGATGGGCCGCACTATAAGCAACGACCCCTCAGAGGACTCGAAGTCCCATCCCTGAGTGAACATATATAATTACACACCAGGAGGAGGAATATACCTCTCGAACAACACCAAACAGCATAACCTCCTTACAACGGAGTTACAACCAATATCACATAACATCGCATACTCATCAATAAGCACACATATACATATTCACACCCTTTGCTGAAAGGATACAACTTTAAGTCCACCAGCGATATAGTCACACACAACGGGACCACCCGAAAACAAGACATTCCAATATACAACACTATTACACATTCTGAGAACGACCCTTTCGTTTAAAAACGCACGAGTTAATTTTGAAGAAAGCCTTTATCGAGAATATACCAATTTTTTAAAGGTTTATTAAAAATATTCCAACTACACACATAGTCAATTACCAACTATTACATCTACGAAACACGAAGTGTATGGACAAGATACTTGCCTCAAAATCGGCACGCAAATACACCGACGAATACGGCTTGGTTGAAGTGCCTCGAAACCTATAACTTCCGCAAGAAACAACGAAAACACGATCATGACAAGGAGCAAGACCAATAACAATGGAAATCGCCCCCAACAACCTAAGGAAACTCATTGAGACATTTAATCGAACATTAAATACTCAAGACTCCTCTAGAACACAAAAATCACGATTCGGAATATACGAAACCGAAATACGGATATACAATCCATAGGATATGTTCAACAACATCATTTAACAACAATCGATTCATCAAAATCGGATTGAATATGAAATCAAGAACAAATCTCCCAAAAAGATCAACTCTAGGGAGTCAAGAAAAATACCTCGATTCGATGAAGAACAATGGATTAGATGATATTATAATCACTTAGGATACTCTAAAACACCTTTGGATGGAACAAATTGTCTAATATCACAAACCCTAGTTGCCCTCGACTCCCACCCACGGAGAGAAGAGGAAATGAAGTGGAAATGGTGAAAAATGACTGATGTCCAGTATATATACTGGACAGCTTAGCGTGCACTAATCTCCCTAATTAACGTGCGCTATCGAAACATCAAAACAAGCATTCTGCCAAAATGTGCAGTTAGCATGCGCTAACTATAATAGTTAGCATGCGCTAACGAGACCTCCAGACCCAGTCCAATAGCTTCTGGACTGCCTCGAACTACCAGTTAGCATGCGCTACCATACCCATAGCGTGCGCTAACTGCTGCACCTTAGCGCGCGCTATACCACTACATAGCGTGTGCAAATCCACCCCCTAGCCTAAAACATTAGCTTCTGTACTGTCTCGGCTAATAGTTCGTGTGCGCTAACTGTCTCAATAGCGTGTGCTAACTCTGTACGGTAGCGCGCGCTACACCACCTACTAGTGTGCGCTACACCTATATCGAACCAAAATTCATCTCAACAATGATACTCCCCCTCCAGGATGACAAACACGCAATGATCTGAATCATAAACAAACACGTGTCCAAACGTGACACACGATCCCAAAGACATGAATGACAGCAATCCGCTAACCGCAGAAAGAAAATTCAACGCAAGCGGAACGAAAATCTCGGGTATTACAATAACAAGAAAAGATAATGGAAGAAAATAAAATTTCTTCAATAACATTACCAAGTATAAAAATGCCATCATACATATAGAAAACTATCCAAACCAAAAAGTAAAAACAAATATAAACGTCCGGTAAAACTAACATACCGAACTTGCCACCATTCTGAAAATTTCAAAGACTAGTTCGTGGGAAACAAATAGAATGATCAGCTAGAGATAATACATGATAAATAGCCATCGAAATCATTGGGATGGAGGGATTATTATTCTTCCCTTACTTTGCAATGCTCATGAGCAATGATTTATCTATTCCAACTAGGAAGTTCAAGTACTATGGCATGATTCACAGTCTACAAAGTCAGGCAACAATTCTCCTTGTTTACTTAATATCATCAATCCAGGTGAGACTAGTAACTCACAAATTAGTTCTTACAACTCATTTCTTCCTTTTTATTACAAACAAAACTGAAAGAATTACAAGTATAAAATGCCAAAAATCAGGCAACTCACCCAAAACACAAAAAGTACATTAAAATGACATAAAATCCAAAATTCACCTAAAATACAAAAGCAACATAAAGGTCTAAGATTCGAGCCAAATACCACGAAAAATGCGACTAAATGACTAAAATAACACTAAAAGCCTAACAAAAATGACCTAAATCGAACTTTTTGGCTATAGGAGGAAAACTACATGGAGGTCGTTTGGTATAACCAGGATGAAGTTGGTTGGTATCCTTAATGGAGAATCAAAACCCTAACTATATGGTAAGACGAGAAAAATTTTACCTGAAAACTCGGTCTGAAATCTAACGCCTCTGAAGCCTCGGTAAGAAATCTCAAAGGCCGAAAAACCTGTTAGCTCTGCCACTGGGCCGTGGCCTACTTGACGAACGTCCTCGTCTTCAACAATAACAAAGGAGAAACACTCAGATTATCGTTTCACAAATAGCTGGTATACGGAATAAAAGGGACAGAAACAAGAAAAGTAAAAGGACGTCCATCGGGTCCTTGGGGAGTTGAGGGCAGAGGTGCGTGGGAGATAGAAAAATAAAATCAAAGGAACTTGCTGAAAGGGTATATAGAAGTCAGATCTCACTCACCTACTAGAAGAAGGAAAAGGAAATTCGCTCCTCTGTGAAACCGGCAAACCCTCTGTTTTTTCCGATGAAGAACCAAAGTCTTGAAGTCGAGAAAGCCCTTCAATCATTAATCGCTGATCGATTCGTCCCACCTCTGTATGAGCTTACTAGGCTATGGATTCATACGCGTTACCTAAGGCTTGTTTTTCATTTTGTTAACGAAACAAAAATCAAATTCACATCGATTTATACAAAAAATGACATTATACTACACTATTCACATTAATTTTATAGAAACCGATGTTAAAGTAAAAATTTGAATTAAATTTCACCTCGATTTTTGTAGAAACCGCTGTTAAACTAGTAAAATTCACATCGGTTTCTAAATAACCGATGTTAAACTAGTAAAATTCACATCAATTTCTAAGTAACTATGTTAAAATAGTAAAATTTACATCAGTTTTAATAATAACCGATATGAACGTCAAAGAAAATTACAATTACACCACCACCTTCTTTTTTACATCGTTTTCTTAAAAACCAATGTAAATTAAGTGATGTTGAAACCTCTTTTTGTAGTAGTAGTAGTAGTGGTATTCCAAGGAGGCATCCATCATGCTGAACAACTCGTAACCTGAAGTGGAGTCGACGATCTGATCTATACGAGGTAAGGGACAATGATCCTTGGGGCATGGCTTATTCAGGTCACGAATCCATGCATATTCTCCATTTTACCTTGGTTTTTTTCCACCATGATTGGGTTGGATAACCACTCTGAGAACTAGATTTCAGTGTGTCCAGCTCGGAGAACCTTATCTACCTCTTCTCCAATAATTCCATCCGTCTCTAGCCCGAAGTGTCTTTTCTTATGCTTCATCGGTCTCACCAACAGATCGATATTCAATTTGTGCTCGACGACCTTAGGACTTTTTCCTACTAGGTCCCCGATTGAAAATGCCAAAATTTCAACATATCTCCCTAATAAGAGAATTAGGGCTTCCTTCAACAGTCTGTCTAACCGACTTCCCACGTAGGTTTTTATTTCTGGCTTGCATGTGATTAGTTCTACCTCCATTAGTTCTTCATTAAGCTTAACACCTTCTTCTTGGACTTTGTCCAAAATTTTCAGCTTTTTATCATTCACTCAGCTCCGGATTTGATCCTCTCAACTCGGGTGCTTTTTTTTATGACTTTGTACTCCATGCTTCACCGTTGTTTCATAGCAGGATCGAGAGATGAATTGGTCTCCGGCTACTTCACCAATCTTGTTTCCCACAAGTAATTTTACCTTCATGTGGCACGTGGGTGCCACTGTCCTGAACTTGTTAAGTCCTGGACGCCCAATGATGGCATTATACGCGGACTTGGTGTCAACTACTAGTAATCTGACTGTCTTGACCTTTCTATGAGGTGCCAGGCCTAAGTCCATCATGAGTGTCACCTCACCTACAAGTTATACCTTGGTCATGCAAAACCCATAAAGTGTAGTATCCATTTTCCTCTGCTCCACCTCGACATTCATTTGTCTGAAACAGTTGTAAACTAAGATGTCTACTGAGCTTCTCTTATCAATGAAAACCCTTTGTGTGTTGTAACTGACGATCTCTACAGTAATAACTAGAGCATTAATTGTACAGTGCATGTATCTCCCTATAGTCTGAAGAAGCAAATTAGATAACATAGCTTCTACTTACAGCGACAATGTCCTGGACGGTGCTTTATTTTTTGACCATTAGCTTTGCTGACTTGATTAGAACTGACATCAGTTTGCCCTCCTGATATCATATGAATTACCGCTTTCTTGGTCTTAGTGGTGGGAGGCCTTGGAGGACCCTCCATCTTTATCCCCGCACCTCCTAGTGGCGCGACTAGCTTCTTTCGACTCCATTTCTTTCTTGGTACACGAATTCCATCAGAGGAACTGCTCGTATGAGCATTTTTATCTCGTCCTTGAGGTGTTTATTGTTATCTGTCTTATGTCCGTAATCATTTTGTAATTGGAAGTAGAGCCCTGATCTCGGCTGGATGGGCTCGTTGAAGTGAGATGTGGGTAAATAAATAACTTTGGTCATCTTACCTTCCAGCGCTTCTAAGACCTACGCCCTCCTCAGCATCAGTGGGCAATAATGATCAAACTGTGGCCTATTTAGACCGAGGTTGGTCTCATTCTTCCTTCGATCAATATTTTAATCCGCCCTTCTCTCTCCCAAATATACCTCGTGTTGCGCCACCTTGTTAGTTCTTTCTTCCCTCATTTTGTATATTCCTTGTGATTCTTCCATTTCTATCTCAAACTCTTCAACATTGATTTAGTTTTAGTACCAGACTAGGACTTTATCATAAGTTCTAGCTGGTTTCTTAACTAGAGAGGTATGAAGTAGATCTGCCTGCAATCCTCGCATCAGAGCACTTACCTTTACTTCTCAGATGCTAAAGGTACCTCCAAACATGCTTTTGTAAATCGATTTACATAAGCCCTTCGTGCTCCCCGGGGTACTACCTGATACTAAACAGAGACATGGATGTTCTTGGATGAGCTCTCTCACTTGCAAAGTAGGTTAAGAATGCTGAGCTAAAGCTCGAGAGTTGGAAACCGTTTTAGGTGGTATTTAGTGGAACCAATCTTGGGATGACTCTGTCAGTGTTTTAAGAACGCCCTGTAGCTGATGGGATTCGAGTACCAATATAATAATGTCGTATTCTCGAATGGGTACAAGTGTCTGGTAGGGTCAGAAAGCCCATCATAGGTAAAGTGAGCTCTCTGAAACCATAAGGAAGCTCAGTTTGTAGTATTTCTTTTGAGAAGGGATGGCCTCGACAATTCATCAAAAACTTACTCCCCATCTTCTGCCACATCGCTTCTAATTCGCCTTGCATATTTGATATGATTGAATCCAGCATCTTCTCATGCCTAGATCGCTCTTCCGACCTTGGGTGGCTTTATCCATGTTCTTCTATTTTGCAGGTATCCTTCGGCTTGTTGGAATGATGGGTATTATTTTTCCGGATATTCCTTGCTTGTTGGCATCCCTGCTTTTTTGAATTGCGCTAGTGATGATGTCTGATAGTGGTCGGGGTGATTTCTTCTCTAGCAGGGGTGGTGGGTGTTTTTTCTGGATTTGCTCTTCCACCTGTCGCTGCTAATTGTACTTCCAAGTTTTTAGGTATCAGTTCTATGATCAATTTGTGAACTATTTCTTCTTATGCCATTGTTAATCTCACGTCTCAACTCTCGGAGTGAATCAATGGCACGGGTCCCACAAACGGTGCTACTTGATGAAACTGAGTTGACCAGCCACCAAGAATCGAATTTCTCCTAAAGACCTGAGCTGGAAAATTACTGGAGTTCCTGCAAAAGACGACGGGAATGGTTCCAGCGTAAACTCTCCAATGCTTAAGTTAAAATAGTCTATGAGAGAAACCCAAAAATTTAATGAGGGTGTATGTGTGTGTGTCTTTGATTATCACATACCTCAAGTTGGACATGCTTGTCCTATTTATAGAAGGGAAATAAAGCATGTACCCGAGATCCCACCTCTGATTGGGGATGATCACTGATTTTGGGGGGTATGGATAGACCCGGCAAAATAGGCCCATGAGCCAGGGCCGCCTGCTTTTGGGCGGGCATTGGCCATATTATTAGCCCAAAAACTCGGCCTTTTGGCCCAGATTTGGCCCGCCCATAGAGGCCGGCCAGGCTCCCGCCTGCCCAGCTTTTTTTTTTTTTTTTTTAATTTATGTCATGTGTAATTATAATATTTAATTTTTTTCCTTGTTTGTTAGATTACAATACATCTATATGTTAATTATTGATGTAATTTTATTTTTTGGGACTTTGTGATTATTTGTAGTATCTCATATCAATAATAATATTATTTTATGATTTTATAAGAAATTAGTAGTGATAAATGATATGATGATCAAATAAAAATATTTGTATATTTGTCTTTTGATTATGGTAGTGTAGTAAATAATGTAATTATCAAATAAAAATAATTGTATATTTATTTATCCGATTGTGATAGTATAGTGAATAATATAATAATTAAGGATCGAAGAATATTTGTATATTTATTTGAATTAATATTTCAAAAAAAAAGTCGAGGCCCACGGGCCGAGCCTGTGGCCATGGGCCTAATAATTTTGGCAGGAAAACCGGGCCTTTGGCCCAAAAGGCCCGCCCGTTTTATGCCCGGCCCGTTTGGGCCGGGCCCGCCCGTTTGCCAGGTCTAAGTATGGATGTAGCAGCCATTTCCTAAATATCCGGGATTCTATTATGATGATAAGGTCCCTGCTTCACATAGACTTTATCCAAGTAGACCAGGACTCTTCCTGGAGCCTCTTACGGGTTGTTCGTTAATGGTATAATAGGCTTAATAACCTGTATGACTTATTCAGTCAGCCATACTTGACTGTTCATTTCTGACTTAAAGAGCCATATGAATTAAGCCATCTCTTCAACCCATTATTTCATATTTTCCCTCCTCACTTTTTATTTTTCAACCCTTTATTATATACATATATTATGTTAATATATAGTATTATATTAAAATAATATTGATATATATAGTGCATTTTTAAAAGAAAATAATATTAGTATTTATAAGTAATACACACACATATATATAATATTATATTGAATATATTATTTCCTCAATCCTTTATTCCATATATTATATTAACACAATATCAATGTAATCAATATTTAATATAGAGTGAATGGTAAACCAGTCATTTCTATCATTCAAACTATTTATTCAGCATTACAATCGACCAATAATTTAGCTTAATTTGTTCAGATAAGTAAATCCATACAGACAACTTAACTCATACAAAGCTTAATGAAAAATCAACCGAACATCCCCTTAACCATCTTCAGCAACAATTTATATTCTTTCATTTTTATCCTACGTGTCACTAAGTAATTTATATTATTTCTATATTTAGTTATTGTCATGTTTACATTGACAGATAAATATGAAAGCTATGGTCTCTAATGATAATTTCTATTCTCGTGTTAAGATAATTTTTATGTTTGTGCTATTTTAGGGAAAATGAATTTTATTATCACTAAACTATTTATATTTTTAGCAACTTACCACTGAACAATATAATTTCTATAAATTACATGCAAACTAATTTCAATATTAGAAAGTAATCATTCTGTTAAAATAACAAACGGACATTACACCGTGTCAGAATTAAAACACGTGGCTGGTGACATGTAATCAGTTAATTGAAAACCAAAATAACAAAAAATGTCTAATTGATGATAGTCCACGATCAAAATAAAACATCAGCTGTGTTCACAAAACCCTAAATTCTATTAACACGAATCACAAACCTAGGTTCTTTATATAAAAAACGATCAAATGTGCTAAAATTGTGCAAAAACACTATTGCACAAATACGAAGGTATATATTATTATTATTAAACCCGAAATTTTTCTTGATGAATACCATCCAATAACCCTTTTGTTGTTTGAAATTATGTAGGTTCGATGGATACGATCAGAATAGAGATATATCATGGGGGTCGGTTCCAAACAAGAGAAGGCATCTATTACTACAAAGGAGGTACAACTGATACCCTTTACAGTGTCGATTTAAGTGCCCTATCTCTACAGGGTTGCCTTGATTATTTACAAGAAATTGGTTATGGTAATGGACTTAAACTTTATTATAAGAAACCTAGGAGCAGCGATAAACCTAGGAGCAGCGATAAAGATGGTTATAAATTGATTTGGAATGATGACTCTATTAAAGAGATTTGTGAGGATGCAAAGACAGTTAGTAATATTGAAATTTTTGTTGATCATTGTGCTGAAGAGAAGAAAAAAGATGTTGTGGAGGAGATGAATTTTTTAGATGATGGTGATGAATTAGATGATCCTTATCACGAGGAAGATGTTAACAGTGAGAGTGATAGTGAAGAAGATAGTGAGTTTGATAGTGAGGATGATGATAATGTTGTTGATTCAGATACCGATGAAGAACTAAAAGAAATTCGAGAAAGAAAGAGAATGTTGGTGGAAGGAAAGATTGATTCTTTGAGGGAGGGTAATCTCACTGATATGCATATAGGTAATGGTGTTCATAATTTGAGAGTGGAACCTGGGGGTGATAATGAAAAACAATCTCAAGAGCATGAGGATAGGACAAGGGAAAATCACTATGAATACATGGGTGAAATACCTACATGGAAAGAGTTTGTACAGTATGACCTTGATATGTTAGACACTTTATTTCCTAAATTTGATGATAATTAGGAGCTTGGATGCGATAAAGTACATAAAAGTTTAGAGGAAAATGATGATAGTGATTCATTCGAAGCACCAAGTCTTGAATCATCTGATTCAAGTGACAATGAAGAAGTTGAGAATTCAAATGTGAAACAAAGAAAGAATAAGAAAAATAAAAAACAGTTGCCTCATTATCCCACTTTTAATCCAAACACAACAATAGAGCATATTGAGTTTGAGCCTGGTATGACATTTACTTCAAGAGAGCAGTTGAGAGATGCAGTGAGAAATTATGGTGTGGCTAAACAAAGAAGAGTGTACATGAAGAGAAGTGATTTTAAGAGGATGCAGGCTAGGTGCAGAGATGGATGCAAATGGGAATATGTAACACCCCCAAGTTATTCAGGGTATATTACAGCGCCGTGAGCCCCGCCGTGGGACCCACAAGGCTAAATATACGCGGAACTATAAACTTGACCGAGGAGGTCTACATACAATGGAAAGAAAGACGATACAAATGGTATTCAAAACCATAACCAATGAAACCATATACATCACTGCATAAATCAATACCTCGGCAACACAGACCGGAACATCAAGGAAACTGAAATACAATACTCGAGTATTTAAAAATCCATTCCAGTACAACAACACTGAATGGAGGAATCCAAGAAAATAACCGGAGACAAGACACAGTATCACACTTGCCCATCATCTTCATGCCGACCCGGTACCCACCTGTCCGCTCTCCTGGAACCTGAAATACATGAAACGTATTTCCCCCATAAAGGGGTTAGCCGTCGAATAGCTAGTGCAAGTATAACAGTATGAAACACAATACTCCTCGACAATAAAGTAAATGTAACCGTCAATTCATCAATTCAAGACTAGTATTCCGGAATAACTAAATCTCATAGTATCACAACAAGACGTATATGAATACCGTGGAACCGCACCAGAGGCTACGGAACCCTTAGGGGACCTGTCGGCCCGCCACAAAGTGGTTCGTTCATATCATCCGTCATCAATACATATATGATCAACCGTGGAACCGCACCAGAGGCTACGGAACCCTCAGAGGACCCGTCGGTCCGTCCCGGAGTGGTTAATTCATATTATCCATGGAATCGCACCAGAGGCTACGAAACCCTCAGAGGACCCGTCGGCCCGTCCCGGAGTGGATATAAATAATTATGCCAAACATATATCTTACTTTCAAAGTCGAGAACGTAGAATCATAAATATATACTTGCCTTAATAAACGTTACCGAAAATCCCGAAGAACACGGTTCGACCGGGAAGCTTGAACCACGAAGAAGACAACGAACGGAAGGGTTCCGACTTGAGTTCTTCACAAGGATTTCGTCCCTAAGTCATATCAATGATAAATCAACAATCGTACGATGAATAATAATCGTACAACGCACAACCCCCCCCCCCCCCCCTCTTAGACCTTTTGTCGGACACCTTCAAGGCGTCGACTAATAACTCAACCAAAATGACGAATCAATACAATCCAACCGTGGAATAACGATGGAAATGATAGAATACACCTAAATAATCATCAATCCATCACTAATCTAAATTACTACGGATTAAAAGGATGAAGTCAAACAAAATCCCCAATTTCCAACACAAAATTCAAAGTGTTCTTGAATAATCTTTCAATAATCCGATGAATACTCAAACATGTCCATAATCATGCGTATATCACTTCATACACCATGATTTTAACATCTAAAACATCATTACCCAAATCCAAATCGAAATCCAAAATGTTGAAGAAATTACCTCTTGAAGATCCAAGCACTATGATTCGAAGAGTACGCGATAGATCGATGATCCGAGCTTCACAATCGAAAAGAGATGAAGAGAAATTACACACTCAAGTGATAGGGGAAGAAACTTCTTCCTCTCAAGCCTCCTCTCTCGTGCCCAAGTGAAGAGATGGGGAAAAATGAGGTGATCCGCTCAAGAAAACGCAGATATAGGGTTAACTGTCATGTGTGCCGCGGCTCAGTAGAAGTGTGCCGCGGCACAGGCCCAAAATTTGCTCCCAGGGCTCGGCAGTGTGCCGCGGCTCAGCCGAAGTGTGCCGCGGCACAGGGTACAGACGGTTTTGGCCAAATCTGGAAAATGAGAGTGACTTAGCTATTTCGATCATAACTCCCTCGACTGGACTCCGATTGACTCACCGTTTGAACCATTGAAAAGATAACTCGATGCTTTATAATATTGCAAAGATTCAGAATTTTTGGAGTTTCCAAATATTAATGGTGATCTAACAAAGTCGAACTCGTACGTGGAAAAGTCGCTAAAGAACACAGAATTCAACAGAACGACACCGAAACGAACTCGGATGACAAAAAGTGCAGAATTAATCATTCTAGAAATGACGAAAAGGTCATGGGCGCGTCATCAAAGCGGACTTCCGCCGAAAAAAAGAAATTACCGGAAATCGAAATTACGGGTATTACATTCTACCCTCCTTAAAAGAAGTTTCGTCCCGAAACTTAAAACAAGTAGGGAGAAAAATTATCCCGCCAGGAAAAACTCAATGAGATACACAGGGACCGAAAACTTACGCGCAAACGGCGAATCGTCAGTATAGAATACAACAATACACTACCCGAAGGTAAACCAAACCAACGTCGAAATAAATACGAATCACAATGCCCAAAGGCTCCAACGGAAATACCAATACATCACAATGGCCTGAAAACCGAACAGCCCAAAGCTGTAAATCATCACGATACAGATCTCAAAGAAACAAACCTGACTGTCGGACATACCCCTCGGCGTATGAACAACCAGTCGCGAATCGTCGGACATATCCAACACAACATGGACTACGAACGACCAAACAATAAAGCTCAAGAGGGACATCACAGTACGCCCGATCCGGAAATGTGTTCGTGCACATGTCCACCCCGTATACGGAATCCAGAATATATGTGTGACAATGTACCTAATTAGCCTCACGAACTACGCCTCGTGTGCATGGTCCAATGCGGAAACATCCACGCATGACCATCGTGTGCCGGGCTAAAAAATCCTGCACATAACCAATCGGCACGCGGACATGATTCCAGATATGCCACGATACAACATGACAACGAAACTCAAAGGATAACATATCCAATACGAATCATGCGACTCACCAAGTGAACGATGACGCACGAATAATGAAAGATCGACACGACCAACAATATTCAAACAACCATCCTGGGATCAAAATCCCTGAGGACCGATTAACACGGACAATAATCGCAACACAACGATTCGGGAAATCCTCAACCTTCAACGATCACAAAATTACCGAGTTCACAAGAATAATAGTGTGATGCCTTGAATCGGTCAACACGACAATAATAATTCAACGGATGGGAACTCTCCTCGATAGTCCCATTAATACCGATTAAGTAGAACGGCCAATCGATAACAATTATACAACGGATGGGAATTATCTTTGATAATCCCAATTCAATATATCGATTACCTTTAGAGCGGACAATCGATAACAATTGTACAACGGATGTCTCGGCACCTCTAATCGGTTACCGATAACGAAGATGATAATCGAATACGTCAATGCCTTCAATCGGCCAAAACGACATCAATAGAAAAACACTGATATCAATAACGACGATTCACAAAAAAAATATCTTGATGGAACATCAATCAATAACAACAATCGATACGTCGATGCCGCGAACCGGCTATCAACAATAATATCTCAAAAGAACATCAATCAACAATAACAATCGATATGTCGATACCGCGAACCGGCTATCGACAAATATATTACCAACAAGTATCGCAATGCCTTAAATCGGCCATTTACGAACAAGAATAATATTTGGCATAATTTGCCGAAGGGTATTGCATCAAACAATTCCCGAATATCAACATAATCATAAAGAGGCCAAGTCTCGACATGATACACGCATTCGTACACCTACATGATAACATTAATCTCGTTGACCCGTATAAATATAAAACTTGTCTCGACATCAATGCCACGAACTGTTACCAATTCAGTTGCTTTCGTCTACGGGTTCCTCAATTCCGACCAAGCTAATCTACAAACTCTTCAACATCAACCGCAACTCAACAGTCATAATCCACGATCAAACATCATATCTTATTGTAAAACGAAGGCTTAATAATCAACAGGTTCGATGACAATCAATATCAATACAACTAGGCCACAAACTCATCAGTTCCACAATATCTCGATTAAACACAGTCCGAACTGTCCAACTCAGACCCTCACGAATCCATGTCCACAATACGAGCCGAAATCCGATGATCATATCAGCAACCAATTCGGACCAACAATAAGGGTCTAAATGTTATCGGTTCCAAACTCAATTCTTAAATACAAATTGACAAGGTTCCCTTCTCGTAAATCCGTAGTTAAAATTTTCCGGTGATCATCGTTAATTCGAACCATCCAATTAGTTCAACATTATAGATAATCCTATTCTAAGGTTATCAAACAATCCAATCATTCGACTTGAATATTTGCTCCATACGTATGGGTTTCCAAATTCAGAGATGAATAATAATTTCATCAAACTCGTAATCACAATCGTATTCCTATACGAATATTATTCCAAACACATAGTTTAGCCCTAGATATGAATATTCCATATTCATATTCAAAACATCAACACTTCTTAAAAATTTTCATCACCTCGGATAATTCAAGAGTTCTTCAAGAACATGAAATATCCGAAATCACGTTCAGAACAACATATTCGAGGTATATATCTCCATGTTACCATTTCCTTCATCATGCCCTTCATACAACCTTAAGAATCGCAACAATACCGTTATCATCATATTAAGAAGATCTCAATAGTCATATCAACATCCGAAATCTCTTATTACAATTCCAATAAATCTCATATAGCATTATCACATGATACCAAGATTGTAATACCCTGCATCCTCCCGAATATTACACGCCGTAAACCCTTCTCACAAGGATTTACCAGGCTAAGCACAATTTTCCACGTCATTTCAAAAATGCCAAGAAGACCGATGACGGTAATATTTTTCAAATACTAAAAAAAAAATCATTTTCCAAATACCGTCAAAACGATCAAGGCCAAAATGCCAAAAACTCAGTTTAGGGAATCGGTTTTACAAAATAAAACCTGGCGAGTGAATACCAAAATCCATTTCAAAAAAAATACTCACGCAGCGGATAAAAGTACAGTCCAATTTATGCATTTACATTGAAATAAGACGAACATCAAAACACACGATTCCCAACATACTCCCTCCCAAGTAGTAATCCTTAAAGAAGAAAAAAAAAATGAACCACTATCAAAGGTGTACGAGGATTACTTTGTATGGACTAACCACGAAGAAGAATAATTTGAACTCCATTCCAAGAATCATCAAAAACTTCAAGAACAATACTTAAATCCGAGCTCTCCATCTTAATCTTGTTTAAGAGAATCATCTCTCAATGTTTAGGAACTTCAAGTACTTCCCAAGGTTCTCTCTATTGACTGACGGGAGGAGAATGGACAAAATGCCTCTCAGCACTCGTCTATCCTCTCTATAAAACACATAACTAGTGCGCGCTAGACCTTACATTTAGCGTGCGCTACAGGACTAGCGTGCGCTATCCTTCCTTGATAGCGTGCGCTATCGGGCAGTCCAGAAGCTACTACATTACTTCGAAATTCATCTAACGTACATAATGCCCATGCATTAGCGTACGCTAACAGGCGTTGACTTGCTACAGTATCGTGCCCCCACATGCCGAAAGCATCCGCGACACGGATTCCTTTGACCGATATGGAATTAGCGTGCGCTAATCATACGGTTTTAGAGTGCTCTAGCTCTACACGACAAACTCTTGCTGACCTTATCTGGACACGCATCGAACATGGCCGGGTCCACCCGCCGAAAGCTAAGATTCCATTATTGGCGATCTGGTGTTAGCGTGCGCTAACCAACATGTGTTAGCGTGCGCTAACTGAATATAAAATCAACCTGGGCCTACCTATCGGCCACCTTACGGAACTAACCCAGCAAGTTGTTACGCACGTTAGGGGTCCTTAGCGACGTAACCAAACCTCTTAGTGTGCGCTAAGTATGCACCTTAGCCACTTTACGCTATTCTCTACCAACATCTCGACATACCACACGATCATACGGCACAATGAATACATATACGCATTTAGAAACATTGTCATACGTTCACATCATCCTCAAGCACAATTATCCATCAACGACATCCAACAAATAAACGAAAAAATATATTCGAAAAATCAGGGTATTACACTCTACCCCCCTTAAAAATAAGTTTCGTCCTCGAAACTTGCAATCACTCGCACAACCAACATTTCAACGGGAATTCATATTCACCAAGAATTTTCGAATAATCCGAACAACATACTTACAAGTCTGTGAAGTCGAAGATCTCCCGTGATACTAGCATGCGACTCCTAAACAAAGTCTCAACATAATACCGATACACACCAATATCGCAATTAGCAACTTAACAAAATCTCAAGGAAGAGTTCACGTCCGTGACCACGGCCACGATTCTTCCTACTTTCAGTCAACATTTTGAATGGCACACACGTGCGTAAGTATAATCCAAATCGCACATTCTCGAAGTGACCAATTCCCAAGAATACCAAGCTATAAACGAAACGATTAAGAAAAAAATACAAGAAGAGTGAGAGGACTTACAAGTACCGGTCGCACTGTGATGATGGCAGAGTAGTGATACTGTGGACAATTGACGACTCATTCGACCCAAAAGACCGACAACCTAGGTATCCATAGACCTAAGCTCTGATACCATATTCTGTAACACCCCCAAGTTATTCAGGGTATATTACAGCGCCGTGAGCCCCGCCGTGGGACCCACAAGGCTAAACATACGCGGAACTATAAACTTGACCGAGGAGGTCTACATACAATGGAAAGAAAGACGATACAAATGGTATTCAAAACCATAACCAATGAAACCATATACATCACTGCATAAATCAATACCTCGGCAACACGCACTCTAACATCAAGGAAATCAAATACAATACTCGAGTATTTAAAAATCCATTCCAAGACAACAACCGAATGGAGGAATCCAAGAAAATAACCGAGACAAGACACGATCACACTTGCCCATCTTCTTCATGCCGACCCGGTACCCACCGTCCGCTCTCTGGAACTCGAAATACATGAAACGTATTTCCCCATAAAGGGGTTAGCCGTCGAATAGCTAGTGCAAGTATAACAGTATGAAACACAATACTCCTCGACAATAAAGTAAATGTAAACTTCAATTCATCAATTCAAGACTAGTATTCCGTAATAACTAAATCTCATAGTATCACAACAAGAAGTATATGAATACCGTGGAACCGCACTGAGGCTACGGAACCCTTGGGGACCTCGCCGCCCGCCACAAAGTGGTTCGTTCATATCATCCGTCATCAATACATATATGATCAACCGTGGAACCGCACCAGAGGCTACGGAACCCTCAGAGGACCCGTCGGTCCGTCCCGGAGTGGTTAATTCATATTATCCATGGAATCGCACCAGAGGCTACGAAACCCTCAGAGGACCTGGCCGTCGCCCCGGAGTGGATATAAATAATTATGCCAAACATATATCTTACTTTCAAAGTCGAGAACGTAGAATCATAAATATATACTTGCCTTAATAAACGTTACCGAAAATCCCGAAGAACACGGTTCGACCGGGAAGCTTGAACCACGAAGAAGACAACGAACGGAAGGGTTCCGACTTGAGTTCTTCACAAGGATTTCGTCCCTAAGTCATATCAATGATAAATCAACAATCGTACGATGAATAATAATCGTACAACGCACAACCCTCTTAGACCTTTTGTCGGACACCTTCAAGGCGTCGACTAATAACTCAACCAAAATGACGAATCAATACAATCCAACCGTGGAATAACGATGGAAATGATAGAATACACCTAAATAATCATCAATCCATCACTAATCTAAATTACTACGGATTAAAAGGATGAAGTCAAACAAAATCCCCAATTTCCAACACAAAATTCAAAGTGTTCTTGAATAATCTTTCAATAATCCGATGAATACTCAAACATGTCCATAATCATGCGTATATCACTTCATACACCATGATTTTAACATCTAAAACATCATTACCCAAATCCAAATCGAAATCCAAAATGTTGAAGAAATTACCTCTTGAAGATCCAAGCACTATGATTCGAAGAGTACGCGATAGATCGATGATCCGAGCTTCACAATCGAAAAGAGATGAAGAGAAATTACACACTCAAGTGATAGGGGAAGAAACTTCTTCCTCTCAAGCCTCCTCTCTCGTGCCCAAGTGAAGAGATGGGGAAAAATGAGGTGATCCGCTCAAGAAAACGCAGATATAGGGTTAACTGTCATGTGTGCCGCGGCTCAGTAGAAGTGTGCCGCGGCACAGGCCCAAAATTTGCTCCCAGGGCTCGGCAGTGTGCCGCGGCTCAGCCGAAGTGTGCCGCGGCACAGGGTACAGACGGTTTTGGCCAAATCTGGAAAATGAGAGTGACTTAGCTATTTCGATCATAACTCCCTCGACTGGACTCCGATTGACTCACCGTTTGAACCATTGAAAAGATAACTCGATGCTTTATAATATTGCAAAGATTCAGAATTTTTGGAGTTTCCAAATATTAATGGTGATCTAACAAAGTCGAACTCGTACGTGGAAAAGTCGCTAAAGAACACAGAATTCAACAGAACGACACCGAAACGAACTCGGATGACAAAAAGTGCAGAATTAATCATTCTAGAAATGACGAAAAGGTCATGGGCGCGTCATCAAAGCGGACTTCCGCCGAAAAAAAGAAATTACCGGAAATCGAAATTACGGGTATTACATTCTACCCTCCTTAAAAGAAGTTTCGTCCCGAAACTTAAAACAAGTAGGGAGAAAAATTATCCCGCCAGGAAAAACTCAATGAGATACACAGGGACCGAAAACTTACGCGCAAACGGCGAATCGTCAGTATAGAATACAACAATACACTACCCGAAGGTAAACCAAACCAACGTCGAAATAAATACGAATCACAATGCCCAAAGGCTCCAACGGAAATACCAATACATCACAATGGCCTGAAAACCGAATGTACCCCAAAGTCAGAATCATCACGATACGATCTCAAAGAAACAAACTCGATCGGCCGGACATACCCCTCGGCGTATGAACAACCAGTCGCGAATCGTCGGACATATCCAACACAACATGGACTACGAACGACCAAACAATAAAGCTCAAGAGGGACATCACAGTACGCCCGATCCGGAAATGTGTTCGTGCACATGTCCACCCCGTATACGGAATCCAGAATATATGTGTGACAATGTACCTAATTAGCCTCACGAACTACGCCTCGTGTGCATGGTCCAATGCGGAAACATCCACGCATGACCATCGTGTGCCGGGCTAAAAAATCCTGCACATAACCAATCGGCACGCGGACATGATTCCAGATATGCCACGATACAACATGACAACGAAACTCAAAGGATAACATATCCAATACGAATCATGCGACTCACCAAGTGAACGATGACGCACGAATAATGAAAGATCGACACGACCAACAATATTCAAACAACCATCCTGGGATCAAAATCCCTGAGGACCGATTAACACGGACAATAATCGCAACACAACGATTCGGGAAATCCTCAACCTTCAACGATCACAAAATTACCGAGTTCACAAGAATAATAGTGTGATGCCTTGAATCGGTCAACACGACAATAATAATTCAACGGATGGGAACTATCCTCGATAGTCCCAATTCAATACTTCGATTACCGTAGAACGGCCAATCGATAACAATTATACAACGGATGGGAATTATCTTTGATAATCCCAATTCAATATATCGATTACCTTTAGAGCGGACAATCGATAACAATTGTACAACGGATGTCTCGGCACCTCTAATCGGTTACCGATAACGAAGATGATAATCGAATACGTCAATGCCTTCAATCGGCCAAAACGACATCAATAGAAAAACACTGATATCAATAACGATTTATCTACAAAAAATATCTTGATGGAACATCAATCAATAACAACAATCGATACGTCGATGCCGCGAACCGGCTATCAACAATAATATCTCAAAAGAACATCAATCAACAATAACAATCGATATGTCGATACCGCGAACCGGCTATCGACAAATATATTACCAACAAGTATCGCAATGCCTTAAATCGGCCATTTACGAACAAGAATAATATTTGGCATAATTTGCCGAAGGGTATTGCATCAAACAATTCCCGAATATCAACATAATCATAAAGAGGCCAAGTCTCGACATGATACACGCATTCGTACACCTACATGATAACATTAATCTCGTTGACCCGTATAAATATAAAACTTGTCTCGACATCAATGCCACGAACTGTTACCAATTCAGTTGCTTTCGTCTACGGGTTCCTCAATTCCGACCAAGCTAATCTACAAACTCTTCAACATCAACCGCAACTCAACAGTCATAATCCACGATCAAACATCATATCTTATTGTAAAACGAAGGCTTAATAATCAACAGGTTCGATGACAATCAATATCAATACAACTAGGCCACAAACTCATCGGTTCCACAATATCTCGATTAAACACAGTCCGAACTGTCCAACTCAGACCCTCACGAATCCATGTCCACAATACGAGCCGAAATCCGATGATCATATCAGCAACCAATTCGGACCAACAATAAGGGTCTAAATGTTATCGGTTCCAAACTCAATTCTTAAATACAAATTGACAAGGTTCCCTTCTCGTAAATCCGTAGTTAAAATTTTCCGGTGATCATCGTTAATTCGAACCATCCAATTAGTTCAACATTATAGATAATCCTATTCTAAGGTTATCAAACAATCCAATCATTCGACTTGAATATTTGCTCCATACGTATGGGTTTCCAAATTCAGAGATGAATAATAATTTCATCAAACTCGTAATCACAATCGTATTCCTATACGAATATTATTCCAAACACATAGTTTAGCCCTAGATATGAATATTCCATATTCATATTCAAAACATCAACACTTCTTAAAAATTTTCATCACCTCGGATAATTCAAGAGTTCTTCAAGAACATGAAATATCCGAAATCACGTTCAGAACAACATATTCGAGGTATATATCTCCATGTTACCATTTCCTTCATCATGCCCTTCATACAACCTTAAGAATCGCAACAATACCGTTATCATCATATTAAGAAGATCTCAATAGTCATATCAACATCCGAAATCTCTTATTACAATTCCAATAAATCTCATATAGCATTATCACATGATACCAAGATTGTAATACCCCAGATCCTCCTGGGAATATTACACGCCGTAAACCCTTCTCACAAGGATTTACCAGGCTAAGCACAATTTTCCACGTCATTTCAAAAATGCCAAGAAGACCGATGACGGTAATATTTTTCAAATACTAAAAAAAAAATCATTTTCCAAATACCGTCAAAACGATCAAGGCCAAAATGCCAAAAACTCAGTTTAGGGAATCGGTTTTACAAAATAAAACTCAGTTGGCAGAATACCAAAATCCATTTCAAAAAAAATACTCACGCAGCGGATAAAAGTACAGTCCAATTTATGCATTTACATTGAAATAAGACGAACATCAAAACACACGATTCCCAACATACTCCCTCCCAAGTAGTAATCCTTAAAGAAGAAAAAAAAAATGAACCACTATCAAAGGTGTACGAGGATTACTTTGTATGGACTAACCACGAAGAAGAATAATTTGAACTCCATTCCAAGAATCATCAAAAACTTCAAGAACAATACTTAAATCCGAGCTCTCCATCTTAATCTTGTTTAAGAGAATCATCTCTCAATGTTTAGGAACTTCAAGTACTTCCCAAGGTTCTCTCTATTGACTGACGGGAGGAGAATGGACAAAATGCCTCTCAGCACTCGTCTATCCTCTCTATAAAACACATAACTAGTGCGCGCTAGACCTTACATTTAGCGTGCGCTACAGGACTAGCGTGCGCTATCCTTCCTTGATAGCGTGCGCTATCGGGCAGTCCAGAAGCTACTACATTACTTCGAAATTCATCTAACGTACATAATGCCCATGCATTAGCGTACGCTAACAGGCGTTGACTTGCTACAGTATCGTGCCCCCACATGCCGAAAGCATCCGCGATTACCGGGATTCCTTTGACCGATATGGAATTAGCGTGCGCTAATCATACGGTTTTAGAGTGCTCTAGCTCTACACGACAAACTCTTGCTGACCTTATCTGGACACGCATCGAACATGGCCGGGTCCACCCGCCGAAAGCTAAGATTCCATTATTGGCGATCTGGTGTTAGCGTGCGCTAACCAACATGTGTTAGCGTGCGCTAACTGAATATAAAATCAACCTGGGCCTACCTATCGGCCACCTTACGGAACTAACCCAGCAAGTTGTTACGCACGTTAGGGGTCCTTAGCGTACGTAACCAAACCTCTTAGTGTGCGCTAAGTATGCACCTTAGCCACTTTACGCTATTCTCTACCAACATCTCGACATACCACACGATCATACGGCACAATGAATACATATACGCATTTAGAAACATTGTCATACGTTCACATCATCCTCAAGCACAATTATCCATCAACGACATCCAACAAATAAACGAAAAAATATATTCGAAAAATCAGGGTATTACACTCTACCCCCCTTAAAAATAAGTTTCGTCCTCGAAACTTGCAATCACTCGCACAACCAACATTTCAACGGGAATTCATATTCACCAAGAATTTTCGAATAATCCGAACAACATACTTACAAGTCTGTGAAGTCGAAGATCTCCCGTGATACTAGCATGCGACTCCTAAACAAAGTCTCAACATAATACCGATACACACCAATATCGCAATTAGCAACTTAACAAAATCTCAAGGAAGAGTTCACGTCCGTGACCACGGCCACGATTCTTCCTACTTTCAGTCAACATTCTGAATGGCACACACGTGCGTAAGTATAATCCAAATCGCACATTCTCGAAGTGACCAATTCCCAAGAATACCAAGCTATAAACGAAACGATTAAGAAAAAATACAAGAAGAGTGAGAGGACTTACAAGTACCGGTCGCACTGTGATGATGGCAGAGTAGTGATACTGTGGACAATTGACGACTCATTCGACCCAAAAGACCGACAACCTAGGTATCCATAGACCTAAGCTCTGATACCATATTCTGTAACACCCCCAAGTTATTCAGGGTATATTACAGCGCCGTGAGCCCCGCCGTGGGACCCACAAGGCTAAACATACGCGGAACTATAAACTTGACCGAGGAGGTCTACATACAATGGAAAGAAAGACGATACAAATGGTATTCAAAACCATAACCAATGAAACCATATACATCACTGCATAAATCAATACCTCGGCAACACAGACCGGAACATCAAGGAAACTGAAATACAATACTCGAGTATTTAAAAATCCATTCCAGTACAACAACACTGAATGGAGGAATCCAAGAAAATAACCGGAGACAAGACACAGTATCACACTTGCCCATCATCTTCATGCCGACCGGTACCCACTGTCCGCTCTCCTGGAACTGAAATACATGAAACGTATTTCCCATAAAGGGTTAGCCGTCGAATAGCTAGTGCAAGTATAACAAGATGAAACACAATACTCCTCGACAATAAAGTAAATGTAACCGTCAATTCATCAATTCAAGACTAGTATTAGGAATAACTAAATCTCATAGTATCACAACAAGACGAATAAGAATACCGAGGAACCGCACCAGAGGCTACCGAACCCTTAGGGACACGGCCCGCCACAAAGTGGTTCGTTCATATCATCCGTCATCAATACATATATGATCAACCGTGGAACCGCACTGAGGCTACGGAACCCTCGGAGGACCCTGTCCGTCCGTGAGTGGTTAATTCATATTATCCATGGAATCGCACTGCAGGCTACGAAACCCTCAGAGGACCCGTCGGCCTGCACGGAGTGGATATAAATAATTATGCCAAACATATATCTTACTTTCAAAGTCGAGAACGTAGAATCATAAATATATACTTGCCTTAATAAACGTTACCGAAAATCCCGAAGAACACGGTTCGACCGGGAAGCTTGAACCACGAAGAAGACAACGAACGGAAGGGTTCCGACTTGAGTTCTTCACAAGGATTTCGTCCCTAAGTCATATCAATGATAAATCAACAATCGTACGATGAATAATAATCGTACAACGCACAAACCCCCCCTCTTAGACCTTTTGTCGGACACCTTCAAGGCGTCGACTAATAACTCAACCAAAACGACGAATCAATACAATCCAACCGTGGAATAACGATGGAAATGATAGAATACACCTAAATAATCATCAATCCATCACTAATCTAAATTACTACGGATTAAAAGGATGAAGTCAAACAAAATCCCCAATTTCCAACACAAAATTCAAAGTGGTCTTGAATAATCTTTCAATAATCCGATGAATAATCAAACATGTCCATAATCATGCGTATATCACTTCATACACCATGATTTTAACATCCAAAACATCATTACCCAAATCCAAACCGAAATCCAAAATGTTGAAGAAATTACCTCTTGAAGATCCAAGCACTATGATTCGAAGAGTACGCGATAGATCGATGATCCGAGCTTCACAATCGAAAAGAGATGAAGAGAAATCACACACTCAAGTGATAGGGGAAGAAACTTCTTCCTCTCAAGCCTCCTCTCTCGTGCCCAAGTGAAGAGATGGGGAAAAATGAGGTGATCCGCTCAAGAAAACGCAGATATAGGGTTAACTGTCATGTGTGCCGCGGCTCAGTAGAAGTGTGCCGCGGCACAGGCCCAAAATTTGCTCCCAGGGCTCGGCAGTGTGCCGCGGCTCAGCCGAAGTGTGCCGCGGCACAGGGTACAGACGGTTTTGGCCAAATCTGGAAAATGAGAGTGACTTAGCTATTTCGATCATAACTCCCTCGACTGGACTCCGATTGACTCACCGTTTGAACCATTGGAAAGATAACTCGATGCTTTATAATATTGCAAAGATTCAGAATTTTTGGAGTTTCCAAAAATTAATGGTGATCTAACAAAGTCGAACTCGTACGTGGAAAAGTCGCTAAAGAACACGGAATTCAACAGAACGACACCGAAACGAACTCGGATGACAAAAAGTGCAGAATTAATCATTCTAGAAATGACGAAACGGTCATGGGAGCGTCATCAAAACGGACTTCCGCCGAAAAAAAATAAATTACCGGAAATCGAAATTACGGGTATTACAGAATAATGGGCTAGTAGAATGCCTAATGATCAAGCATTTCAGGTCAAAACATACAAAAAAGAGCATAATTGTATCATTGTTAGCAAACAAAGAATGGTGAAGGCTGACTGGTTGGCAAAACAGTTTGGAAGTATTATTAGGAGCAACCCTAGATGGAAACTTAAAGAATTTGCTGAAGCTATAAATGCCAAGTACAAGATACAATGTACATTAAACCAATGTTGGTGGGCTAAAAAGGCTGCAATGGCTAAACTTGAGTCTCAGGAGCATTATGGGAGATTATGGGACTATGGAGCGGAAATTTTGAGAACAAATCCTGGAAGTTCTATTTTCATTAAAGGAGAAGCAACTGAGGAGTGTGGAAATCCAACATTTCAGAGATTCTATATTTGTTTTGATGCATTGAGAAAGGGTTTTCTAAATGGTTGCAGGAAAGTAATAGGATTAGATGGTTGTTTCTTAAAAGGTTATGTCAAGGGAGAGTTATTAACAGCTATAGGGAGAGATGGAAACAACCAGATGTTTCCTATTGCATGGGCTGTGGTTGAAGTAGAGTGTACTGATTCTTGGGTTTGGTTCATCAAATTGCTAAAATAAGATCTTAATCTTGGTGATGGATACTCATACACAGTAATTACAGATCAACAAAAGGTATCACTCATATTTTTATCTTATTTATATTCAGTCATTACTATTACTAACATGTACTATCACTCATAATTTTCCTTGTAATAATATAGGGCTTAAAGAATTCCATAGATGAATACTTGCCAGCAGCAGAACACAGATGTTGTGCGAGGCATATACATGCAAATTGGAAGAAAAACCATCCTGGTCATGCCCTGAAAAATGCATTTTGGAGAGCAGCAAAGGCTTCAACAGTGGCTGATTTTAATATTGTGATGGATGAGATTAGGTCTATTTCTCCTTTCGCATATGATGATTTACTCAGGACTAATCCAAAATATTGGAGTAGGGCATATTTTCAGACTTTGACGCATTGTGGTGTTGTGGATAATAACCTTTCTGAATGTTTTAACTCATGGATACTAGAAGCTAGGTATAAGCCCATCATAAGTATGCTTGATCACATTAGAGTGCAATGTATGGAAAGAATTCATGTAAAAAGAGACTACATGACTAGAATAGATACTGAATTATGTCCTAGAATAATTAGAAAGCTTAATCATAACATTGAGGGATCAAAAATCTGTAGTTCTACTTGGGATGGTGGGGATAAGTGTGAAGTGAAGGATATAGAAGGCAACCAGTTTGAGGTAGATATGAAGTTAAGAACCTGTAGTTGTAGGAAATGGGACTTGAGTGGAATCCCATGTATACACGGATGTCAGACAATATTAAGCATCAATGCTCAACCGGAAAATTTTTTAGATGAATGCTTTTAGAAGTCAACCTATTTGAAAGCATATTCAAAATTGATGTGTCCAATGAAAGGAAGTAAAGAATGGCCAAGAGCTTCTCAAATCAAACTTCTACCTCCTAAAGCTAGGAGAATGCCTGGAAGGCCGAAAAAACATAGAAGAAGGGAGGCTGATGAAGTTGGTCTGGTTGTATAGTTTCATATAAGGTTATTTTAATTACATGTAGAATTTGTTTGATGATTGGACACAATAAAGCAACTTGTAAAGCATCTGATGCCGAGGTTGCAGAAAATCATAAAAAGGCAGAGGAAGCTAAAAGAGCACAAGCTGAGGCTGCAAAGGCTCATTCTTTGAGAAACAAACAAAATGTGCGGAAGAAAACATCACAGGTATGATGTATATTGTGGTTTAAGACTTTTCATGTTTAATATTGTCAAACAAAATTTTAATTGTAGTCTATATAACTTGAACATTGCATTATTTGCAGTCTGCAGTAGCTCAAGCTGCAACAATAGAGGCTGGACAAACAAAGAAAAGAGGTAGACCTCCGAAAACTACACAGCAACAAGCTCCTCTTGATAATTCAAGTCAGCAGGCTCCAACAAATACTACAAATACTCAAAAGAAGAGATGGGGGAGACCTCCAAAAGCTAGAAATTCTCAAGTTCAGACTACAAAAAGCCGAGCTGGTACTGGAGTTCTAATTGGAGATGATGGTCATACTTACTTATCTTCATCCAGAACCACAGTTAGATTGACTAGCTCACAACCTAACATTCCAACTCAAAATGTAGATGAAGTACAGAGACAACCTAGTTCTAGCCAACCATCATCATCTCAACCTAAGTCTCCATTGTTTTGGAGCGGCGGCAAGCATGTTTTTCCAAGAAGTGAATTGCAAAAATAGATTGTTTCAGCTTTTGTTATGTAATGGTACTGCAGTTTTTGTTTGTTATGAACTCGGGCTGTCCTGAAGTTGTTAATGGCCATGCTTTTGTTTTATGCTTTTAGTTACGAATTTACTAGAGTTTTTGTTTATAAACTCCTTAATTTACAGTCAGTTTTTGTTATTATGCACTAATGCTTTTGTTATGTAATAGTTCAATTCAAATAGTGTGTAATGTTAAAATTTTTGAAAAGCTTTCTCCGCTAGTTTTGGTTCAGAAGTTCTCTTTTACATCTTTGTCCCCGTGCTGAACTGAAGGCACAGTTAAAAACTGCAGACAAATGGTGTTGTTTATATTGCCGTAAATGTTGGTAAATTTTGAAGTCAAATTGTAGGAGTAGCAACCCTTAAATTGACCTCAACTTAAAAAGATTCTCCAATTCCGAGGAATTCTATACTCATTTGATGGCATAATTTGAAAGGGTTAGAGGCATAATCTCTCACTAAATAAAGAACTAGAGTTGTAGATTTCTGTGTGTAGTATGTCTGCAAAATTCCAGTTCAATTGAGGATGCGTAGAAAGAGTTGAGCAATTTACTCCAAAATTTCTGGAGTATTACTACAACCATCTCTAATTACCCCATGCCTTCTTTTTCCGCGACCAGTTTTCACGCGCTCGCTGACGTATTCCGGCGCGGCGCATCCGCTACTCCGATCACCGGGAACAGATTCATCGGTGGAGTCTGGTTTTGGGGCAATAGGACGAAACGTAAGCATTATCCTGTCCAGAATTTCTGTTGCAGATTGAATGCATAGTAAATGACCTAAAATACCCTTTACTTTTACATGAAAATTGGGTTAATATAAAGATACACCATGTCAGCAAGCCACGTCCTCGATTCAATCCACGCTGGCCTATCATTTTAACGGAACAACAAAATTTTAACAGAATACTTATGATTAAATATAAATATAACGTTAGTGACTTGAATAAAACAATATTTAGTTCAGTGGTAAGTTGCTAAAAGTATAAATAGTTTAGTGATAATAAAATTCATTTTCCCACTATTTTATTACTTGTTATATATTTTTTTCTATCTATATTATTTGTCATCTTAAGCTTGGACACATGTATTAAGAAAATTATCTACTATACTGTTAATTAATAATTTTATAATTTTAAATGAGACTTTAAAAATTAGTACTACAATTACAACTTAGTTATTTTTAAGAATTATAAGTGTAAATTATGAAAAAAGCACAATTAATTATCATTGAAGAGTGCGAACTATCATTTAAAACAAAACTTTTTATAACATTTTTTTTGGGGATATCTCAAAATTTAATATCATTTTTTATTAAATTTGAATGAAATAATATGTTAATTAGTTGGTTACCGAGAACCTAATTATGTATCCCATCAAAAAAACCTAATTATGTAGTGGTATGGTGCTGAAAGAATCATTTACATAAAGTGATGTCTAGACGTGTTGCCAATTTTCAGTACAAACCAAATTCAATACACGTCGATTCTACTGAATAGTCTTCTTGAAATGATCGATAAATACAGTAATCAGACTTATAAATCTGATATCGAGAATTATATATTTCCAAAAGTATTAATATATTTTTAATAAATCTTATTCAATGAACTAATTTCGCTTTATTTGAATTTAAATATAAATGTATTCTTTTATAATACTTTATTTTATAATTAAAAAAAAATAAATAAATTATAAAAATGTCATATAAACATAAGACTGTTCTAATATCAAGTAAATGTAACTTTTTCTGATTTAGAAATTGTTGAATGCATTTATTCGAGAGAAAATTTGTTTTAGCAGATCTCTCCGCTGGGTAGTGAGGTCGTCTGGGAGGAGGAGATTGGGGAAATGGCCGAATCAGCAGGAGAGATTGAGGTGATCCACATGTGGTCCTCACCGAGGTCGGCGAGTACAAGTCTGATGTATTCTTTCGCTCAGGTTTGTACGGAGTTGCATTGAACACACTGCTACTGACTGTATGTGTTAGGAGTACCTTTTTGTTCTTTTGATTTTTTTTTTTTTTTTTTTTTTTTTGTGTGTGTGTGTGTGTTTCCCGGCTTGCTTCTCTTGAGTTTATGTAAATTAATATGCTTTCTTTAACGTCAAAGCATGACAGCAGGGTACAATTTGCTAATCTCATTTTTGTTTTGTTTAATTGCTATTTGGTCTTGTTTTTTTCATGTTTCAATTGAACATAGGAATAGATTTGGTAATTCAGTTTTGGTCATATCAGTCACAACTATAGGATTGGTTGGTGATATCAAGTTTTACATTTTTGATTCAGCTTGGTGACATGAATTCGTCTAGTGGTACTTGATAGGATCTCAGATTCTATTGCATATATCCTGTGTTTGTAATATGAAAATGGATCATTCAGAATTCCACTAAACTTGTAATACAATTGCCTTGTTCAGTTGAGCCATACACCTAAGCCATTCGTTATCTTATCTTATGACTACTTGCAATGTTCGTTCTTTCTTAAGGAAGACGTAGATATGTCTCACTATTTATTTGGCAGGATAGGCTTTACTTAACCCCTCGTTTATTTGACACTTGGGAGTCCTCCGCCTTTTTTTTAAAAGACGTATATATGTGAGCATAGTAAAGGAAAAAGGAGTTTAGGTCTCTGATTACTGTATTTTACTCCGTGATTCTAGATTACAGTAGGAATTGTATTTCCACAATAAAGTTCACCAAAGGCTTTTGCAAAAACTGTGTTGTATTGGCATTTTGATTGATGAAATATCTCCAGTTGTATGGTTTATTACTTGTTGGTAGCTGTGAGATTTCACTAGATTGCTATTAGGATCAAGCAAGAACAATGTTTTAAAAAACGCGAGAGGCGTACGCCTCGAGGCGCGCCTCAAGGCGAGGCGCGGCAAAAACGCCTCGGGGCGTTGTAATTCAGACTAAATCTGAGGCGACCGCCTCAGTCGATCGAGGCGGCGGAAGAAACGCACGCTTCGAAGCGTGCGTTTGAGGCGCGGCCTTTTTCTTCTTTTTTTTTTCTTTTGCTTGAACCAGGAGAAAAAAGAATTACTTGTTGATCCTTGAAGGAGTTTCAGTAAAGTTCGCTAATTGAAAAATGTGCATACGAAGAAAATATGAAACGCGAGGAGTAGGTGAATAAATAGGGTATAGCCAATGTTTTAAAAAGTAATAAAAAAGAATAAATGATAAATTTTATGTAAAATTTGGGAGTTTTATATAAAAATTTATTTTATATTTTTTATGATTTTATTAGAGAAAAACAAAATACAACTGAAAAAATTAAATTTATGACCTAATTAAATTTTATGAGTAAATTTTACAGTTATAATATTGAATTTATGAGTTGTTGCTCTTTTTTGTTTAAAAAATACATAAGATTGTTATTTTATTAAATGGTATTAAATATTTGAAAATTAACAAAATTAAATATCGAATTTTGATGGAGAATGAAATTAAATTATATTAAAAAAAGATCCTAATTATCCTTTTTTTTAATTTTATTAGAGAAAAATAAAATAAAATTGAGGCTTATGCCTCAATAATATGGTACTTTAGTACCCTAATTCTTGTTTGTTTTGCTGTATTACTAATTTATATCAATAATATGATATTTTTATGAGATTCTTAGAGTTTTTTATTTCAAACGAGGCTTACGCCTCAATGCGCCTCGAGGCTTACGCCTCGCCTCGTCCGGCCAAAACGCCTCAAACTCGCCTCGCGCCTTTTAAAACATTGAGCAAGAATGGCAGGTACAAGGGGATGAAGGTTGACCGATATAGAATGGTGATAATATATTAATCAATGGCAATAATAGAATGGTGAAATTATATTAACAGCTTCAGATAGTTGTGCAAGGTACTATGATATGTTGAGGAAAAATAAGGGAGTGTGATTATGGAATGAAAACTAATGATATTTTCTGTTCAAGAGGATGAGGCATAGCTAAATTCATATACATGTGGAATCATTTTTCTACTCAGGTTAAAAAAATATTGTAGCTCCAGCTATTATTTTTTCAAGGTTTGCTACACTGTGTGAGTATTTATTTGTCAACCACCTTAAACGTTTGGTATCATTTCCATAAATTAGTCTTTTACAAATGTAATTAGTCTGAAATTCTGTTGAGGGAAGGGTATTCAGGGAACCCTATTCACAAGATACAAATATTACATGAATTTCCCTAATGACAATACATAATCTTTTCTCATTGATTTCTGCAGAGAGATGATATGGAAGTGCTTGATGAACCCCTCTATGCAACCTTTTTACGTGTGACAGGAGCTGCAAGGCCTTACAAAGAAGAACTTCTGTCAAAATTTGTAAGTTGAATGAAATACCCATCAATTGGGTACATTCTCTGGTCATACTTTTATGGCCCACCTATGTTTAATACTCCCTCCATTTTTCTTTAGATGTCGTTTGACTTTTTGACACACATTTTTAGGTGCTTTGACCGGGTAGTTAAATTTATCATTTTTTAAATTTTATTTTTTTGAATAAAAATATACAATCTAAATTTTAATTCACAAAAAAAATTATTTAAAGATAATAATTTTAACTATACGGTCAAAGCACCTAAAAATGTGTGTCAAAAAGTCAAACGACATCTAAAGAAAAATGGAGGGAGTACTTCAATTACTTCCTACTCTATTTTCTTATTAAATATGTAGAATTTGAGACATACACTGCATGCTAATTTAGATATATAATGCCAAAAAACATCATAATTGATTTAATACATGGGGTCTTACTTTTATTTATAAGATTTATTTTTTATTACATTTTTGCCTTTGGTTGCCTCACATTGGTTAATATAGCCGAGTGCTCCGAGAGGCAAAGTGGTACACACCTAATGTATTAGCATTAGGCATGGTGCCTAAGAGTCGCTTAAATTGTTTAGTCTAATAATAAAATATTTTGTAGAGAACTTTATTTGGGTTTCGTGAGCAGCTCATTTATAAGTAATTTATTTTATTATTGATTGGTTGAACTATTTTTTGATTTTTTTGATCTTTGGATGCATTTGGTTCCTTAAAATCAAACTTTATTTCTTCAAAGCACATGTTTATACTTATTAATTCACACTTTTCATTGATCCACACTGTTATTTCATTTTCCACGTTTCACATGTTTTGTCATGTGGAAAAATAAATAAATTATTCATTTTCATTTTGCTATGAGATCATGACGGATTGGTAACCATTGGATTGGGTAAATTTAGTCGATCTAATTTAATGGCTTCTATTAGTATTAGGCACATGCCTAGATTTAGGATTTAGGCATATACCCTTGATTTGCTCCCAGGTGCTACCTTAATCTTGCGAAGCTAGTTTTGTTGTGTGAGAAGCAATATATTGTTTTTGGGAAATAGAAATGCTATTGTTCATGCTTGTTTTTAGAGCACTAGGAATCTTCAGTTTTTTTTTTCCACCACCATTTAAAATTTTGGTAAAACAGTTGTTCTTTCGTTTTGCCAAATCAATCAATAAATAAATAGTAGATAAAGAGAAAATTGAAACATGATAACTTGTATATATGTTATCTTCTTCACTTTTAACGTTACATTCTTGAATGAATAGGAATCAGATGGAAATAAGGCCATTAAGGAGATCATTTTTGGCACCGGAAGGAAGAAATATAGATTCTGCAAGGTAATTGATCAAAGGCCACAATTGATGTGTTGTTGGCGAATTGTAGTACCACGTTTATTATTGATATTGGTCCGAAAAATGTGCTTCATTATGGATCATAACCACTCTGGCTATTGACCTTGGCAATTTGCTCCATTGTTAGTCAGCATATCTGCAGTTACATTATTATTTTTGAGCTTACTCACTTTAGACTTTTTGTTGCTAGTGGTTTAAAAACACTTGCCATGTCACGTGCAAAATGCTCTACTTATGTTGATAGACCCAGTTTGTTTTAGCTGTAAACCTCGTTATAATTGAACTTTTGAAACTTTTGACTTTCTTGCAGAGTTTTTTTTTAACTTATAAGCAAGCTCAAATGCTATAGCTAGGTTTATCGTTTTTCGGTTATAGATAGCCTGTTCATGATTAGTCATCTCACACGTGTACCTGGCTAATATATATATATATATTATATATATATTTAGGGATTGACTATGGTGGAAACACCCTTAATGGTGAAATCTAGAACCCAATTGCATTATTAAGTAATTTCATTGCATATTTGTTATTATTTGTTGCATCAAGCTGGTCGCTAGTATATGCAACAAATAATGCAATAAAAAAAATACATAAATGCATATAATTCTACTCATCTACAGCCGTTAGATCACTAATATCAATGGCCTACAAAAGTTTCTAGATTTCACAAGGTAATTAGTTTTCATATGATCTATTTCATATATATATATATATATATATTGTTGCACAACATAATTTATAAGGCACAACATTAACTCCCTTTCCTTCTAGTATTTCCCAATGTGGAGGACGCTTGCCGGAGAAAACAAGTGGAAGCTAGCTTAGTGATATCTTTCTATAAGAACATATTTTTTTTTCATGTTTTTGTTTATTTTTTACTTTTATCTCTTTTAAAGACAATGCATGACAACTCAATTAATAATCTGGATTAGGGTGTGTTCAGCAAAACTACCTGTAAATGTTGGTGGTTGGCTGTTGTAGTAGCTGTCAGCTATCGACTAGTAGCTGTTAGAGGTAACCATCAAATTAGTTGTTCAAATTTTAAAAACATGGTACTTTAAAGCTAAATTTGGGTAGCTTTTGTCAAACACTATTCCAAAAGGTAATTGTGTTAGCTTACATGAAACACTACTTGAAAAAGCTAAAAGCTACCATCCACTACTTTGTTAGACGCTATTTAGTAGTGTTTTGACTTGATCAAAATCATGGTTCTCACGTCTCCAAGTCGAGCCAAGTCGAGCCAAGTCGAGCCAAGTCGAGCGAGTACCTTCGTAAAGATTAGGCGACAAGTTGCCCCGACTAGTCGTGACTAGTCGACAAGTCTTTCGTATACATATATTTACTAGATTTAATACAAGATATAATTAAACATAATAATATAAGTTCAAATTCAACAAAAGTAGCATGATAACAAGTTTCAGCTTAAGAAATATCCATAAATAGATTATCATCATAATGAATGAGTATAAACTGAAGCAAAGTCATCTATATCAATATCTTCTCCATCTCCAACTTCTTCATCATTAGTATTGCTTTGATCAAGTGATGGCACACCATAATCATCTTCCACCTCTTCATCATCAAGAGGAATATCTTCTTTATCCAAGTCTTCATCACGTAATGTCAGACTAGGTGATGATGAGTATAGGTAATAGTTGTGTCATTGACATCACTATTAGAACCGCCACACTACTCGAACCACCTTGGTGGCTAGTAGAACCACCTTGAGGTCTCCTTAGAAGATTGCGTCCCTCAAGTGCATGTGACGCACCTTGAGCTACATCCACGACACTCTAAAAAGTATTTGTCTTTGGTGCTAATCCATTCATTATTCCACTCGAAGTCATCAAGCACAAGTGGATCAAAATTCCTTCCAAGTTCACGCCTCTTTTTGAATCTTGAATCTATCTTCCAGTTGTATTGGACACACACCAAGTCATTTAAACGTTGATGTTCCAATCTATTCCTCTTTCTTGTATGAATCTAATCAATCAAACAAATAAAAATATTCAGAAGATTATTTCTCATCACCATCCACAATCCATAATATCACAAGAACGGGTTGTGATGCTTGAATGCACTAGTCAACATTATTCCAGAAGATTGATGAGAACACCTTGTCACAAACTTTCTTGCTGTTTTCTGTTTTTGCTAACTTTGACCTGCTCCAATTTTCAGCAAAAACAAATAACGCGATGGCTCTCGGTTCTTATACATACTCTGTAATGTGGGAAAGCAGTGGCAAACCTCGTAGCTCCATCCCTCACTATATCCCTCCCATTAATTTTTTCCCTCAAAGCTTCAAGTACACGCCCATGACTATAGATGAATGTAGTACATTTTCTTGCTTGATTAAATGTTTTCTTAAAACCTGTCAACTTGCCTATGTCCTCCAACATCAAATCGATACAATGGGCAGCACATGGAGTTTAAAACAAAGTAGGATTCCTTCTCTCCAAGAGCTTACCTGCTGCCTTATAATTTGCACCATTATCTGTCATTACCTGCACAACATTTTTCTCACCAATTTCTTTGATCTTTCTTTCCTGGAGATCATTTAGGATTTGATACTATGCCTCAACTTAATTTTTCACTTTCTCTTCTACAGCATATGGCTAGTCATCGGCTGATTGGTCTCACAGATGACTTAATGAAGAAAGGAAAGCACTTTATATTGATGAGAAATCCCTTCGATGTGTTGGTAAATGAGCTCATTATGCAATCACTTGTATTAAGCATGTACATGCTTTACAAAATTTACTACACCATTTAGCTTGCGTGGATTATATTTTATGGATAACCTCATTTTAAATGCTAATTTTTGCAATAGTTGCGTTTTTAGATTAATGACTAGGCTTCCCATGGGCGAAATAACGTATTAATTGAAATAGATTAAGGTTGAGAAAACTGGAATGAAGGAATAACCCATTTTTTTGTTTTCAGTCATGTGCCTCATACTTTTCATGAACTTTAATTGTGACAGACATCCTATGACAAGATCGTTGCACCATCATTAACTGATCTGGGGTATCATAGTATGGTCTCCATTTACAGTCAGCTGTGTACCCGAGGAGTACCCCCTCCTGTGGTTGATTCAGATTTATTGAGGGAGGATCCAGAGGTTCCAAACTTTTCTCAAAATTTAGTTGCAGTTGTATTTTTTTTTCTCTCTCTCTCTCTCTTGTCTTTTCTTTTTGTTTTTGTTTTTTCACATAGGTTTTTCTCTTTAGTTGTTTTACCCTAAAAAATTCTAAAGAGAGAAGAAACTATATTGATACCAGAAAATGTTTGTTTTCCATTAACATCATTTATATTGAAGTCTATTAATGCTCTTTTGTATATAATCATATCCAAAATTTTAGAATTGTTTTCTTCTGTTTTTATCCAAAATCAAGAATTGTTCACTTGTTTGGTTTTTTTCTCCTTTTGATTCTGGCTCTGCGAATAATACTGTGTGTATGTGCGGTATAATAGTCTACCAATATGTCGCACTAGAGCTGCATACCTTTTTAATGAAGAAGAGTGATACAACTCCGTTCTCTTTTACTTGCAATTGCAACAATTCATTATTTCGCACTCTTCATAACTAACAATAGGTCATACTTTTTTCTACTGATATAAAACAAATTTTAGCATGTAATATATTGTTGGATTTATGTCAATGTATGTTTTCAAAATATTATGTATTTTTTTTGTAAGTAAAACCGAACAAAGGTAGCATAATGTTAATAACCTTTTTCTCTTTAAGGCTTTTACACATTAATGTGTATTTGATGCCCTCAAAATCCGATTTTAGAACGCAGTAAGGTTTTCTTATATACACTTTCTTTTACTGGTTCAGTAAAATATTTTTTTTTGGAGATATATTTCATGCTTTCTGCATTTTCTTGTTCTTGTATGTGGCTTCTTTGTTTCTATGCTCTATTTATGAAACAAATATTTCTTTTGGAAATTTGAATGACCTTGTTTTTTACCACATCATGAGTGTGCGAGCCCCAAATTATGGTAACTGTCTGAGTTGTGCTTTTGGGCTACGTTTGGGCCTTAAGGGCACAAGTAGTTTGTTGTGATTTGTAAAATGTAAAGAACAACCACTCGTGGTAGTTTTATTGCTTGATGAGATCATACACATTATGTAATTCTCTCCTTTTCATCCTTTATTTTTTTCTAACAAAATATCTGGCCGTCGTTATTCTGCGTGCAGGCTACTTTACATGGTCTATGCGATGATCTTGGTATACCATTCCAGGCTGCAATGCTCAAGTAAGGCAAATTATTACAGAGTGTAATTTATGGTATGTCAAGTGGACCTTTTCTTTATGAGTTCTGTTAGAGATGCTTCCTTTAGTTGGGAACTTCTGCCTGTCGTATATTTTATGGAGAAATAGCTCAGTTATGTTAGCAGACTTTTAGGTAGGAGGGGAAGACAAATGGGAAAATGAGAAAGCGAGAGGGATGTAAGGGAGTTGAAAAGACTCAGATTACAGTCGCAACCCGTGTATACATTTGTAATTATTAAAGAGATAAGAGAAGCATTAATCATAGGCATAAGTGATTTATTAGATGTAATTCGATTCCTATATATAGGGTCTAATACACAAGATAAATACATAGTCCTCCTACGTGTGAGACATAGCCTATCTCAACATATAAAACATAGGTTATCTTAACCCTTCCCCTCAAGCTAGATATATCATATGTGCCAAGCTTGTTACATATGCATTCGACTCGAGGCTGGGAGAGTAAAGTCAACTACTCATTCGAGCTAATGTGAGTGACGATTTTTTTTAGCCAGTACGTTACTCCTTACAAAATGATAATCAATTTCAATGTTGTTGGTGATGATAAATCAATTTCAATTCGTTTAGTGCAGTGTTTATCACCCCTGGTCACCACAAATTAATGTCATGGCTGAGTAGTCCACTCCAATCTCACTAACCAAGTACGTCAACCATATCAATCACAAGTGGCTAGTCCCATAGCACAGTATTGATATGGGTCTATGCACTTGAACAGTTATAAAGGGTACCCCAATCTCCCTTTGTAAGTTATATTAGAGGTGTTTCCTTTAGTTGGAAACTTGTGCTTGTTGATGTTATGGAAGAAAGAAATAGCTTAAGTATGTTAGCAGACCTCTTAGGTGCGAGGAAAAGACAAATAGCAAAAACATAAATGGATAAGGATGTAACGGAGCTAAATAGACTCGGATTAAAGAAGATGTGAAGTTTTATAAACGAGGAAATAAATTATTAACTCTGTCCACATGTACATTTGTAATTATTGGAAGAGAAAGAGAAGCATTAATCATAGAAGAATTGGTGATTCATGAGATATCTTTATGCAGGGTCTAATGCACAAGACATAATCCTCTTATGTGGAATTAAAACCGCCTCTCTCAACATATAAAACATAGCTTATCTTAACACTCGTTCTCAAGCTGGATATATCATATGTTCCCAGCTTGTTACGTATATATTCGACTCAAGGACATTGGAGAGACCTAGTAAAAAGACCAACCAACTGATTATTTGAGCTAACATGCAAGGTGACGATTTCTTTGGCCGATATTTTTCTCCTTACAAAATGACAATTCATTTCAATGTCTTTGATGTGCTCACTAAACACTGGATTCACTGCAATGCGCATCACCTCTGGTTATCACAAATTAATATCATGGGTTGCGAGTAGTCCACCCCAATCTCACTAACCAAGTAGTTTTACCCATATCAACTCACAAGTGACTAGTCCCCTGGCACGGTACTGATATGGGATCTTCACTGGAACAATTAGTCGTTAAAGGGTACCCCATCAACTTCTCATATCTTGAGTGTAACCTTTAGCGACTAATCTGGCTTCAACTGATTAATCTGCCCCGTAGGAAAGCATTTTGACGGCATAAACTGACGATTCTTGAAAATATTTACCGGATGGTAGGTCAACTAGCTCCTAAGTACCAGTTGCCTGCAAGGCTGATAGCTACATTTCCTCCAATATTATCACATGCCAACTACTAAGAACCTCAGAAACCTTGTTAGGAACAGAAATACAAGAAGTGGATGCAACAAAGGACATGAAGGAATGGGACAAAGCATGGTAAAAAACAAAATTATTGGGGAGGATGCCCAATAGTGCAACCACGACTACCTTTGCGAAAAGCAGTAGGGACATCTTAATCGGAGGGCAGGGAAGCTGTGTTTTTTTATCTTCCTGTGATGCAGATCACGAATGTAACACATATGCTATGTCTCCATTTTATCTCTTTCAGTGCATGTTTGTTGTTCCAAAAACAGGGCTTGAATCTTTTTGCTCAGTCGTGTAATGCGACAAATTGGTTAGAGATTTATGCATCGATTGGATTTCATTTTTTTTGCCAATTATTGATGATAACTGGTAACAATCCTCTCTTTCATTATATGGAAAACATTCTAACTCATACCAGCAGACCTGCCAAAGATTCGTATGCCAATTAATGAAGTATAGCTTCCAAAAGTTCAAAACAGAATGAACTTACACAGAAAAAGTTTATATAGTTTAGATACTATTTCTTTTTTAATGATTTTTCTGTGGAGGGATTTTATATTATCTACCAGGGCAATTGAGGAAGGAAAATCGATTTTTATTAAGGTATATAGGAATGTTCACAGGTAGAAATAGTAAATCTCTGATGTCTTAGACAACTGTGTCCGATGGAGTAAAGAGGCAGGACCAGACTATCCAGGTGACTGGAATTAAAGAGTGCATGAAGGAAAATGAAAAAGGGATACTTAGTAGGCACATTCTCCTGCAAGACTAACTTCTTGCCGAGCTATTAGAGCTCCTTTTCTGTAATACTTATTCATTACCTTGGGAAAAGGTCTAACCTTCTATGTACATTAAGGATTATAGTAATAGTCTAACCTTCTGTGTACATTAAGGCTGCGTTTGGTTGCTTTTGAATAAAGGGCCGGACTACCTCAATCTGTAATACATATTGAATAAATCATGTGCAAGTTGGTGTTTGGTTAGGAAATTGTGGTGTTTGATATCTGGCCCATATAAAAATATATTGTTTGGTTTGGGCTTATCTACTACACTCTACTTGTGTGAGTTACCATATTATCCTCCCTGGCCCAAGATAATAATATTCTAGGGTTGGTCATGTACTATTTAGCGGTCACAAGAATCATTTCCGTCGCGAACGCAGATAATCCTTTCGAAGGTTGCTGGACATCCGAAGGAAAGAGGCGCACGCAGAACATCCGATCTAGAGTTCATCTCCGTAATACACTGCTATATTTGATCCAAAAACTCAGATATAATATACATACACAATTTCCGACTGATTCATTCTAGATTTGCAAACCAAAAGATGTGTTGCCATACAAAAATAACCAAGTATAACAAACCAAAAAAAGAAAAGAATATGAATATCATAAGCAGAGTACCAAATTGTGTTCTTCGTCCGATGCTTGATTCGATAGGATTTTCTTCCTCCACTTGAATTCGATGCGGGGTCCTCTCGAGTTTTTCTTCAGTTGCAGATCGGTACTTCACGAAGCTCGATTTATCCGTACTGTGTCAAGATCCGAGATTGGGAGAAGTTTTCATCAAAAATGGTGGTTAGGGTTCACTGATCTTGCGTCTATTTTGGGGAATAAGAATAGGGACAATCTGACGACGGGATGGTTTAAAGAGGGATAACAAATTCTGAAGTCATCCTTAGGTTTGAGGGCTGAAACTGTAATTTACCAAATGAAGGAAAGTGTAGGATCATTCTAATTAAATGGGATGAGGTATCAAGAAATGGGATGATAAATAACCGGGCCATGGCTATTTCATGGGCTTTTGGGCATTAAACCAAACAATTGAAAGGTGTTGATTTATTACCAAATGGAGTGATATCAAGCATATGACCTCCAACCAAACGCAGCCTAAGTAAGAAAACATAATATGAGAATGCCTATTTTTCAGCCCCTTGATTTTTGCATCTGTTAAGCCCTATTATCCTGTGATCCTTGAATGCTACAAGTTGATTGCTTTCTTTCTTCACGAGTAGTCTATCCAGCGGTTCAGATCTTTATCAGTGTCACTGTGAATGTGTCTTGGATTTAGGAAGCACCGAAACTTTTAGGAGGTTAATATACGAGTGTCGGACACTCGGACGCGCCAGGGATACGCAGGGACACATACATGACACTACAAAATAAGCGCCATCTCTTTTTTTAATATGGGGATACGCGGGACACTTTGGGACATGCGGGGACACTTCGGTGACACTTGGACACTGGGCTTCTGAGTTATATAGGTAAAATTCACGTTTATGCATAGAGAAGTAATTTTACCAAAAAGAGATTTGTGATATATATGAAAAATAAACCCTAACAAAAAAAGAAATCTTAATCTGAAGGAAATAATATAGCAGGCGCCCCATTTATGCATAGAGAAGTAATAAGAATCTGAAACTTCAAAAAACCCAAACCTAAATAGTTTGAAGTGCTTGAAAATATCTTGGAATAGTCTTTACATTTGGTAGTTTAAATATAACGAAGTAATTATTTCTTTTGATGAATCAGTTACTTATTTATTATGGATGTTATATGAGGTTTATAACTTTATAATGATTTATGAATGTTATTATATTTCTCTCTTTGCTCTATCCCGATAAAGACGAATTCCTAGAATATAGGTTGCTTCTCCCAAGTATTTCATGGAGAATATACTTGAAGATCAAGCTTTCATAGAACTGATGGATTATATTGACTTATGAATATTATTTATGGTGTATATATATATATCTTTAGATATGTATATATAATTATTTATAATTTTCATGTTCCCGTGGTATTCGTGTCATATTTTCCCAAAATGCCGTTTGTGGTGCCCGCACCGCACCTGTACCCATACGACTGTATGAGTACCTTGCGGTGCTACGTAGGTTGGATTCCTTTTCTTTTACAATGTAAAGCATTTGGTGATGGTTGGTGTGAGTAGGGCTAAGGGACAGATGAATATGAAAGGGATAGTGTCTTGCATGTTTTATCATTGATAATTGCACATTGATGAACACCACTTTTCCAAGGGGTAAATCCATAACTTGCAAGGTGTATATAACCAGTAAGCATGCAAAGTCTTTGTTCAGCTGCTACATTTCCTTCATTATCTCAGAGTTGTCTCACTCAGAGTCAGAATAGTGTGAGCCAAATTGAACGTATAAAGATGGCTCTTGCCCTTGGTATGCTTGGGATTAGGTTGATCTCATCTTGACAGCTGGATTGCTATCCCTACAGAACTACATTTGTTGTCATGGTTATCACGACGACTAGTCGACGACTGTCGACAAGTCAAGATTCTAGAAATAGTCGATCAACGGCTTATGGGTTTGGACGCTGACGGGGATCAAACCCAACCCGAAAACTCGGATCCGAAATTTAAAAAAATAAGGGTTGAACACATAAAACTTGCGCATATTCCATCATTTTTCCAAAAACACTCAATTGGAGACCTCAGGCAGCGATTCAGGATGTTCTCCGACCGTCTTCTCTGGCGGGCGACTCTACTCTATTCTTCATTGGTCATCTCTCTCTCCTCTCTACTCCCATAACCCTAGATCTTAATAAAAACAGCTTTTTATTTAAACTATGAAATTGATTTGTGTTTAGTTACATTACATATTACATTTAATAAATATATGTATATGAAAGACTTGTCGACTTATTACGACTAGTCAACTATTCTTCTTGAGGGTACTCAAGCGACTTGGCTCGACTTGGCCTCGTTATAACCATGGTTGTATTGTTGCTTGACTGTATCCAATTTATCTTCAGGTGGGAACCTGGACCAAAACCATTTGATGGCATGTGGGCTCCCTATTGGTATGAAAGTACGCACAAAACAACAGGTTTTAAACCACCAAGAAATTATCCTTCTGTAAGTAAAACATGTGCTGCATGTTTTTCATTCTCCTCAGAATGATTTATTCTAGTAGTTTCACATAGTTGATTAATATAAGCTGGCCAGTTTTGCTTTGACAATAATGCTTTTTTCTTTTTTTCCTTTTGGAGAGTGTGAAGAATATGATGTATTAATAAGAGCTAGAACCAACAAATATGCACCTTGAGCAAAAGATTTTCAGATCAAGTATTTTCAACTACTTTTGATACGATCCCAGCCGCTATTTGGTGAAGACGAGAAGAATCTGCCGAAGATCATGCGGAATCGACCAAAATAAAAATAAAGATAGATACGATGGGAATCTTCAACCCCTGCTACAGTGACACGGAAGATAATTCGTAGAAGACAAACGCTCTTCGTACGATAGAATAAGAGAAGTTTCTTAATATCTGAATGTTGAAATCTTGATACATTCTCAATCACATGATCACCTATTTATAGATGTAGGTACATAATAGGTTGAAAAGTCATTCAAACTTATAATAATGAACATGCAGAAAATTAATAAAATGGTCAAAAAGGACCGAGTAGAATGGTCAAAAGACTATTCAATCTTTAGAATTCTGAACCCTATGAGTAGTAATTTGTCCCACATCAGTCCCTCCCACCTGAAAAGAACTCGCCCTCGAGTGATTCGGATAGAGAGATGGTTCGGTGGGAAAATAACGAGACAAATCTGCCACGTTGAATGTTTTCGAGATACCCATCGACTCAGGCAAGTCCACCACATAAGCATTATCATTAATCTTATGCACAATCTTGTAAGGACCATATTTCTTTTGCTTTAACTTATGCTAATGCCCAACTGGGTAACGTTCACGACGAAGGAAAACCATCATCTCGTCGCCAACCTCGAACAAATTAACTCGACGATGTTTATCAGCAGCTTCTTTGAATTTCTGATTAGTTTCCAACAACTTCTGTCGAACCTCTGTTTGAACATCCAGCGACTCTTTAGCCAAATTTGCAGCAGCGGTACTTTTTCAGTAACTTGTGGCAATTTCACCAAATCTACAGCATGTCGTGGTGGCTTTTGATAAACGACGGCGAAAGGTGATCTTCCCGTCGAACTATGAATAACATTATTGAAGGCAAATTCTGCTTGTTGCAAAGCATGATCCCACTATTTTGGTCGATCCCCGCAGATTCAACGAATCAGGTTCCCAAGGGTTCGGTTGACAACTTCAGTCTGCCCATCGGTCTGCGGGTGTGCTGTGCTACTGAAATTTAGAGAAGTATCAAATATACGCCACAAAGTAACCCAAAAATGGCTGAGAAACTTAGTATCTCGATCGGAGGTAATGGATTTAGGCACCCCATGCAGACGAACCACATCTCGAAAGAACAATTGGGCAATGTGTGAAGCACCTGATGTCTTCTTGCAAGGAATAAAATGCACCATTTTGGAAAATCTGTCAACCACCACGAAGACAGAATCAACCCCGCGTTGAGTCTGGGGTAGACCAAGGACGAAATCCATGGACAAATCTTCCCAGATAGCTTCAGGAACAGGTAAAGGAGTCTAAAGGCCAGCCTGCCCCTTAGCCGTTTGGCAGACGTCTAACAAAACGCCCCACTTCTCTCTTCAATTGTGGCCAATAATACCGCTCCTCCAAACTAGTGATAGTCTTCTCTCGACCCAGGTGTCCGCTCAGCCCACCACCATGAAGATCTCGAATTAGTTTATCCCTCAATGAAGTACGCGGAATACACAAACGATTTCCACGAAAGAGATACCCTTCATGTTCATAGTAATCTTCAAAAGGAAGCTTGCCCCATATCTCACTGAAATCATCATCATCTTTATATAATTCACGATGAATTTCAAAACCCGTGACTTCTTGGCTCATTGTAATTAACAAAGCTGCACGTCTACTTAATGCGTCAGCAGGTTTATTTTGAACACCGGACTTGTGCTTCAAAGTGAATGGGAACTGCTGCAAGTAGGCGACCCACCTGGCATGCATTTTACTGATGTTCTTCTGGCTATTCACATACTTCAAAGCTTGGTGGTCAGTATATAAAACAAACTGATCTTGAAGAAGGTAGTGCTCCCAATGCTTCAAGGCTCTGAAGACAGCATAGAATTCTTGCTCATAGGTCGACCACTTCTGTCGCAGTTCACTCTCAATTTCTCACTGAAGTAAGCGATTGGTCTTCCTTCTTGAGATAACACAGTGCCAATTCCCATACCATGCATCACACTCCACCACAAATAGCTTCTCAAAGTTGGGAAGTGCAAGTACTGGGGCTGTGCAAAGTTTCTCCTTAATGAACTCAAAACTCTCCGTTTGCTCCGTTCCCCATCGAAATTTTCCTTTCTTCAAGCAGTTAGTCAAGGGTGCCATAATTGTACTGAAATTCCGAATGAATCGTCTGTAGAAAGTAGCTAGCCCGTGGAAGCTACAAATTTCTGTCATGGACTTTGGGATTGGCCACTCCCGAATCGCCGTAACCTTTTCTTGGTCCACACGAATCCCTTCACCACTACAGTTTATTAACCTGCAATACCACCAAGACTTGCCGCAAATGCTCCATGTGCTCAAGTTCGTTAGCACTATAAATCAAGATATCATCAAAATAGACCACAACGAATTTGCCCGTAAAAGGTTTCAATACCTCATTCATTAATCGCATGAAGGTATTGGGAGCATTTGATAACCCGAAAGGCATAACGAGCCACTCGTACAATCCCTCCTTTGTTTTTAAAGCGGTCTTCCACTTGTCCCCCGGTTTTATGCGGATTTGATGATAGCCGCTCCGCAAATCAATCATGCTGAAAATCTTTGCGCCCGATAAGTTATCCAGCATATCCTCAAGTCGCGGTATGGGGAACCTGTATCGCACAGTAATTCTATTTATCGCTCGGCTATCTACGCACATGCGCCACGACCCGTCTTTCTTTGGAGTAAGTAGTGCTGGAACGGCACAAGGGCTCATGCTCTCTTGGATTTGAACCTTGTGTATTAACTCCACCATTTTCTGTAATATCTCACTCTCCTTTGGGCTCATTCGATAATGCGGTAGATTTGGTAAGGTGGCTCCAGGAACCAAATCAATTGCATGTTGAATATTTCTCATTGGTGGTAATTCGGCAGGGAGCTCCTCCGGCACCAGCTCCTGGAATTCCTTGAGCAATTCACGTACAACATCAGGAATCTGATCTGTTGACTCAGCCAGCCCTGTCAAAAACACCGCCTTCATCACTAAGGCATGAAGCTCCTTGGTACGACGTGCATCCGCTACCAGATCTGATCCAGATCGTGTAAGGGTCAAGAAACTCGCTGCCTCATGTTGCTCGGTCTGCTTCTTGAAACCTAATGGTAGCAATGTTATTTTCTTACCATCTTTTGAAAACTGATAAATATTCTTCCGCCCGTCATGAGTAGTTCCCAGATCAAACTGCCAAGGCCTGCCAAATAGCAACTGACAAGCATCCATATCTACCACATCACAAATAACCTCATCCTTATAGTATTTACCAATGGATAGGGGAACACGACACCTCTCTTTCACCTTAATTCCCTCCCCCTTCGTAACCCAGACAATGCTATAAGGTTCAGGATGTTTCTCAAAAGGTAGTTTCAACTCATTAACCAGATTTCGAGAAATAATATTTTCGCAACTACCACTATCAATAATCAGTTCGAAAATATGATTAGAAATCGTGCACCTGGTTCGGAATAATGCATTCCTCTGTGAATCATTGATTCGTGGCGAGAGTAAGACCTTTCGAACCACTAAGGCTTGTTGCACATCGTCCTCATCCCCATTTGGTTCACAAATCCCCTCCTCATCGTCGTACTCACCGGCTTCATTATCAAAATCTCCCATATTAACGGGGCGACGTTGTGGGCAATTATTTGATCGATGTCCATTCTCCTGACATCTGTAGCACTTATCTCCGATTGTTCTCGCATATGGATTATTGTTTGGCTTCTTAACGGGCTCTTTCTCTACCATCACATGTTTACCAGGATTGGAAGTGTTTTCAGTATTAGGCTTAGGATTAGGATTTACCCTTTCGCAACTGCTCCTGCGAGCCTCTTCTCGCCCATGTTGAAACTCCACGGTTTCTGCTCGTTGTGCCGAGCCTCACTAAGGGTAAGGATAATTTGGCATCCGATCTTATCACGAATAGCTGGCCTCAACCCATGAATATACCTCGCAACTTGTTGCCCCTCGGTCTCCATCAGATTGTTACGTGAGGAAAGGCGTAAAAATTCTGTAGTATACTCAGAAACTGATTTTTGTCCTTGTATCAACGTCTTGTACTGGTGGAATAAGAATTGATCATAATCTGGAGGAAGGAACCTGGCCATCAACATCCTTTTCATCTTTGTCCATAATCTGATCGGCTGTTTTCCCAAACGTCGTCGTTGGGCCTGGTTTTGTTCCCACCCGATGACGCACCTCCTTTTAAACGATAAACCACCAACTTCACTTGCTTGTTTTCAGGTATTTCAGCATAATCCAAAAACCTTTCAACTTCTGCCATCCAATCCAGAAATTCTTCAATATTGAAATTCCCGTTGAAGGAAGGAAGATCCGTCTTCAACCGAAATTCATTTTGCCGATACGGTCGATTTCCTCTATGGTTAGGATTCCACTAAAGATTTCTGCCACTTCTTCATCAGATGATTCATCCTCGTAGGCCTGAAATCCCCGTGGTTGTTGTGGAGCCCCATGATAGATTTGGTCGGCATGAGCAACTCTCCTGCCTCCAGTTCTGCCATTCGGGTTACCCCGGGCAGCTTGCAAATCTGCCTCTGTGCGTTCAACACGAACTGATAGTGTTTGAAGTGCTGTTGCAATTCTTTGAACCTCTCTGAGCACGTCAGCAAGAGAAGGTTCTCTGTCGTCAGGCATTGCCAAGGAGAAACCTAGGCTCTTGATACCAACTGACACGGGAGATAATTCGTAGAAGACAAACGCTCTTCGTACGATAGAATAAGATAAGTTTCTTAATATCTGAATGTTGAAATCTTGATACATTCTCAGTCATATGATCACCTATTTATAGGTGTAGGTACATAATAGGATGAAAAGTCATTCAAACTTATAATAATGAACATGCAGAAAATTAATAAAATGGTCAAAAAGGACTGGTCAAACTTTAGAATGGTCAAAAGACTATTTAATCTTTAGAATTCTGAACCCTATGAGTAGTAATTTGTCCCACATCATACGGTATCCCGAAAACCCTAGGTATGATTTAAACATAAGAACTCCCAAAGATTACGCAACAAAAACCTTAGCTTGGTGAATAGCCACAAACGGGGTGATGAACCGTTTGATAAGTTAAATTTGAATTTTCGATCCGCCTTTCCTCTTCGACTCGATAACTTGGCCCCCTATCATATGGCCTTACTATGACTCAACATAAAATAAAAGACTTAAACATAAATATTAATGAAACTAAATTAAGATAAATGAATACAAGAACTCGAACACGAGTCTTCAAGAACTCCAGGAGTTCGTATTTGAGGCGTCGGATCCTCGTGAACTGATTCTCATCAACTTTAGACCTCACTTTGATTTAGTTTTGGTCAAACTTTTATATTCCTTCATTGTCTTTAAGTTTCCACGGTGTGGGTGGGGACATGGAAGAAGCTAAAGTTGGTAATTGTTGCCTTAGGAAGCTACTGAAATAAGGGAGAAAAGAGTATGTTTGGGGAATGAACACCAAATGTAGAATCTCACCTGGCAAAGATTATCTAACCTTTTTAGCACTTCCTATTGCTTGTCGATTCCTCTTTCTAGCTATCAATATTTTATGTTATTTTAGTCGTCAGTTTTATGTTTTATGTGTATATATAAACTATGTTGGTTGAGGTCTTCATGTGTGTGTGTGTGTGTGTGTGTGTGTATCTTTCAATATACATGGTACAGTTAAACCTCGATAAATGAATGTTCGATAAACGAATAATCTCGTCAAATGAATAATTTTCTTTGGTCCCAACTTTTTATAACATGTTCAAATTTTCTTTCGATAAATGAATAATTTCGCTAAATGAATATTTTTCTCCGGTCCCGATCATATTCATTTATCGAGGTTTTACTGTAATTTTTAAATATCAATAACTGCACTGGAGTTCAACTTCCATACACCATATATGTGCAAAACTTGATAAAGGGTACAAATTACATTCTGTTGCCTTGATGTTTTCTCTCATTTTTATGTTTTCAGCTATTTCCATCATCTTTGTACGACTTGCTGGAGCAAAGTTTGCCCTTCTATAACTTGTTAAAGCGCTATGTGAGACAGACCACAGAAAAATTTCCCCGTCCCCCTCTTTCAATTCCTGCCAATGACAAGTTGCTTGCTTGGGTTGGTGATGAGGTTTTGCCTCGTGAAAGTGCAAAGGTATAGTTTGCTCTTCATGTATCAAAGAAGTATCAAGCTTCCTTTCATTCTTTCTCGTGAGAGGTTTATGATATTCGTGTAACATTTTCAGGTGTCAGTGTTTGACTCAGTCGTTCAAGGTGGTGACGCCGTTTGGGAGGGTCTCCGAATTTATGACGGGAAGATATTCAAACTGGAGGAACATTTAGACAGGTTAGTAGTTACTGAAATGAGAGAAATAAAAAAGTAAAAAATGTTGTTGTAGGTTATTAATTTGTCGTCTCACCAGCGAATAAAGAACTGCTGATATAATACAAGGTTATTTTTGCAAGTATTTGATTTGGGGTTTAAAACTTGTCCCCCCAGTTTGAAGTTATTTAGTGGGAGAGTTGGTTAGTAAATGTAATCAGACAATTTCATGTTTTAATGGCTACAAGGGATTGGTAACGGGATTATTATTGGAGTTGTACTTGGCTTAGAATATTTCATGTCAAGTAGTTGGTCGCTTGCCCAATTACTCGCAAATGCTTTAAGTTACCATGTTGACAAGTAGGTAGAGGGTCCATAATCTTTGTATGACATTTTCCATTACCAATGAATATCTCTTCTTACTTAATGTAGTTGTTGATGTAAATCAGATTAAGAAATCAAGATACTATGATAAAGTAGATAGAGTAGTAGAGAAGAAGCTGTATATCAATTGTATATAATCAGGAGTGCAAGTTGCCTTTTATAAGACAAACAAGCTTGCTGTCTACACTTTGTACGGTATAAAGGTGAAACTTAGCCTCTAAGATTATGACATATGTGATGATGTCATCTATTGACAACATGCACATATTCTAACACTCCCCCTCAAGTTGATGCATATATACCACTCAATGCCCAACTTGCCAATAAATGGATGGAGCTTGTTTTTAAATAAACCCTTAGTTAACACGTCAGATACTTGATCTTCCAATCTTACAAAGTGATACTAATGATATCATTGTTGATATCAATCTCAATATGCTTAGTTCTATCGTGTTGAACTGGGTCATGAGCGATGTCAATAGCTGCCTTGTTATCACAATTCAACTTCATAGGAGTCGTCGATGCTAGTCTCGATTCTGTTTTGAACATTGTTCCTATCCGATCCATAATAATTCACGTACTCCTTTAGCCATAGCTATATACTCTGCTTCAGTACTAGATAAGGCAACCACTGGTTGCTTCTTGCTTCACCAAGTAATATGTTGCCTCCAACAAATGTGTAATATTCTGAAGTGGAGCGTCTGTCATCTAAACATCCAGCCTAGTCTGAATCTGTATAGCTCTCAATCTCGAGATGTCTGTTTTTAGTAAACATCACTCCCTATCCTGGAGCAGCCTTAAGATACCTTAGCATCATGTAAATTGCTTCCAAATGAGGCTAATGAGGATCGTGCATGTATCTGCTCACAACTCCTACTGTGTAAGCTATGTCATGTGCAAGATATATGAGCCTTCCGACCAACCTCTGACTAGTTGAAGGTGTGCTCATTCTGTCAACTGCCTCATCTCCACAGAGCTTATGATTTGCTTCTATAGGAGAATCACCCGGTTTACAACCCAACATACCCGTTTCAGTCATAAGGTCAAATGTATATTTTCTTTGTGAAAGGAAGATGCCACCGGGACTTTTGGAGACCTTAATACCAAGGAAATACCTTAGTTTTCCCGAGTCTTTCATCTCGATCACGGAGGCATTTCTCCGTTTAACTTGTGCAGTCTCACAAGTGTCGTTTCCGGTGATTACAATATCATCAACATAGACAATCAACACAGTGATCTTTTCACCTTTCCGTTTTACAAACATGGTGTGATCTGAGTTTACTCTGTTTGTAGCCAAATTTTACCATAGCTTTGTGGAACTTACCAAACCAAGCGCTTGGTGATTGTTTCAGTCTATAAATAGCTTTCTTCGATCTCCGCACCTTCCCTACTGTTGCTGATGAGGAGAAGCCAAGAGGAATGTCCATGTAGACTTCTTCTTTTAGGTCCCCATGTAAGAAGGCGTTTTACATAGAACTGTTGAAGTTCCCATCCAAGGTTTGCTGCACAAGATATCAAGACGCGAATAGAGGCCATCTTTGCTACTGGGGCAAAAGTCTCTTGGTAATCAATCCCCGTAGATCTGAGTACCCCTCTTGCCACAAATCTTGCCTTATATCTTTCAACTAATCCATCCTTGTTTTTTTTGGAGTGAACACCCATCTGCATCCAACAAGTTTCCTTCCATCTGGGAGAGTAGTTAAATACCAAGTATCATTCTGTTTCATTGCATTCTATCTCTTCTATCATAGCATCTTCCCATTTAGGATCACAGCTAGCATCCTCCCAGTTATGTGGAACAGGAATACTAAACAAGGAGGACACAAAAGCAAGTGAAGAAGGGGACAATGAATTATAGGAAACAGAGTTAGAAATAGGATGGTTAGTACAAGAACGGACACCCTTTATGATAGCAATAGGAAGATCAGGATTGTTATCATTATCGGGCTCAACCGGAGGATCTGTCTCAAGGTCAGAAGTCTTTGGATGTGGTAAAGTAGTGACATCAAGCATTCTTCTCGAATATGTAATCAAACCTGGTCTATTCAACCTGTTACTCAAATCATTTAACTTACTACTCCTAGGGTCGCTAGCCATGAGACACTCAGGATTATGTCTACCCCTCCCAACGGAAAGACATAGCAATCAATCACGAACTCCGCCCCATTCAGCACTATCGAGACCCCGCGACATACACCTTCAATCTGACCCTTCTGCCCATCCCCCAGACAAACAACAGATTGCCCTGAACGATCCACGAATAAACCTCGTTTCTGAGCAACTTTCGGCGACCGGAAACAGCTGTTGGCCCTACTGTCAATCATAACTAATACCTCGGTCCCCTCCATTCCTGTCATTTTCATAGTCTGCGGTCCATCTATACCCCCGAGCTGTAACATGCGACAAAATTCTAATACCTGCAACTAGGGATCCTCTGTCAACTCGTTTTCCAACCCAAAACTCGGCGGTTCTCCCAATTCTGATGCTGGCGGTGGGTCATCCCTCGGGATCGAGAACAACGACCTGAAGAACCTTAGCTGCGCATTTATGCCCTGGAAAATAGCGTTCCTTGCAACGGTAATACTCACCCTTAGCCCTCTTTTTGAGATATTCTTTTTTTGACAACTGCCGTGGTGGTCGTCCTCCCGACTGGTTGACTGAGGAGGTTAACGAGCTGTTATCCCGTGGTCCAGTCGACCCTTTACTGCCGACTCCTGTTACTGACCGCCCTCCACTAAAAGCCCCTTTTGATTTGTGAATTTATTATATTGGCTTGTTTCCTCTCTCGCTGGATAGTTTACGCCCCCTGCCGGTTTGAAAGGCGTCGTCATCATGGAACGACTAAGTCCTCTCACCGCTCCCAGCTCTCGTTCAATCTCACGTGCCTAGTGTATAATGTCAAACAAGTCCTGTGCATCCCTCGAACGAATTCTCAGCCGGATTTCGTCTTTCAACCCATGCAGAAACATCCCAAGGCAGTAGTGGTCTGCAATCCCCGGAACCAGTACCAATCGTGAAATGAATAGGTCCGCGTACTCACTCACTGTGCCTGTCTGGTGTGTATACAAAAGGGTTTCAAAGGTATTGGCCATAGGATCGTCGCCATACCTTCTTAGTAATTCTTGTTTCAGTTGTGCCCAGGTCATATGCGGGAAGCGAGATTGAGTCCACTAAAACAGTGCAAGGCCCCCCCTTCCAGCGTTAAGGGCTACGTCCACTTTGTTCTTTTCCGGCGTATTGTGAAGCCGAAAATAGTGTTCACCCCGAGCTAACCAACCTTTGGGATTCGAGCCGTCGAACATCGGCAGTGAAACGCGGCCTGATGCCGCGACTGCCTCCGCCACGACCTGGACTCCCCGCGGCGGCGCTCCAGACGCGATTAGGTCTGACGAATCATCACGCGATCCACCTGTGCCGCGGTTGCCGTTCTGCTGGTTGTGCACCGATTCCCGATCCTGCTGCTCTGCGTCCCGTTCGGTCGAGCGACGTCCGCCGCGCGCTACGTCGGCCAGTAGCGCAGCGATTTTGTACAATTTGGCCGCTAGGGTTACAACCTCCGCGGACAATTCTTCGCTCCCCTTCTCCATTGCTGCCAATCGATTTTCTGAGTCCATCCGTGTAATTGATCGTGTATTGGGCATTAACGCACGCTCACCGCACCAAATTGATAGAGTAAAGAGGAATTGAAAGATTAATCCAATAGAAACGACGAAACAATCAGGAGACTCTTCTGCCTAAGCACCAGGTGCTGATAGTCTTACTATGGTTTTTCAATGAATAGAAATAAAGGCCTACGTTACTTATTTATACCCGCGCAGGGGCCTATAATAATAATACCCTAATTACTCAAAAGACCTAATAATAATAATAATCAGTCGCGGCCCTGCTCGCTGCCCGGCTCCCTAGCCCGCTCCGCTTTTGCCTTTCCTCGCCTTTGATAAGCTTGATCCATAATATTATCTCCCTCCTGTGTCGATCTGCTTGCTGCCTCATTCTGTTTTGAGCCTGCTGCAATTGCTCCTTTAATACACTGAGCCACTCATTTCTTTCTCCAGTCAAGTCTGTTACTTCATCCATCTTGGTTTTCTCTTTTCTGCATATCCCCTCTCACCACTGGTGGTGGTTTTCTGCCATATAGTGCTTGGAAATGAGTCATTTTAATGGCTGAGTGGTAATTGGTATTATACCAATACTCTGCCCATGTCAGCCATTTCACCCACTGCCTTGGTCTTGTGCGTGTCATACATCTCAGATAGGTTTCTAGGCATCTGTTAACCATCTCAGTTTGACCATCATTTTGTGGATGGTAGGCTGAGCTGAATTTCAATTTTGTTCCTATCAGCTTGAATAGTTCAGTCCAGAATCCACTCAAGAACAATCTGTCTCTGTCTGATACTATTGTTGTAGGGAACCCTGCAGTTTCACAATTTCCTTCAAGAAAATTTCAGCTACTTCCTTGGCAGTACATGGATGAGCTAATGCCATGAAATGGGCATACTTAGTGAGCCTGACCATGCCTCCTGACTTACGCAACCCCCTATCCATAGATATGTCACTCCACACTTGTTGTGGGATGGGTAGGGGTTGCAATAACCCGGCAGGGCTCGATGTTTGATGCTTGTTTCTTTGGCAAGTCTCACATCCTTGCACATAATCCTGGATCTGTTTCCTGACCCCCTCCCTGAAAAAAAGACTGGGAATCCTTTTATAAGTCCTGAAGTAGCCTGAATGACCCCCCATGGCAGTCATAGAATTCTTTCAAAATAAGAGTGATCTTAGGAGACTTGGCAGGTAGCACTAACTTGCACTGGTAGTACAATCTTCCCTTATATCCTTTCCTACTGACAAGTCCTGTATCAGATTTTGCAATATCTAATCCTGTGCTATCTCATCCTCCAATTCTTCCCATTCAAAAAACTGCACAGATGTTAGACTAGCATGCTGCATTTTTCTGGAGAGAGCATCAACAACTTTACTTTCAATTCCTGGCTTGTACTTGGATTTCAAAATCAAATCCTAACAGTTTAGAAATCCAATGATATTGTTCCTCAGCCATGAGACTCTGATATGCCCGAAATTTCACGCACTTTTGGTCAGTGTGTATTACAAAATGTCTTCCCAACATATAATGCCTCCACTTTTGGATGGCTAAGACTACAACCATGAGTTCCCTTTCATACACTAATTTCTTACTCCCCCTTTCAGATAATATTTGGCTCCTGTAAGCTACTGGTGTTCCCCTCCCCTAGCCCTTGTCTTGAGGCATCTGTCTCAATCACAAATTCTTGTGCAAAATCTGGCACAGCCAGCACAGGGATTGTAATCATGGCTTGTTTGAGTGCCATAAATGCTGCCTGGGCTTCCTTACTCCAAAGGAATTGATCTTTTTTAAGCAACTGTGTTAATGGCCAGGCTAACTTACCATAATCATTTACAAATTTTCAGTAACGCCTAGAAATCCCCTCAATCATTTGAGATCCTTAGGAGTAGGCCAATCACACACAGCTTGGACCTTGGCAGGGTCAGCAGCATAGTTGTTAAAGGCGAGAGGCGCACAGAGGCGCAAAGGCTGCCCTAGCGCCCGAGGCGAGAGGTGCAGAGGCGCAAAATTAATTAAAAAATAATAAAAAAACATAATTCATGTAATTAAGTCTAAGAATTCCATAACATAAAGTTTAACTTCAACTTCAATAATAAATCACATAATCAACAAAAACCAACATATAACCAACAAAAACCAACACACAAAAGACATGTTTAGGTAACACTTCTTAAAGAGATAAATGACAAATAATTAAAATAAAACAGAAAATTTAATAAAAACAACATAAAAGAGACATAAAATACTATAAGAAATGCATTATAAGAAAGAAAGGGATATAAAATTAAATATAGATAACAATATTAATCAAATGAGAAATTAAAAAATAATGAAAAAAAACAGAAAAATAAACATAAAAACAGAAAATATAATCTTTAGATACAAAAAAACTGAAAATATGATAAATCATATCACATATTAATCAAATGAGAAATTAAAAAATAATGAAAAAAAACAGAAAAATAAACATAAAAATAGAAAATATAATCTTTAGATACAAAAAAGCTGAAAATATGATAAATCCTATCACATATTAATCAAATGAGAAATTAAAAAATAATGAAAAAAAAAACAGAAAAATAAACATAAAAACAGAAAATATAATCTTTAGATACACAAAGCTGAAAATATGATAAATCATATCACATATTATATTATACAATAAATTGCCAACAAGAAAACTGAAATAAAAATAAAAAAATAGCCAAAACTTACCAGTAAACCCTAATTTTGAATTCTCTAATATATAAAATCTAATATATATTAATATATATATATATATAATTATTAAAGGTTGAAAATGAAGATGGGAGAGAGGCGCGCCTCAGCGCGCCCTCGGAGGCGCGCTAGGCGCACAAAGGCGCCCGCCTCCCTTCCCGCGCCCGCCTCGCCTTCCAGGAGGCGCTGCTCTTGGCGCCCCTAGCGCCTCGTGCCTCTAACAACTATGGTCAGCAGATACTCCTTGGTTAGATATAATGTAACCCAAGTAGTCTAGCTTTCTTTGACCAAAACTGCACTTCTTTCTGTTGATGACTAATTTATGTCCGTGCAGCATTTGTAACACCTTTTTTAAGTGTTCCACATGTGCTTATATGCTGGGGCTATATACTAGTATGTCATTAGAGAAAACTAGAGCAAATTTCCTTAGGTAAGGGTGCAGAACTTGATTCATGAGAGATTGAAATTATTGAGGGTGCACTGGTGAGAGCAAAAGGCATCACCAGAAATTCATAATGACCCTCATGTGTCCTGAAAGCAGTCTTATGCCCATCTTCCTTCTTCATTCTTATCTGGTGGTATCCAGATTTCTAGTCCAATTTGCTGAATACCTTGGCCCCTCCCAGCTCCTCCAACAACTCCTCTATAATGGGAATACAAAATGTATATGGAACAGTAAGCTTATTCAAAGCCATGTAGTCTACACAAAACCTCCATCCTCCTGAAATAACGCGCGTTAGCACACTATTAACGTGCGTTAGTCCACCTCAATTGCGTACGTTAGTTTACCATTAGCGTGCGCTAATGACCCATTCCAGAATCCAGAAAGCCTTCTGTCCATCCGGATTAGTGTGCGTCACGTACCCGAATAGCGTGCGCTAGTAACACGGTCTAGCGTACGCTAACTGCTACTTCCCAGTATTAAAATCGCGAAGTCCGGCCAGAACGGACACATCCCGATAGTCACAGATCTATTTGAGACAAATGACAAGATATACCTGCATGAGTCGTATTGGCTGAATGTGCTGGTGGAGTCATTTCTTGTCGTGATAGTAACTGATGGAAGGCACTGAGTTCTGAAGCAATCATTGTCTTTGTTGGAAGAGGATACTCCTTATGTGCTTCTAACGTCGTATGATGAGCACTATAGTGAATGCCCCCGCCAGTACCTCTACTGGATGAACCACCTAGGCTTCATCCTCCTCGTCCACGACTTCTCAAATGAGGGTGTAAAATATAACATGTCTCGCGTAAGTGGTATGGCTTATTACAATGATATTACCGGATAACATTTTTTTCACTCATCAAGGCAACTGGCATCTGTTCTATTTTGTCGGCCTGCAAAACACTTCCCGTGAGAAGTGCATATCAATCTGAAAGAGCCGTTGAGACCATACTTTGCTTTCGACTCTCCTCTAGCTGAACACGGCCATGTGCCTCCTCTACCGCGGGAAATGGAATTTGTCGGATAAGTTGATTTTTGATTGAATCGTGCTCAGCAGATAGTCCATCAAGAAACTTCATCACTCTTTCCTCCTGTACCATTTTTTGATACTTCTCTTGGTCTACAATATGTGTACACTCAAATATAGTGTAATGATCTGACTCCTGCCATAGTAATGTAATTTCAGAATAATACTCGGGTAGTTTCCGATTTCCCTGAATGACGTGCCATATCTTCTGTTTCACCTCAAATTGTTTGGCCATATTATGAGAATATGATAAAGTCCGGGTGATGGAATTCCACACGTCTTCTGTTTCCAGAAAGAGGTAACTTGTGCAAATATGTAACTCCATAGAATTAAACAACCATGAATTAACCATGGCATTTTCGCAATCCCAATCATCAAAACCTGCATCACTTTCTTTTGGTTTCTTGGCCTTCCCATTGACATATTTGATCAATCTATGAGACTTAAGTGCGAGGGTGCAAGATCTTGACCATTGTGAAAAATTAGTTCCCTTCAAATTTAGGATTTACAAACGGCATACTGCTAAATCTGGGTTTACTACCACTCAAAGTAGTATTATTACTTGTAACCGAACTATCCACATTATCCGACATTATTGATTAATTCGGAATAACAGGGAACCACTGGAACACCACAAAAAATTTCTTAAAACTTGTGGTAAAGCCTTGGCTCCCCCTTTTAAGCCATAATATATAATCCGCACTTTATAGACGCAGTATGTATACAGAGTATATATAATTATATATACACCACAATCAACAACTACTTCAACTTATCTTTTACATTGAAGGGATCGTAGCAACCTGGCATAAAAAAAGGTAAAGGGAGTAGCCGGAAAAAAGTTCCAGATTCTGAATCCGACTTCTTGAATTCGACAGAAAAATCTGCTTCTCTCTCCTGTATTGTATGAGCACTTGTGCTATATCCAGGGCTTAAATCTTTCGCTTCTCCGATACCATGATGTAAATCAGATTAAGAAATCAAGATACTATGATAAAGTAGACAGAGTAGTAGAGAAGAAGCTGTATATCAGTTGTATATAATACAGGAGAGCAAGTTGCCTTTTATAAGACAAACAAGCTTGCTCTCTACACTTTGTAGAGTATAAAGGTGAAACTTAGCCTCTAAGATTATGACATATGTGATGATGTCATCTATTGACAACATGCTCATATTTTAACAGTTGTTCATGGCTAAAATCGTAAGTTCAATCTAACCCAAAATGGTAGTACACTGAAGGCACTATTATACCACCTTTAAAGATTCTGTTTAGAACATAGTTTTCCTGTTTCTTCTTTTTTTATTTTGGTAAAGAAAACTATGAAAAGATAGTCACTTTCTTCAAACATTTTATTTTTCAAGTAATGTCAAAATGGGACATAAATCATAACATTCATTCTTTGATGAGGTCAAGATAATGGTTTGGAACTCATAATATGATCTAGTTAGATTCTTTTGGTATGATATATTCTTTATTTATTTTATATATATCTTTTTATTTTTTATTTTACATTTCACCTAATTGGATATAGAAATATTCTCATGTAGACGCCTATTTTCCATATCTTTAAATTATGTGATTTATGTATGTTTATGTCTGAGTGTGACTATGGATTCACATGTTTGTTTGTGTTTCTTGTTGTGTATAGATGAGTTGTATATAATTAACTTTTCTTGTGTCCAGGTTGTTTGACTCGGCAAAAGCTCTAGCTTTCAGTAATGTGCCAACCCGTGATGAGGTAATCGTTTACCTAGATCATTTCTCAACATTCTTCATTGAGCGTCTTTATTCTAGCTCTCTGTTATCGATACAACGCTGCTCATGATAACATGTACTCTTTATGCTTCAGGTGAAGCAAGCTATTTTCAAAATTCTAGTAAGGAATGGGATGTTCAATAACGCACACATTAGACTGACTCTGACTCGTGGAAAGAAGGTATGCCTGGCTTTGATTTTATTTTAGCTGCTGATCAAGTGCGCACTGAAACCCGGTATGATATCCTCTAATTTTATTTTCAACCTTTTATCTTATAGTTGGACATACAAGGTAATAGAAACAAAAAAGTTGCATTAGGGCCATGTCTACTTAATTATTATTGGGTGGTCAATATAGATTTTGGTTGGGTATATTCATGCTAGTGAAACATGAGCACATACATGAAAAGCATCACCGAAGATAATTTTGTTCTGTTGAAAACCTGGACCTGTAATTGTCTTTCATGATAGCAATGCTATTTCATGTCTCTTTTAAGTTTTCCTAAACATATATGGTTTCAGCTGTGCTTTTACTCATTCCAATATTTGTTTCATAGGTGACTTCGGGAATGAGTCCATCATTCAACCTCTATGGATGTACTTTGATTGGTAAGATGCAATTTGTACCCTGTAGTAATTAAGTATGCATGTCTAGCATTTTCCATGGAGTTTTGTCAGAATTTGGGACTGCTGCTAGTGACATTTTCCGTTAAGTTGTCTTTTGAAAATAACAAATGTCACATTGAGGTTGTGTTTGTTTTACTAATACTCCACTGCAATAGTGCAATAGGTGTAATTTGTAAAATAGAGCATATGATACGAGGTTTTGTAATTTTGGAAGCTAAATGAGTCTTTTTTTGAAAGGCTAAATCTTATGGTCAATGTTTGTGGTTATCCCGTAGTAAGGAAAGGTAAAATCTGGAAGAGATTAAATAAGCATATTTCTTCCAAGCTTTCTTTAATTAATTTGAGAACGCGTTTTGTGTTCATGGAACGCATGCTACGCGATTTTTGATCCATTGAAACATTTTTCAAATAATTAATGTAATCATCAAAATTCTGTTTCGTTGCACTGGAAATGCATTTGCTTCTTACTGGGTTTTGGATTTTCCCTTTTTCTTCTCCAAAAACATAGGAGAGATCACCCGAACTGTTGGATGTAATAACTGAATGTCAGTTTGATTCACTTCAATTGTTATATGCTCCCGCCATTGTCTCAGGTTGAACTTTGACCATATATTATCTTATTAAAATAATCATAAAACTTTACAAAAATTATACTGCTAGATTCGCATTAAAAATATTTTTATAACTTTTTTTTTAATATTTTGTGTCATTTATATTTTGAGAGATAATCTATGGTCAAACTTCAACCTGAAAAAAGAAAAACATCAATTAATATGAAACGGGAGGTAGTGTGTGTTTGTGTATATGTTGCAGTCACTCGCTTGCTCATGTTTGTCCCCAGATGGATCCGAAAAAAAGTGATTCTGCACTTTGAACATCAAAACATTAGATGTTTTGAATGCTCAACTCTGTACCCATGTCTTTGTTTGTTTGTTAAGCACCATTTATTCTTGATTTTTTTGGAAAAACTTATAACGTGTAAATTTCATTGTTAAACACCTAGTGCTTGCTGAATGGAAGCCACCAGTCTATGACAATGAAAGTGGTATAGTTTTGGTGACAGCAACCACACGCCGTAATTCACCTAATGTAAGGTCTTAAGTTACTTATTCATCAATTCTTATTTATGGAGAGACTCCCAACTGTTTTTTTTTTTAATTATATTGTATTGTCTTTTCTTGCATATTTTTTCACGTTTCTACCATTGGATGTGTCATCAAATGGATGATAGAAAATTGTGCTACTGTTGTTGCAAAATTATGTCAGGAGTTCATTTCATGTTCATGTGCATGTTATGCCTGTGAGCCCCATATGTGATCCAGTTGTAAGATTGCTCTTTGATAAGGTCATGAAAATGCGCTGTGTTGGGAAGTCAATTAGATGGCTATGTAAACAAGATGTGGTTTTTGTCTGATTTCTCCCAAAACGAAATCATTACAAACTCAAAGTATTATTCTAGCTTGTATATATAGAGGTTGGAGTATCACATGGTCATTCATTCTTAGTATCTTTCAGTCATATTCATGTTTGTTATCACTCCTGACGTCCATTCATTCTTCAGTATTTGTTTAGCCTTCTGAATATTTTAGTCGATCATTTAACTGTAACAACCCCGTCCCAGGCCAGGACTGCAACAGTGCCGTGAATCCATTTCGGGGATCCACAAGGCATAAACCTGCAAACACAACAATACATCGACCGACCAGGTCACATAATAAAACCCCATAACTTGTATCGACCGACAAGGTCGATAAACAACACGTCTACCATTGAAAGACTACACCATAATGAAAACAATCCAACAGTACCTGTTTAACAATAAGCCGTACTCAAGAATATACAAACAAAACTTAACAGGAGGCAATATCACTGGTGCTCTATGTCTTCGTGCCCTCCCTGCGCCTGCTTGTCATGGAATCTGTACCTTAATACACAAACAATATATCTACCCCCGGAGGGGTCAACACCAGTCGGTGCAAGTACATTGATAGCATGAATATATATAACATGCAGAAAATGCAAAACACAACAGCAGTCATTCATGTCACGTCATTATTCCGGAACAATATGTATATCATCAATCAATAAAAGCCACAGGGCTATACCAGTATTACTCAACTTCATACCCCGAAGCCCTCGTCAAGGCGGTCCCCGGTTGGATAACCCGCCGAGTGATACGCTGGCTCAGCATAACGTACCTCGGAGCCCTCGTCAGGTGCATTCCCCGGTTTTACTCGGCCCACACAGTTCGAACGACCACGTTTAATTTACAAAACATCACTTTTCAAAAAGTTTGTCAAATCATTTTCATTTATTTTCCAATAACATCATAGTATAACATCAAATGCAAGATAATACATACAGCACGATCAAGGTACTTGCCTGGTAAATTTAGATATAGAAAGTTTCAATCAAGATGCGAATAAGATTCGGAACCCTGGGAGTCTAGAACGAGTAATACGATGTAGTCAATGTTAGGTCTAGCTATTCTTATCAAAACAATATTGAAATACCCAATTAAATCTCATTCGGGTATTTCGTCGGACATGTAGCTGACATTGGCGAGTAGGATGATTCAAACAAAAGATTGGATTTTCGTTCTGCTAGAATCGAAGAATAATCCCAGGACTCAAGTTATAAACAACAATTAATCAAAGATCTTGAAGAATAAGCTTAGGGTTCAGGGCTAGTTTTACCTTCAATTTGACGAAGACTACCGAAATCGATTGCAACAGACCTGATAACTTGATTCTCGGATGTTGATTACCTATTTATAACTTGATTCCAAGCTTTAAATCAAGATCATAGAGAGAGGGACGGACCTACTCGTCTTCAAGGATGAAAATGATCAAAATTGAGTTAAGGGTCGATTTTTTACCAAGACCCATCCTTAAGTCGGTTTAGGGGTATTTGGTAAAGTGCGTTGCAGCACACCGATACCCTAGTCTTATTTTCACTGTAACTTCTTCATCTGAACTCCGATTAACTCACTGTTTGAAGCATCGGAAAGCTACTCGATCCCTTGCAGTCCTGTAAAATTTCGTAATTTTTACATTTCTCAAACATTTTTGGTGAGTTTTCAAAGTTGACCCTTGTGCGTACTAGTACCAAATAGAAAAGCGGATTATATTCTCGTCACACCTTCGACATCCTTTTAGCATCTAAAGTTAGCGCATTACTCGATGACTAATAAAATACTATGTTCACCCCGACAACATTTATATGACAATTCACAAAAGTATAAAACTACACGGATATAAGGTGCAGGGCATCACATTAACGAGCCTTTGTGCGAAAAATTAAATGTGACCCTATAATTTTGTTTCCGAAGTATAATGTTTATTACAAATATCAATAATAAATCCTTTCGTAGAACATACCAAAGTTGTTAGAGGCGCGCCCGAGGTGCGAGGCGCTAGGGGCGCCAAGAGCAGCGCCTCCTGGAAGGCAAGGCGGGCGCGGGGAGGGAGGCGGGCGCCTTTGTGCGCCTAGCGCGCCTCCGAGGGCGCGCCTCTCTCCCATCTTCATTTTCAACCTTTAATAATTATATATATTAATATATATTAGATTTTATATATTAGAGAATTCAAAATTAGGGTTTACTGGTAAGTTTTGGCTATTTTTTTATTTTTATTTCAGTTTTCTTTTTGGCAATTTATTGTATAATATAATATGTGATAGGATTTATCATATTTTCAGCTTTGTGTATCTAAAGATTATATTTTTTGTTTTTATGTTTATTTTTCTGTTTTTTTTTTCATTATTTTTTAATTTCTCATTTGATTAATATGTGATATGATTTATCATATTTTCAGCTTTTTTGTATCTAAAGATTATATTTTCTGTTTTTATGTTTATTTTTTTTTTTTCATTATTTTTTAATTTCTCATTTGATTAATATGTGATATGATTTATCATATTTTCAGTTTTTTTGTATCTAAAGATTATATTTTCTGTTTTTATGTTTATTTTTCTGTTTTTTTTTCATTATTTTTTAATTTCTCATTTGATTAACATTGTTATCTATATTTAATTTTATATCCCTTTCTTTCTTATAATGCATTTCTTATAGTATTTTATGTCTCTTTTATGTTGTTTTTATTAAATTTTCTGTTTTATTTTTATTATTTGTCATTTATCTCTTTAAGAAGTGTTGAACCTAAACATGTCTTTTGTGTGTTGGTTTTTGTTGGTTATGTGTTGGTTTTTGTTGATTATGTGATTTATTATTGAAGTTGAAGTTAAACTTTATGTTATGGAATTCTTAGACTTAATTACATGAATTATGTTTTTTTTATTAATTTTTAATTAATTTTGCGCCTCTGTTCAAGAGGGCGCGCCTCTCGCCTCGGGCGCTAGGGCAGCCTTTGCGCCTCTGTGCGCCTCTCGCCTCTAACAACTATGGAACATACAAATTTAAAATAAAAAGCATACTGACAGTTCACTGTCACATCGTTAAATTCCTGCTCCTAAATTTTCTATGAATAATCTGTTGATAAGAATAAAAAATAATTATCAACTCTATGTTACCCCTCGTTACTTTCAATAATTTTCTCCACTTGAATTGATTCTTCATTACATGGACATCCAGCACATGTTTGATAAGAACTCAGTCGGTAGCCCCTCTTTGACTTTGAATAAATTGTTTACCGTTTCCTCTTTTTTTTTGGCGTTCGATTATACCATGGCGTTAGAAATCTTACAGTTCTTCCGGTCTGATTGGCTCGGCATTTGCACAGGTCACACGTGACCCGAAAGTCCAATGAGATTCAAATTTTCTAGTTGGAGCAACCTGTTTTGTTGATAATCAGGCATCATTGTTACTTTGTCCACAAAATTAGAGGCAAAACAGAGTATAACGGAAAGAAATCATAGGACGCAACAATCAGTCTATCGTATTCTACAAAACCCATATCTTTCTTGTACAACATAGTTAAAAAAAGAATGAAATCTCGAAAAAAAGGCCTACTTTATTAATTTATTCCTGTATGCAGGAGAGTAGTTAAAAAAATGAATTCTCTCAGAAACGACCTAATTAATTAAAATAAAATCCCAATAATTGAGAATTAAAATACATCAACGGGAACTGAACCGAGGTGGATAAGGTAACAAGTGTAACAATCAAACTTATTTACCAAGTAAACTACAACACAATTTTTGTAAATTAATGTATTTTTGCTATATATTCACTTATTATTTAAAAAAATATAAACAAAAAAATTGTCGGAGGCCCCGGACGGTCGGAGGGCCTGTACGGCAGCACCACTGACACACCCCCAGGGCCATCCCTGCATTTATTATTCCAGGGTTGAAATTTGAAATACATTCTTGATATTATGTCTCAAATCTATGTGTGGCAACTGTTTATGCAGTCTTAACAACTGCTAATTGGACTTTGTCTTTTTGCAGAATTTGGATTCAAAAATTCATCACAACAACCTTCTTAACAATATTCTTGCCAAGGTAGGATCTTAATTAGTTTGTTCCATCATCATGCAAAAAAAACTTGTGATCTGTATTTTACCGAGATCCAGAAAATATTTCTGTCTTGGTTTACTGGTTTAACATTGCAAGTATGTGTCTGTTTTGAATGCCCTGGAGAATTCTGTAGTAGTGCTGATAAATTATCTGTTAATCGTTTGTCATACTTAAGCAGTATTGTTTAGTTTTGACTCAGATGTTTTGACTTGGTGGTGCAGGTGGAAGGGAATAATTCACATGCTGACGATGCAATCATGCTCGACAAGGATGGTTATGTATCTGAAACTAATGCGACAAATATAGTAAGTTCTGTTAGTTTGATGATATAATCTTCTGTATTCCCATTCCCTTCGTCTCCTGTGGATGGCCACATGAAGTTTAGTTCACTTTTGACTGGCAGTGCGATGTTGCACACTGGAAACATGTTTTTTTTATCTTTTGTTATCAAATGAAACTTAATTGAAGATAATTTATCGAAGGACTTTTCTTTTGTCAAGTTCTCTCTTTTAAAATGTTGGTAATCACGCTCATGAAACTTCCTTCCTATTTAAGAAATCTACTTTTATCTGCTATTATATTCTTGTGAGGGGGTTATGTGGTGCAGGGGCCAGTTTGAGGTTGTTAATGTGAAGAGCTACGTACCACAATTTTTCTGGTTAACATGTATTATTGTTTTTTAATCTACTTGCATTTCTAAGAGGGTGGCTACAGAACCAGTAAACTTGTCAGTGGTCGACTAGTGAGCTCTATATTTATGGATGTCCTGCATCTTGTCTTTTGTAAATAATTATTAAGAAAATGATTTTACCTACTCTTGTTGCAGTTTCTGGTAAAGAAAGGCCATGTTGCAACACCTCATCCTGATTATTGTCTTCCTGGAATAACACGAGCAACTGTAAGATTAATAATAAAATATTTACTAATGAAGCACTGTTTTCTTTTATTTTTTTGTTTCTTGACCCCTTGTATCTTTTCTGCCATAACCAGTAGGGGTTTCTTACATGCTTGTGGTTATCATGATGATTCGAAATACATTTAGAAACGTTTTATGTAGCTATTGTGTTTTATCATTTACTCTCATATCCGTGTACACTAGGATTATACTGGTTTAGGACATATTAGCTTTCGCTGTTCATATTTTGATGTGGCATGAACACTCTGTAAATGTTTCTTTCTTGCATTAATGCGCACAATTTATTATTGACTCGAGTGTTACGGGACTTTGTGTATGGTTGAGTTATTCTTCTGCTGTAATTCCATCTACTGTGGCTGAATATCTCTTTACTGAGTCATTCTACGTTGAGATATAAGAACCTTTATATCTCTTTACTAGTGACTGAATATCAATGTATATGCATTGGTTTTTATTAGGTCACTGTTTTATCTTCTTCCAAATTGTACATGAAAAGAATTTTCGCTACATGTTTTTGTTCTTGTGTCAAATGAGCAAGGATCCATGGATCCACTTTCTTTCGGTATCTTGGATCTATTATCCAAAAGGATGGAGAGCTAGATGGCGATGTGACTCACAGAATAAAGGCCGGGTGGTTGAAGTGGAAGAGTGCCACATGGGTTTTATGTGATCCTACCGCACGGCAATTAGGCCTGCGCTGTTATATGGCATCGAGTGTTGGGCTGTAAAACAGTGTCATGTTCAAAAGATGAATGTGGCGGAGATGCGTATGCTACGATGGATGTGTGGTCATACAAAAAAGGATCGGCTCAGAAATGAGGTGATTAGAGAGAAGGTAAGAGTTGCGGCTATAGAAGACAAGATGATGGAGAATCGATTACGATGGTTTGGTCATGTGAGAAGAAGACCTGTTGATGCCCCAGTGAGGAGGCTAGAAAGTTGGGGAACAAGTAATGTTGTGAAAGGTAGAGGAAGACCCAAGAAAACTTGGATAAAGATGATTGAAAATGATATGCGGTTTCTTGGAATTGGAGAAAGTATGACGATAGAGAGGCAAATGTGGCGGGAAAGAATACGGATGGTGGATGGAATCTGATTTTTTTTTTTTAATCCATGTTATTTTATAATTTATTTTTCAGGATTTTTCATTTTTCATTTTTTTTTACATTCATTCTCTTTTTTTATTTGCTTTTTTCTCTACTTTTTCCCGCTTTTTCTCCTTTTATGTTATTTATGTAACGATCATTGACGGTTTCAAAGTTTGATTCATGTTAGCCGACCCCAAATCATTTTGGGACTAAGGCTTAGTTGTTGTTGTTGTTGTTGTTGTTGTTGTTGTTGTTGTTGTTGTTGTTGTTGTTGTTGTTGTTGTTGTTGTTGTTGTTGTTGTTGTTGTTGTTGTTGTTGTTGTTGTTGTTGTTGTCGTCGTCGTCGTCGTCGTCGTGGTGGTTGTGGTTGTGGTGGTGGTTGTGGTTGTGGTGGTGGTTGTTGTTGTTGTTGTTGTTGTTGTTGTTGTTGTTGTTGTTGTTGTGGTTGTGGTTGTGGTTGTGGTTGTGGTTGTGGTTGTGGTGGTTGTTGTGGTGGTTGTGGTGGTTGTGGTTGTGGTGGTTGTGGTTGTTGTGGTTGTGGTTGTTGTTGTTGTGGTTGTTGTTGTGGTTGTCGTGGTTGTGGTTGTGGTGGTTGTTGTTGTGGTTGTTGTGGTTGTTGTTGTGGTTGTGGTTGTGGTTGTGGTTGTTGTTGTTGTTGTGGTTGTTGTTGTTGTTGTTGTTGTTGTGGTTGTGGTTGTGGTTGTGGTTGTGGTTGTGGTTGTTGTTGTTGTTGTGGTTGTTGTTGTGGTTGTGGTCGTGGTCGTGGTCGTGGTCGTTGTGGTGGTGGTCGTTGTGGTGGTGGTCGTGGTGGTGGTGGTGGTGGTTGTTGTTGTTGTTGTTGTTGTGGTTGTTGTGGTTGTTGTTGTGGTTGTTGTTGTTGTTGTTGTTGTTGTTGTTGTTGTTGTGCATATTTGAGATACTACTTTGTGCTGAATCTATATGATTTACTTTTGAAGATTACTAAGAAAAATGTATGCGCATATTATTATGCTTTATAAAATGATACTTGTGTTTTTGTAGGTGATGGAACTTGTGGTCAAGGAAAAATTGGTTTTAGCAGAGCGGCGTATTAGTTTATCAGAGTTCCACACTGCAGATGAGGTCTATAATGAGTAAAATAGATTTTTTTCTTTATTTTTGTGGATATACAGAAGTACAAATGTTCACCTATTTATAGAGGGAGAAGTAACTAGGCTTACAATGTCAACTAAATGTTCACCATTAACAGAGGATTCTTTGTCTCCCTACAATAAACAAAGAAAAATCCTAATCTATCTGGAAAATAAAAATATACTCAAGGAATGAAAATTCAACAAACAAAACCTCAACATTTAACAAGCTAATCTTCAACTCTCTCTCCCTCGCAAGCTGGAACTTATCATATCCAACTTGTTACAGAGAATCTTTTTTCTATTAACGCTTTAGTGAAGACATCAACAACTTGGTTAAATGAAGATCCTTTTCAGCCTGCTTGGTACTCCTGAACTTACTCTTCAACTAGAGGAAGCACCTAAAAGAATGGAGTGGCTCATTACACACTCATGAATAATGTGACAAACCTCAATTTGCTTGATCATTTCATGAAAAAGCAGGTTACTTGCAATGTGAACCTCTGCTTGGTTATCACAATACATGTGAAGTGGTTCAATTTAGATGGACCCTAATTCTTCAAGCAGATTCTTCAACAATAACATCTCAATCACAGTGTGAGCCATGCCTTAATACTTAGCCTCAGTTGTTGCTCGATAGTTTGTTTCTTACTCTGTCATGTTACTAGATTCCCCCCTACGCTGAAGTAGAGACCGTATGTCAGTCTCTGGTCCGACATAGTCGGCACGAGAATAAGCTTTGACCTTAAGATGCCCATTTTTCTTAACTCTTAAGCTTCAACCCTTTTCCTGGAGATTTCTTGATGTACCTAAAAATCGTAATGGCGGCATCCCAGTGACCTTGCTTCGGCCTATCCATAAAACGACCGATGATTCCAACTGAAAAGAGATGTCAGCTCTCGCTACTGTTTTAGATGAGTTTACCAACAAGCATTGTTATCACGACGCCAAGTCGAGCGAGTACCTTCGAGAAGACTAGTCGACAAATCGCCTAGTCATGACTAGTCGACAAGTCTTTCGTATACTCATGTTTACTAGATTAAATATGACATAATTAAACATTATAATATAAGTTCAAATTCAACAAAACTAACACGATAATAAGTTCAAATTCGACAAATACCCATGATATATCCTAGTCACTACATCATCGTAATAATAATATCCATAATAGATCACAATAAAAATGAGGAAGATGCTGGAGGACGGATCTGAAGTTCTGAAAGGATTTGCAGTGGAGTCGCGGCAGTCGCCGCTTTAGATAAAGGGATAGGGTTTCTGACGCCTTTTTTTTCTCTTTTGAACGCATATAATTCTTTTTTTAACACTGGGCCGGGCCGGGTTTGTCATTTGGTACTGGTCGGATCTGGGTTAAACCTGCCATCGTCAAGCTGAGTAAGTCGTTCACCGACTAGTTTGCTGGGGCGACTTCTCGACTTGTCGGGGACTTGTCTTTGTCTAGTCGTCGACGTGATAACAATGCCAACAGGCCATCTAATATTTTGCCCTATCCTCCAAGAATTCTCCACTATCATCCCAAATATGTAGATTGATCTCCATGGATTATCAATGGGCTTCTTTACAAAAAACCTCAGTTTTTTTGAGTAACTCTATACTCTATAGCATACTTCTGTTTGACATAATGGAACTCCAGATTTGCTATAGCAGTTTCAATTCGTGAGAAATACTTGAGACATCTAATATTATTAGTAACAAAGTGTTGTTGCAAACGTTTCTTGGTCTTATCAATATCAACCCACGTACCACTGCCAAATATTAGGGGTAATGTTATCGACGCAGAGAATAAGAATGACAACTCTATTCATGCTATGTTTTGCTTTGCCTAAAGTTAACTAACTCTGGGGATATTACTGAATTTATTAAATCGAGCTCTGAGGCTTTGTTTAAGACCATAAATAGCCTTCCTAAGTCTGCAGACCATAGTAGCATCCTCCCCTGTTGCAAAATAAAAACAATATTGTGTAAATTCCCAAAGAGGAAGTCATTTTCACATCTGGCTTATATGTTGGCCAAGATTGATTGACAACCAAGGAGAACAGAACTTAGATATAGATCCTTTAGCCAATAGACGACAATTAATAGTACCATTAGCTCTATACTATAGAGGTCACACCCAACGACATGCAACAATATCAGTCGTAGGTGGTGCAGGCGCAAGTTTCCTACGACAATTGATAAGGGCAAACATTTCCTCACTGCAGTCCGTCAAGCATATGTTGATATGCCTGACAGTAGTTAGAACTACTCTAGAGGAAAGAGAAACAACAAAGGTGCAGAAAACAGGATCAAGACATTTAGATGAGATATGGTTAGACATAGATGGGTAGTGCAAGAACGAGTACCTTTACGGCAAGCAATGACTGGATAAATATCAAAGAGGCGAGTGGCATTAGTGAAGGAGTAGGAGGAGGAGGTGAGGGACATGAAATATGCTCTGGCCGAGAACACTTCGTACCCGGTACCCCCACTTGGAATATTTGCGAGGAACATTTACAGTGGGAGATATGGATGCTGCAAACTGTATCAGGTTGCTGAACGAGACGCTGAGAAAAGTATGATTGCGACTGAATGAAGAAGAGTGCTACTAGTTCTAAAGCTGACAGACTGAGTTAGTGAGTGGCTGGTAAACATATAAACAATGATATCCTTTTTATGTGGTTCAATATCCCAGTAAAATACATTTTAAAGAGCGAGGAGAAACTTTAAGGGGTATAATTATAAAGAAAACAATCACAACAAATATGTAAAGAGGCACAGGGGAAAGAGGTTTGTTAGGGTGAAGAAGAGAGATTGATGTAAAATACTAGACAACGTCTTATTTTATGAGGACTGAGGAAACAAGCTGTGAGAATAACATCCACCAGCAATTATTTAGAGACATGCATGTGGCGAAGAAGTCTACAAGCTACAAAATATGGAGGTGTTTGCGTCAAGGTTCTAAAAAGCACTAAGCGCTATGCATGTGACAAAGAAGTCTGGTGATCATTATTTTAATTATTTTTCATATATAAAAAATTATATATATATATATATAAAATAATAAAAAACAATTAACGTTTAAACCATTTAAATAGACATATAATCAATTACATAATAAATATTTCTAACATTCGTACAGGTCTAAAATAGTCCATAATATCCATTACATCCCAGTTTGGGAATTTATAGTACCGTTAAAACAAAAAAAAAAGATTCCTAGCTGCGTAGGCATTTTAATTATTTTTCATATATAAAAAATTATATATATGTAAAATAATAAAAAACAATTAATGTTTAAACCATGTAAATAGACATATAATCAATTACATAATAAATATTTCTAACATTCGTACAGGTCTAAAATAGTCCATAATATCCATTACATCTCAGTTTGGGAATTTATAGTACCGTTAAAACTCAAAAAAGAATTTCCTAGCTGCGTAGTCATTCGCCTAGCGAATGCCTAGCTGCCTGGGTACCCGTCCAACTTGCCTTCCTAGGCGGCCGCCCAGCCGCCTAGGCGTCATCCCAGTCCAGCCTGCCTAGGTGGTCGATTAATCACCCCAAGGCCCAATCCAAATGCCTAGGCCATAAGTATAATGGCATGCCGGGGGACACCTAGTGCCTAGGCGGCCACCCAGGCCGATTTTTAGAACAGTGGTTTAACAACTCCATTTTATCGGGAAGTGCATGATCAAGACGTTTGATTAATTATGGCATGATGAGAAGCACAAATTGTAGAAACAGATTTCTGAACTCGCATTATCAGTACGCGGAGTGCACAAATCAACAGAATATTGGGTTTTTATTTCACGATAAAAAGACTTGAGCACATGAGGAACCTCAATTCTGTTGTCCAGTAAATTTAGTCCCCAAACAGAACAAGTCCAAAAGAACTCTGTTGTCAACTCTAGAAGGAAAAGACGTGCAATGGTGCTTTTGAAGCTCACATGACTCGTACTGGAAATATGTCGACTGAACAAGAAACTAAAGTTTTGAGAGGAGGGAGAGGGGTGACTAAGATGACAATGCGACTGATAAGGAAACAGTCTCTCACGGGAAGACGCAAGTGTTATGGAATTGAGGTAGTATAGGCCATCCCGCTCATGTCCTCCATCAATCATCCTCTATGTTTGTAGGTCCTGAAAAATTATGGATACAATGTCATGCAACAGTCGTGAATTTTTGTGAGGTGACTTATGGATAAGTAAACGAACCAGAAAATTAGGTGCAAATAAACCATAAACAAGAGTTATATTGGCAGTGCTCTAATAACACCAGTTCCTGTTATGGGAGAATAGGTGCCATCAACTAGACGAACAGGGGATAGGGACGAAGTTCAAGGAAAGGAAGAGACATGTTACGATTAATATGGGCATTGTCACTGTAATCTATCCAAGATTTACCATGAGACACGACCTTACGCAACCTTAGAGTAAGAGGAAGTGGTGGTAGAGGGAATGTCAGCATGTGCTGAAGCAGATTTCTCATACCGAGCACGATGAACAAAGATAATTTCAACAGGAGATGATGAAGTCGTTGGCTCAGCAATAAGGGTGTCCATGGACCGGTTACCCGGTCCATGACCAACATTTCCAACCCGAGCCGTAGGACCGGTTTGGCAAAAAATTCAAATATGGACCGGTCCATATATTGCGGTTACCCTATCATTAAGTCACCCGCAGAACGGTTCGGATATGCCGGCTACGGGACCCGGTCCATCCTAATTTGTTGAAATTCTAAAATAATAAATAAAACATAAAATAATCAAAACTTATTGAGTTATCAATACTACAAGTATCTAACAATGAATTTAAAAGACATTCCAAACCTCAATTTTATACAACCAAAAAACAAATACTAAATAAGTTACGAATATATAACCACAACAACAACAACAACATCTAAGCCTTAGTCCCAAAATGATTTGGGGTCGGCTAACATGAATCAAACTTTGAAACCGTCAATGATCGTTACGAATATATAACCAACAAGAAATAATTTAAAGGTATTGGTGTTCTAATATGTGAAAATTACCCCAATGATGAACCGCCGGTACCTGTCGGTTCGCAAGATATTGAACCGTGAAGCGGTCCACTACATTTGCTACCAATTCTAGTACCCGACCCTATACCTATAAGCAGTTCTGTTCAACTTTTATTCGGTTTGGGGCGGATCCATTTTCCTGGTTTTTCTTTTTTTCGGGTTCTATTAAACAGCCCTATCAGCATATGCACTGTTACCCGAGTGAGGCTTATCAAACCTTCGCCCAACATTTTAAAGACATGGTTGGAACTAACCCAATAGCTGAAAGAACGATGGTATCACTGCCACGACTACTGCCACAACCATCATTGCGACCTCAAGCGGACCCGACATAGTGAAAGCGTTGGAATATTGGGAAGAACTAGCATTGGTACGGCTTTGGTTGCACGAATGACACGAGATAGAGCATTAGATCCCGAATTGGTCGGAGAATATGATTTAAACCTGATAAAAGCTTTGCGACCACCGTTGTTACGGTGCTCGACTAGTCGCGACTAGTCGGCGACTAGTCGACCAGGCGATGGAGGATGGTCGCCGCGCCACTCCGACTCACCGTGTGTAAAAATGTCGCCCGACTTGGGTCGATTGGGTCGCCTGGTCGACGACTTGGGTCGACTGGGCGACGACTCGGGTCCGACTTGGACCCGCAGAATTTTTTATTTTTTTTAATCGCAGGCAGAATACTTAAAAAGAAAAAAATGTTTTCTTCTTCTTCCTAATTTGCACGCACACACTAATATACTGACACACTAATATACTGTATATATATATATATATATATTATATATATTACTTTATATATAATCAATATATATATATATATATAATTATATATTAATATATAGTACATACAGTAGTATACATATTACATATAAATATATATAGTACATACAGTAGTATATATATTAATTTATTTTGCACTCTATTGGATTCTACTTTTCTTTTGTTGAAACTTGCAACTTAAAATTGGATGATTATTGTTATTCTATTTTGCAATGTGGTATTTGTCAATTGTCATTACATATTTACATAACAATTTCATATATATATATATATATATAGATATATATATATTTATAATTAGTCGACTAGTCTCGACTAGTCTACGACTCGCCATGCCGGACCTCCGTCGACTCGACTTACCGCCGTAACAACCATGTTTGCGACCACAAATTCCTTCCTTGACTCTTTCAGGTCTGACCATCACAGAACATATGATGGTATACCAGAATCTCATCGGCAACCCCTTTAAGACTAGTAAATAGGTACTGACAGACCGATCATCTTGGCGGAGAGAGAAGAGTTTCTCATATAACTCGAACACATAAGAGGCATTCTTGTCACTCGAATACAAGGCATTCCCATCCCACATGGCTTTGGCAAAATCATCAACATGATATTAGTGCATGCATACTATTAAGTAGCCAAGACGAAAAGTCTGTTTCACTCTCAGAAGAATATTTCATATCCTTAGAGCTTGGAGGGTGAAATAAAATATGCTCCTGTTTATTTGGGGACCCAGAAACAGTTGAAAAGCACGAAACATAAGAGATAGTTGGAACCATTTAATTTGATAAATGGTTCTCAAAGTGAGTTTATGATCTGAAGACAACATTATAGAAGGAACTCAAGAATAGAAACCTATGCAGAAATAGTAGTAGAAACCTTTTAAGCAGAGCACGTAGTTTCAAAATAGGGTCAGTTGGCAACATGATAAACATAATGGTAGATTAAAGCGGTTGATAGAGGGGGCGGATTAAAGTTTACAGTTGCTACGGCGAATTAGGGCCGCGAAAGCAGTGGTTGAGTATTAAAAGATTGTATTGTTTTTGTGTGTATTTACAAGTAGAAACACTCCCGTACTTGTAGAAGGGCGAAAGGCTATATGAAGTAGATATTCACCATTGATAGAGGGTTTCTCTGTCTCCCTACGTTACAAAAACAAGATTCTAAGCTTACTAGACAAAGAAAAATATACACAAGGAATAAATATTTAAGTTTAACAAACAAATCTTCAACATTCACCAAGCAAATCTTCAACAAGGTCTACTATTTTATGCTTTCTGTATGCATCTCAAATAGGGATGTCAGTTGGAGTTTAGTATTATCATGGGTCATTTGTTTCGAAGTTTTTTTGCCTCTTCTGTTCTGTGCTTCAGTCTGCACAATGTTTCCGCTTGAACAATTTCCCAGCCTTCCACTAAAAGGTTCTTGGTATTGGATACAACTCAAAGTGGTTTTGAATAGCCGTAGTTCCTTTAACTTATCATATTTTGAAGGACTAAGTGCTACTTCTACTTCTTTTTTCGCATGGTACTGCATGGTAGTCTGCACTCTGCAACCCATCTTCCCATTGATTGAAATGAGTAACCGATAGGGAAGCATGTGATTCATCTAGCTGGCTAGTGATGATGATACTTCTTTATCCTCCTTTCTTTTTTTCGTTGCAGGTGTTCACGACAGGGACCATGGGAGAACTCAGTCCAGTAAGTCTTTTATATTGAAGCATTATATTTTGTTGGTACTTTCTTGTCTTAACTATTTGGATTAAGCTGTTCGATCTACTTGTCATTGTCCATCAGCACATCTTATTTTCTCCTTTTCCCTTCAAGTCATTCACATGGTTAAAAAAAGTTTCTTTTTCATATTATTTTTTATTGTAAACATCCTAGGTTAAAACATATACATGCTAGTGTCATAAAGCTTGCTCTGACTGATTGGCCTGAGGTTCAAGTTAAGTTGGACTGCAGGACCCACCCGTCGAGCAGGGACGAAAGTCATTCAGCAGGGTTTTTAGCATACAACTACAAAAGCAACATTGTTAATATCTTGTGAGGGATAATTACAGAAATTACATTAAGATTTAGCATAACTAGAAAAAATACTCCAACAATCTTTCGAATTACAAATAACCCCGTTAAATGTTATAAGCAACCCCTTCAAAATCACCAAACAAATACCCCTCTTAAGGCGCAATTTGTAAAAGAGAAACTAATGCCAAGAAGGTACTTGAAATTTTGAGTTCCGTGATTACGCTGAACATCAGGGGTGAATACTGTAATTATTCCTTTGTGATAATGGCGGTAATATCAAGTCTTGAGGTTGGCTAATAATATCATACTGTAAAAGGCATTTAGAGACTTATGCTCTATCAAATTATAACAGTAAGTCCATCCATTATGTAACTTGTCACTTTTTAGGATAAATTTTTGTTAGCTCTAGTATAAAATGTTTTGCAAATTTTGAACTTGAAACTTCATAAAGACTTAAGTTATTCAGTAAGGCTATGAAGTTTCCCTGATAGAAGCTCACTTCATGTTTACGAAAAACGGTATTATGACAGTTTTTATTTGTTATTCATCTAAATAATTGAACTGATTGTAAGTAAATAAGTAACTAATATCCCACTGAGGGCTGTTACACAATAACCTATACCATTGTGACGAACTACAAAGACACACCTTGTTCTTCAACTTCTAGATAGTTTCCAATTCCTTATAGCTCTCTTATGTTTTCTCCTGAAGTTCTCAGTGGACATGAGCGGTTTTCTGTTCGTTTCAGATTATAGTACTCAATCAGATTAAGTAGCTGAAATACTGCTTTAAGCAAAGTATAAAATTAGCTGCAACCCTGCATCTAACTGCTGCTAAATGCTTTTGGCTGCTTGTTCACGCATCAAAACAATGTCCCGAAATGTCGGCCAATTGTCGTTTTAATTGTTCGAATGGAGGCAGCTTTGTTTTATATCCATTTACATCTTATTTAGTGTTGATTGCCACTTTCAAGACTTCCCTACATTTTTTTGAAACTCTCCGAACCATGAATTAGGCGACTTCTCTAAATCTGTGAACTAAATATTTTTTCTAATAAAGCAGTTTAGTTGAAATAGGAAAACCTGTACTATCCGCTCTTAGGCTACCGAACATTTCTTACTCAATAATGTAGAAAACTTGTCTGTGTCTGAGGCATCTTAATTGCTTAAAATTTTACTAGAATCCTGGTTAAAATGTAATTTCGCTGCCATTGTATTTGAATGTGATATGATAACATTGTCATACATGGTGGTGTTAGTATGTTGCTCACAACTTTTCAGGTTATTAAAATTGATGGACGGGTAGTTGGTGATGGTAGAGTTGGACCTGTGACTCGAATATTGCAAAATGCTTATAAAGAACTCACCACAGGATCAGGAGTGCCTATACCCACTTACCTTCAACCTTGAGAAGATAACCGCAGGTCAATTTTTCTTCTTAATTCCTTATTTTTTTAATCTTTCTTGTTTTTTTTTTTTTGTTTTAATTTTACTTGACATAATTGCACCTTCTTGAATCCCCTTAACCTGAATCATCATTCTTTTTATTTTTTAGAGAGAACTAAATTTCAAGCCTTATTTTTAGAAAATTTGTTCAAGCAGGGGTTCATCATTTTGGATTTGTGGAAAGATTTGAAAAATGATCATCACTTGTTCAGGCTACTTTCATTTTCCTCAATCAAAGAAGTAACCGTCTGTCGCCCTGATCTTGCATAAAACTGAGAGTTTGGGCGTCAGTCAGTATGACTGAAAGTAAATTTAAGTTTAAAGTATGAAGGGTTGGAGCTTTTTAGTTACCTTATTTGGTTATGATCATCCTATCCTTTTTACTTCTACCAAACATCATATATGGGTGTCTAACTGAATATGCTTTGAAAGACCATAGATTAGGCTTTATTCTTCTTTCTTATTTCTGTTAGGTGCAGACTAAATACCTCGGAAATGGTTCCAAATGTTTGATTTCCGACGAGACTAATCTAAGTTTAATATATTCTGGTTAATTTTCATCTTGCTCTCGTGACGTATTTGTAGATCGCATGCGAAGTAAAGTAAGGAAAATTGCACCTTAGCTCTTGTATTGTAAAATTATGTAAAGTCAGATTACAGGTCAGGTTACTTATTTTCAATAAGGTAACTGAGTAAGCGCTATAACACAGAAACGCCTTCAGTTAGAAGACATGTATATCTGTACATCTCCATTCAAGTTGGGCATTGGGATATATCATACCTGCCTTTTTGTGGCAAGATCAGTCCAGCTTTATACTGATTGCGTACCAGATCGCAGTCGATTTCAAGATGCTTGGTTCGCTCATTGGAAACTGGGTTGGCAATAATATGCATGTCAAATTGATTATCACAATATAATGGAATATGGAGCTTAATGGGCATGGGCAGATCCTGAGCAAGAAAGCTAATCCACTGGAGTTCACAAACTGTGGTACCAAGTGCACAGATTAAGCCTCTGCAGAAGAACATGATACGGTAGTCTATTTCTTTGTCTTCCAAGAAAGACAGTTCCCAAAACACCCACAAAATTCTGCAACTTACTTTCTAGTATCAGAACAACTAGCAAAGTCTGCATCACTGTAGGATCGAAGATCAGAAGTGCTGTAGGAACTGTAAGTCGGATCCTTGGATGGACATCCTTACAAATATCTCACCAAGTGAAGATCTGCTTCTCAGTGCAAAGTGTAGGGGATTTGAAAAACTGGCTTCTTCTTCTGTATCTGGATCAGTAGAGGTAACCCTTGCTTGCCTATCAATTTCGGTCCTCGAGGGAAAGGGGTCGTAACGGATTTATAATGGAACAAGCCCACAGCTTGAGTATATCTCAAATGTATTTCATTTGACTTAATATTCGAGCCGGCCGCCGGGCAGGTACTAGGTAGCTCGACCCATTAACATCACTAAGATAGGTTTGTTTGGGTTGGACTTAAGTCCAATTAAGAAATGAGTGGGTATTTACCAAACGGACCGGGTATATCCAGTTTCACTATCGGGTAGCAAGTCAAGATCCGGACCGGCTCATTCAAGAATCGGGTGGTCCATCGTACTGGGTACTAACCATGTCGCCAGGAGGGTACTGAGTAGCTCGGGCCGTTAAAAGCACTAGGCAAGTGATGCAACATACGTGGGAGAACAGGAAGAACGATTATCAAAACTGATAGGGTTGAGGGAACCTCGACTTTTATTAATGATCAAAACTGAGCCGCAAAAAAAACATCAAGGGAGTCTTTAAATACGTAAACCCTAACTTCTAGGAGAGAAATAAATTACGAAACGAAGTCCTAGAACTTTAAAATATTACAAAAAGTGCCCAAAAACAAAATCCATCGTACATCATGGCGAAGCTATGACTTTGACACGGGACACTGTTTCTGCATGGAAAACGCTAAGCTTTTGTCGAATTCTGACACTTCCGCAAAAATCTTCGGATGAGACAACTTCTGCATAACATTCTCCTCGAATTGCACCGCATCATTCCCCCCAGGGTAGAGAAGATTCGACCTCGAATCTGGAGCCGCACCACTGTCATCAGAAGAAGAATCACCCACAAAAGGAACAAGATCCTTCACATTAAAGACATCAGAGGTCCAAACATGGCTGGGCAACTGCAACCTGTAGGCATTCGAGTTAATTTTCTCCACAATCTCCACAGGACCAATCCTCTTAGCAGCCAACTTGTTGTATTCATGGGCAGGAAAACGATCTTTGGTGCGAGTAGCCCAAACAAAATCGCCGACTTCAAACTCAAAAACACGACGTTTGAGGTCTGCTTGCGCCTTATACTTAGCATTGTTGGCCACCAAATGCTCATGGGTTTGTTGATGGACCTGATGCAGCTGCAAAAAAAACCTCGGCAGTAACAAGATCTTAACAACTTTTATCGTCCGGATTAAGGTAAATCATTCGAAACCTTAATTCTTCATATTTTAGGGTTTTGTTGAGGTTTCATCGTCTAAAGTCTAGATCTAGCCATGATTGTGCTGGATTATGATGTTGTAATTATAATCCTTTGCTTTTCGTTGGAGTTTACGGATTAAGTTTTGAGTTTTCTTCTGTAGTTGTGTATGATCCATGCTGATCCCATAGTGTACGGTTGATTCTCCCTCAGAGTATACCTTAGGGTAAACCTTTCCGTTTCCGTCGTACTGTGTTTGATATAGTGCTGTGTTATGCTAGGACATAATCGTTGAGGAAAGTTGGGGCGGCAGGTCCTTTCGTTCACCGTTCCCTGTACCATTGTAATTGAGACAAGTACTTCGATTGCGTTTGATGTACTTCGATTGCGTTTGATGTACTTCATGTGAATATGTGAAAAATGTGATTTTGTGAAAAGTGGTAATTTCAGAAAATATGGTTTGTGCCATGTGGTTTCTGAGTATGTGTGAACCGAGTTAAAACCAGTAAGGGTCCCCTGGGATTCGATAGGCCGCGTTCCCTACAGATCACTCGGTGGGGTTGTACAACCAGAGAGGGCCTGACGAGGACTCCCTGAGATGTGTATCTCGCGTGAGGTATAGGGCCAGTACAACTCGGAATGAAAACCCAAAACTTTGGAATATAACGGAATGACCCAACATGATACTCGATCGAAACACTATTAAAAGTTCACAACATCTATAATAACTTGAGATGGATTTGCGGGAACCCCAAACGGCGGTTCCAGACAATGATTACGAGATTTGAACCCAACGACGACAAAAGTGACATCCAACACGGAAATGAGTAAAACAAGTCCGAAACAAGCTCGGGTAATGAAAGGTCTAGAATTAAATATTCCCAAAATACTCATACGGTTACAAGCGAATCACTAAAAATGAAAAATATACCAAAGATGAAAATACCAAGAAAAGAAAAAAATGCGGATATTACATTCTACCCCTCTAAAAACAAGTGTCGTTCCGAAACTTAAGAAACAAACAACTCGGGGTACCTAGCACGCATGCTATCCTCGGTTTCCCAAGTTGCCTCCTCGACACCATGCCTCGACCACTGCACTTTGACCAAATGGATGGTCTTATGCCTCAGTCGCTTCTCACGGTGCTCCAAAATCTTCAAGGGATGCTCCTCGAACGTAATATCCTCAACAATATCGATCTCACCATAGTCGATGACATGACTAGGATCAGGGACATTTCCTCAGTTGGGAAACATGGAAAATGCTATGAACATGACTCAAAGCCGGGGGCAACGCTAAACGGTAAGCCAATTTGCCGACTCTCTCGAGAATCTCGAAAGGCCCAATAAATCTCGGACTCAACTTCCCTTTCTTCCCGAAGCGGAAGACTCCCCTCGTTGGCGACACCTTCAGCAAAACGTGGTCTCCCACCTCGAATTCTAAAGGTCGACGACGGACGTCGGCATATGACTTCTGTCGGCTCTGAGCAGTCAACATCCTCTCCCGAATCAATTCCACCTTCCGTCTCGTCTCTAAAGCGATATCTGGTTTGGTCCCGACCAAATCGGATGCCTCATTCCAACAAATCGGTGATCGACACCGCCGCCCATAAAGTGCCTCATACAGTGCCATGCGAATCGACGTGTGCCAACTATTATTGTACGTGAATTCAATCAATGACAAATGCTCCTCCCAGTCACTGCTCCAGTCAAGAGCACAAGCGCGCAACATATCCTCGAACGTCTGGATAGTGCGTTCCGATTGTCTATCTGACTGAGGGTGAAAAGAGATCCTCAGACGTAAGCGAGTACCCAACGCCTTATGCACCGCCTGCCAAAAGTGTGATGCAAAGCGGCCATCCCGATCCGAAAACAATTGACTTCGGAGTACCGTGAAGCCTCACAATCTGGGCAATAAAGACACGAGCCAATTTCTCCGGACCCCAAGTATCCTTGATGCCCAGAAAATGTGCTGACTTGGTCAGACGTCCCACAATCACCCAAACCATATTCATGCCCGATCTCGATCTCGGTAAGCTCGTGACGAAGTCCATCGAAATATCTTCCCATTTCCATTTCGGAATGGGAAGCGACTGCAATAACCCAGCCGGTCGCTGATGCTCGATTTTGACCTGCTGACAAGTCAAACATCTTGCTACAAACTGTGCGACCTCTTCCTTCATATCATTCCACCAGAAATTCCTCCTCAGGTCCTTGTACATCTTACTCGAACCAGGATGAACGGAGTAAGGCGTAGCATGGGCCTCACGCAAAATACCCTGCCTCAGTCTCGAGTCGTTCGGTACACATAGCCGACTCTGGAATCTCAATACCCCATCTTCATGAATTACAAACCCAGGAGACTTTCCTTTAAGAACATTCTCTCGGATTTGAGAAATCATTGGATCCTCCAGCTGCTTCAGTTTAATTTCATCGATCAGAGACGACGAAATCTCTAAAGCGCAAAGTTGCCCGACGGCTCCCGACAACAAAATCTCAACATCCAACTCGATCAAAACCCGCCGAAGCTCAGGCTGAGACGTAAGGATCTCAAGCATCCGTAACGGAACCGGTTTCTGACTCAAGGCATCAGCCACAACGTTCGCCTTTCCCGGATGATACATGATTTCGAGATCATAATCCTTAATCAATTCTAACCACCTCCTATGTCTCATATTCAACTCCCGCTGGGTAAATATATACTTCAAACTTTTATGATCAGTAAAAATCTGACACGTAGAGCCAAAAAGATAGTGATGCCAAATCTTGAGCGCAAAAACAACCGCCGCTAACTCCAAATCGTGAGTAGGGCAGTTAAGCTCATACGACCTCAACTGTCTCGATGCAAACGCGATAGTCTCGTCGTGCTGCATCAACACGCACCAAAGACCTTGGCCAGAAGCATCGCTATAAACGGCAAAAGCCTCATTGCCACACGACAACGCCAAAATCGGGGCTGAAGTCAAACACCTCTTCAGCTCCTCAAAACTCGACTGCCTCTTGTCATTCCAGACGAATTTCTCGGATTTCTGGAGCAACTGTGTAAGTGGCCGAGCTGGTTTCGAAATCGAAACCCCTCGACGAACCTACGGTAGTAGCCAGTCAAACCCAAGAAACTACGGACCTCCTTCACGTTCTTAGGTGGCGCCCAATCCAATACCGCCTCAATCTTTTGTGGATCTACACGGACCCCCTCGGCTGAAATCACGTGACTCAAAAACATCACTTCCTTCAGCCAGAACTCACATTTAGAGAACTTCGCATAGAGTCGCTCAGTCCTCAAAATGTTTAACACCACACGCAGATGATAGGCATGCTCCTCATTCTTCGAATAAATGAGGATATCATCAATGAAGACGATGACACATTTATCCAAATACTCGATAAAGACCTTGTTCATCAACTGCATAAACACTGCCGGCGCGTTAGTTAACCCGAAGGGCATAACCATAAACCCATAATGTCCGTATCTCATCCGAAAAGCTGTTTTCGGAATATCGAACTCTTTCACCCGAAGCTGATAGTACCCCAATCTCAAGTCGATCTTCGAGAATACCGCAACTCCCTGCAACTGATCGAACAAGTCATTGATCCTCGGCAAAGGATACTTGTTCTTGATGGTTGACTTGTTTAGCTCGCGATAGTCGACACATAAACGTAGCGAACCATCCTTCTTCCGCACAAACAGGACCGGTGCGCCCAAGGCTAAGCGCTCGGTCGAATATATCCCGATTCAAGAAGCTCACACAACTGCTTCTTCAACTCAGCCATCTCTGAAGGTGCCATGCGATACGGCGCCTTCGAAATCGGAGCCGCACTCGGCTCTAATTCTATAGCGAACTCAACCTCACGGTCCGGTGGCAACCCCGGTAGCTCGTCAGGAAAAACATCAGCAAACTCACTAACGACTGGAATCGGTGAAAGCTCGACTCCACTACCCTCCGCCTCCAAGGCGTAACACCAATAACCAGTACACCCCTTCCGCAGGAGTCTCATCGCCCTCAAAGCGTTAATAACGAACTTCTGGTTTCCCCTATTTCGCCCTGCGAAAGAGTGCTCGGTGCCGTCCCCGGCTAACATGGTGATGATTCTCGTGCGGTAGTTCATGATCGCACCATGCCGCTCGAGCCACTCATCCCCGCAACAATAAGATTAGAGAGCCAAGCCTCTCGCAAATAATCACAGAACAATCTAGGATCTCCCGATCACTAATGATCCTATCACCGCTAGGAAGTTTAACGATGAAAGACTCACAAGGCGACAAACAATCAATACTCAAACGACGTACACACTCCAGAGAGATGAATGAGTGCGTAGCACCCGAATCAAAAAGCACACTGACAGGATGAGAATGGATGTGAACGGTACCTGTCGCCACAGTGGTCGCTGGGTCATCGACCCTCCTCATCTCATAGACACGCGGATGGGCGGAGCCGACACTGGAAGCTCCCCCTCTAGCGGGCTGACCTCGACCTCTCCCTCGGCTGGTACTCGGCGGAGACTGCGGAGCAAACGAGCCCTGATTCACACTCGGCTCCCTAGGCGCTGGAATAGAAGTCTGGGCACCGAGAATCTGTCCTACCCGCTCATAATAGAAAGCCTTGTGGCCCGACTGACCACAAGTATGACAAGTCAACTGCAGACGAAGACACTCCCGGTTCTTATGGCCCGACTTGCCACAGTTAAAGCATGTGATATCACGGACGAGGGCTCTGGTAGCACCTCGAAAACCCCAGAGAAACGAGCCGAACCGCCCGCAGGAATGTTTGCAGACTGAGACTTCTGCTGGCTTCCACCCTTGTGGCCCGAAAAATTTCCGGCGAACTTCTGTTTCTTGCTCTCACGAGCCGCCTCACTGGCCGTCACAGACATATTATATGCAAGAGCTCTACTCTGATAGTCCTTCAAAGTGGTGTAGACGAGTCCAGACATGTAATCCTGAATCGACAGTTTCATTCGCCTGGAAAAGTGGAAAATTTTGTCGCTCTCCTCAATGACTTGGGCTTTCACGTAGCCCAACTCCCGGTTGAAATCGGCAATAGCCTGAGAAACATGAATGTCCCGTGGTTGAGCATCATAAAAGGCATGGACTCGAGCCTATCTAACCGGCCACGGGCAATATTCGGTCTCCATCAGGTCCTTGAATTCCGCCCACGAAGCAACGTGGTCAGGCTCAACAGCCTCCTACCAATCAATAGGGACCTTGCGGTCCTCGGGACAGTTGGTGGCGACAGACTTTAGATATCTCCTTGATCCACTCCTCCCAGCCGATCGGGTCTGAAGCTCCCGAAAACTGGAGAGGATACATCTTGATGACATCCTGTAGTCAATGATCTACTCCGCCCCGAGTAGCGTGGGCCGGAGTTGGGTTCTGAACCGCCTGAGCTTTCGCAGCTATTTGGTTCACCATTTGTTGCATCACCGCTGCAACACCAAGATCGGCGCCATCCTGAGAAGTAGCATGGCTATGACGGTCACCAGTGCTGCCGGCTCCCGATGAATGCGATGTGGCCGCCCCACCGGCTGCCCCACGTCCCCGGCCGCATCCACGGCCACGACCACGGCCTCTTCTAGCATCCATACTGGTGTTAAAAAGTAGCAAAAGCAACTCGATGATAAGTATGAGAGGAAAAACAACTACAGTTCAAGAAATGGAAATACGATACGAGAAAACAAGAGATCGAGTAAGGAAAATTTACGAGCACTGGAAGTACCGAGATGCTGGCAGCGGTATGACGATGTGCAAAACAAACACAACTAAACCCAAATAACCGACAAGCCTAGGTATCCATAAACCTAGTAGCTCCGATACCATTTTTTGTAACACCCCCGAGATATTCAAGGTATATTACAACGCCGTTGACCCTACATATGACCCACCAGACTAAACAAGAAAAACACCACTCGATTAACCGTCTCGATTAGCGAGGAAACATATATTAACAATACGAACATATAATAACACGCCCGGTGCAACCGGCGTAATAAACATCAACCGACAAATATAGCAGCTTCAACGAATACAAACCACAACTCGGGGTGAAAAGCCTAAGTACTCACGAGTACATTCTATAAGTTTATAAAATTGAAAACAACCACATCGAAAGAGACAACAGAAATAAGGAGACCCCAATGCACACGTCAACGACCCTGGCCAGCATCCTCGTACTATCCCAGCGCCCGCTCGTCCGGCTGAACATGACCTGAAATTCATAACAATAATTTCCCCAAAACGGATCTCCAAAGGGGTTAGCAATCACGCTAGTACAAGTAATCACGGCAAACCAATCGCTTACACATTTCATAGTACATGCACCAATTAATTTCGAAAATCAAAACCAGACATGTCTTTTCCGGAAACAAACAGTCAATCAACAATTTGCCTTGGAGTCGGGGCTATACCACTAGTCCCACTCGAGGCCTCTAAGGACCCTCCCGAGCTGGCCATATCATAAAACAAATCACGCACAGGCATCGCCTTGGGAACGGAGCTATACCACTGATCCCACTCGAGGCCTCTAAGGACCCTCCCGAGCTGGCTAGCGAATCAAACTCGTGAATCCAGGGCTATACCATTGGATTCCCTCGAGGCCCCGTCGGACCCTCCCGAGGTGAGCAAAGCACACACAATATATATCACCATTTCATGTTAAGCATAAAGGTTTCCAAAAATACTTGCCTTGAGTAATTGACGACGACACGAACGGGAGGAAATCACCGCGACCGCTAGGAACGAATGAAACCAAACCTAACGATTCGAAGAATACAATCACAACCATTTCTAAACGAATGCGGAAACGGAATACACCCGAAAACCCGCCTACGATTCATGTGTATTCGTACAAAACAACGAGGGCCGATCGCAACTAAACCCTCTCGATTACACAAACACCATGAAATACACCATGAATTCGTAGGGAAAGCAAGAATACTAACAAGATTAATCATATTCATCATGAATTAATCAACAATATTGAACGAATCGGATAAAAACTCAAAACCCCAAATTTCCCAAAAAATAGGGTTCTAGGAGATTACCTTGGATTATGATGAATGATTCAAGTAGAAGTCGATAATCTACAACAAGAACTCGAGGTGAATGATCTCTCCAAGAATGAAGATGCCAAAATCGCCCAAAAGTCGTCCCTAAATTGCCCAAAACGAGAGGAAGAAGAGGAGAGGAGATGAAATGAAACCCTCTCCCAAAATCCCGCTGAAATATAGCCTGACTGACCCGCGTGCCGCGGCGCATGTCGAGTGTGCCACTGTTCGCGGCTAGAAATGGTGAGCGCTTTTTGGTCACCGCGGCCCGATTGGCGTGCGCGCGCACGCAGATGCCGCCCAGCTCCTCTTTTCCAAGGCTGTGCCGCGGCGCACAGTCCCTTATGCCGCGACACACACTGTTTGAGCCCAAAATTGATGAAAAACGACCCCCAAACATGATATAATCGATCGACGCATATTCCCAACCATTTCATGGCCTGAATGAACTATCACGAACCCTCGTGTGGTGACTTCACGTCAAACACGATCGATCCAAACACGATGGTAACAACAAATGATTCGAAAAGAGAATAAACGCAATGAAAACCCAAAACTTTGGAATATAACGGAATGACCCAACACGATACTTGATCGAAACACCAATAAAAGTTCACAACATCCATAATAACATGAGATGGATTTGCTGGAACCCCAAACGGCGGTTCCAAACAATGATTACGAGAATTGAACACAACGGCGATAAAAGTGACAACCAACATGGAAATGAGTAAAACAAGTCCGAAACAAGCTCGGATAATGAAAGGTCTAGAATTAAATATTCTCAAAATACTCATACGGTTACAAGCGAATCACTAAAAATGAAAAATACACCAAAGATGAAAATACCAAGAAAAGAAAAAAATGCGGATATTACATTTGTAACTTCCAAAATTTCTTTGGCTATTGTGTATAGTAGGAAAGTGACCTTATGTTGTTGGTCATCGAGTTACTGGAAAGTGACATGACCAAGTATTCTGTTTTCCAGATCTTTAATATGGGGTCATCCTTTTTGGTTGAACAGTAGCACCTGTGAGATAACTATCTTTGCCCATTCACATGAATATCATTACTTATTGGGACAATGAAAGGAAATAATGCTCACTGATAATTTGTGATTGGGGAGAAAAGAGTTTAGCAATCCTGGTAATGACTTGGGAAAATTTTGAATTTTGTTCTTATCTGAGGAAGAACTTCTTTTTCTTATCTTTGGACTATAAGAATGCATATATAAAAAATACTCTTTCAAGCATCTAAATTGCTGCATCAAAACATGGTTGTTTTTGCCAAATCTTCCAAAATTATTGTTCCACTAAATCAGAGATAAACCATTAAAGTTGTGCAGTAGTTGTTACTGGTAAATATCATATACAGCTATGACTATCAGTTACTCCCTCCGCCCCACTTGAAAATTCTACTTTTGTTAAGGTACAACTTTTAGTTTTAGTCATTTTAATGAGGGGACAACTCGTTTTAAATCATCTATTTTCACTTATTTTTGTAATTTTTATTTTCAATCAACTAATATTGTAATTTATATAACAAAATCTATAACTTCAACTATTCTCACTTTTTGTTCATTTAGAGTATGCTCATGAAGAATATGAGGTGACTACTTCGTCTTAATGAGTAGAAGATAGTTCTGAGTCTTCCGATTGCTGGAAATGAGTAACCACTGAGTGGAACGTTTGATCAATTGTCATAGATATTCTTATCTAGCTTAGCAAAGAAACAGGAACTTAGTTCCATTTTAGTGTTCAGTTGCAATAAGAACTCTCGGTTATTTGTATATCTTGACATTCACGTGGAGGAAATAATAATTTGCTCTGTTGTGTTGTTTTTCCGTGTGACCTCATGATAATTTGTTCTCAATAATTACTAGAGATTTTCATATTAATATTCATGTTGCAATAACAACTTCTGGTTATGAATTCATGTCTGAAATTTTATGCGAGGGACATTGTGATTGTGCTACTACTTTGTAGCTTTTTGTCTCTCTGTGTGTGACGTCAATTCAACTTGTTATTAGTAACTAATTGAGTTTTTATCATAATCAAATTGCTCTAATCTATTTCTCTTATATGCTTAAACTTGTACCAAAATTCTAGCCAGCCTACAAGGTAACCATGTATATAGTACACCTATGTGTATGTAGGTTCTTCGGTTGTTGTGTTTGACCACTCTCACAACTTCGTCAGTTTTTTGTTTTGATAACATCACTAAGTTTATGCTCAGTTAAATTCCATTTTTTCTAAAATTTGGGGGAAAACAAAGACTTGGTCATAGTTTTTAATTTTTATCTAGTAATTATTATAACTAGCTCCGGTGGTGGGGTCTTATTTCTAGGTACATGGAGATCGATCAAGTAGCGGTTGTGAAAAACACGATCTTTGAGGGTGATACTAGTATTTTTATGTGATGGGGAATCAAGAAATTGGATCGGTAGTTATATTTTTACTATGTAAATGTTTTGAACCTCCTTTCGTATACTTTGAAACTGACTCCTTGAACTATTTTGCTGATGCGTGTGCTTAGCGTGCAAGTTGAGTAATTGTTTATTGACATTATGGGCTTTATGTTTTTAGATGGAATTTTATGACGATATTTCAGTAGTGTTGATATTTAAAAAGCCGAAGTATAACTTTAATTGGCATTTGGGTAATCCTTGAAATGATGTTTAAAATTCAGTTTTTATTCTGGTGGACGGGGCTCACGATGTTGTAGCGTTCCACTTTGTTTTGTTAATGTAACAGAAATAAGTATAAAATAATTACGAAACACGAGCTATGAAAATATTATGAAACACTGAATGGTGAAATAATTATGAAAGAATAATGTATTTTGCAGAATAATGATGTATTTTTTGGAGAAAAAGTTACACCCTCTATTTCTTAGTTGAACATTTGTCAAAAGGTTATGATTCTTAGTTTATAAAATACAAATAAAGTGGCCAACGAAAAATGCCACCTCATCAAAAATTTCTTTTATATCTTTCAATATTCCTCCGTTAGGACTTTTATTCCTTATTCAAGTAGGATTAGTTTTATGTTTTTAAATAGTTGTTTGGTTGTTTAGGATTTCATTGATGATTCACATTATTTTTCAAATTTCCAAATAAATTTCTTTTCATTGAAGAACGTACGATTTTCGTCCCATGTCAAGCATCCTACCTGAGGAGGGTAATATCAAAATATGATTTTGTCTGTCCTTATGTGATAATGTGCATAATTTATTCTCAATTAATATAAGGATATAAGTGAAAGAATTGTAGCAAAATATATTTTTTGCATATTGTACTTTACAATCAATAAAAAATTATATGCTTATAGTCTATTGAAATGAATTATAGTTTCATTCCTTCTCCTAATGCAAGGGGCCAATCTAGATCTTCACTGGATGCATCATTATGCATTCTCATCTGAAAGAATTTTACTTGACCTTGGATTTGGTTACTACTTCAAACGTCTCGATTGTTCGATCTTTTGATCATTTATCTCTCCTTGTTGCTCACCTCGTATAGGTTTTGTAGATGATGCACGTTTGTAGATTATGCATAACTTATCTACCATTAATCTAAATTACTAGTAGGACTCGAACTTTTGTGGGATTTGTTAGGAACATCCAACTTTATTTTTGGTTAAGTCTCTTGGCATTACACCCCTATTTAAATGGTACATATGATCGTTTTCTTTTTATTCAGTTGTGCAGCACAAAAGAATTTGTCATTTCCTGCAACGAAACCTGTAGTCGAGGTTTCAGTTCTTCTTGTTTGAATAGTTCTCTTTTGTAACTTTCAAAATTTCTTTGGCTATTGTGTACAGTAGGAAAGTCACCTTCTGTTGTTGGTCATCGTGTTGCTGGAAAGTGACATGACCAAACTTTCTGTCTTCCAGATCTTTAATGTGGGGTCATCCTTCTTTTTGGTCGAACAATAGCACCTGTGAGGTAACGATCTTTGTCCATTCACATGAATATCATTACTTATTGGGACAATGAAAGAAAATAATGTCCATTGATAATTTGTGATTGGGGAGAAAAGAGTTTCGCAATCCTGGTAATGGCTTGGGAAGATTTTGAATTTTGTCCTTGTCTGAGAAAGAACTTTTTCCTATCTTTGGACTCTAAGAATCTACATATAAAAGAATACTCTTTCAAGCAGCTAAATTGCTGCCTCAAAACATGGTTGTTTTAGCCAAATCTTCGAAAATTATTGTTCCACCAGCGAGAAACCATTAAAGTTGCGCAGTAGTTGTTATTGGTAAATATCATATGTAGCTATGACTATCAGTTACTCCCTCCGCCCCACTTGAAAATTCTACTTTGGTTAAGGTACAACTTTTAGTTTTAGTCATTTTAATGAGGGTACAACTCGTTTTAAATCATCTATTTTCACTTATTTTTGTAATTTTTATTTTCAATCAACTAATATTGTAATTTATATAATAAAAACCTATAACTTCAACTATTCACACTTTTTGTTCATCCAGAGTATGCTCATGAAGAATATGAGGTGACTGCTTTGTCTTAATGAGTAGAATATGGTTCTGAGCCTTCCAATTGCTGGAAATGAGTAACTACTGAGTGGAACGTTTGATCAACTGTCAGATATTCTTATCTAGCTCAGCAAAGAAACAGGAACTTAGTTCCATTTTAATGTTCATGTTGCAATAAGAACTCTCGGCTATTTGTATGTCTTGACATTCGCGTGGAGGAAATAATAATTTGCTTTGTTGCGTTGTTTTTCCGTGTGACCTCAAGATAATTTGTTAACAATAATTACTAGAAATTTTCATATTAATATTCATGTTGCAATAACAACTTCTGGTTATTTATTCATGTCTGAAATTCTATGTGAGGGACATTGTGATTGTGCTACTACTCTGTAGCTTTTTGTCTCTCTATGTGTGACCTCAATTCAACTTTGTTATTAGTAACTAATAGAGTTTTTTTTATCATAATCGAATTGCTCCAATCTATTTCTCTTATATGCTTAAAGTTGTACCAAAGTTCTAGCCAGCCTACAAGGTAACCATGTATATAGTACACCTATGTGTATGTTGGTTCTTCGGTTGTTGCGTGTGACCTCTCTCACAACTTCGTCAATTTTTTGTTTTGATAATATCACTAAGTTTATGCTCAGTTAATTCCATTTTCTCTAAAAGTTGTTGGAAAACAAAGACTTGGTCATAGTTTTTAATTTTATCTAGTAATTATTATAACTGGCTCCGGTGGTGGGGTCTTATTTCCAGGTACATGGAGATCGAGCAAGTAGCAGTTGTGAAAAACACGATCTTTGAGGGTGATACTAGTATTTTATGTGATGGGGAATCAAGAAATTGGATCGGTAGTTATTTTTTTACTATGAAAATATTTTGAACCTCCTTCCGTATACTTCGAAACTGACTCCTTGAACTATTTTGCTGATATGTGTGCTTAGCGTGAAAGTTGAGTAATTGTTTATTGACATTATGGGCTTTATGCTTTTAGATGGAATTTTATGACGATATTTCAGCAGAATTGATATTTAAAAAGTCGAAGTATTGTAACACCCTCAAGATATTCAGGGTATATTACAGCACCGTAGATCCCTACATGGGACCCACCAGGCTAGATGACCAAACACACTCATCGACTTGCAGATTCAACACAATAACAACTCGTCATAAAGACGCGATACAATAATAATCCACCCGGTTCAACTGGTCAAACAACATCACAACCACCCAATGAAAACATAATGGGCAAAACAGTTTAAATCCGAACAATTAAGAGCTCCTAAGTACTCGAGTATTTCTATTAGTTTACAAGATGACAATCGATCAAAAGATAGTAAATAATAAAACACCACTCATGCACAATCATCACGCACGGCCATCATTTGCGTACTGGTCCAGCGCCCGTTCATCTCGATGAACCTGACCTGAAATTCATAAAATGAATTTCCCCAAAACGGGTCCCCAAAGGGGTTAGCAATTACGCTAGTACAAGTAACCAAATGAACAACTTACACATATAGTCAAGATTATAAGTTCATAAGGGTACTTGCCTCGATCAATAGACGGTGACACGAACGGAAAGGGAGAATCAAACATGACCGCTAGAAACCGGTGAAATCGAACCTAACGATTCGAAGAATACCATCACAACCATTTCTAAACGAATACGAAAATAAAATACACCCGAAAACCCGCCTACGATTCATGTATATTCGTATAAGAACAACAACGAGGGCGGATCGCAACCAAACCTTCTCGATTACGCAAATACCACGAAATATGCCATGAATCTGTAGGAAAACCAAGAATACCAACAAGATTAATCATATTTGTTGTGTCAAGATTTAACACCTTCCGACCGGCGATCGCCTCCGAGGCCGAACGACCGACTTACTGCCGAGCGGCCAAGGCAGGTCTGCAATGACTGGCGACCGAGCCTCAACCCAATGGGACCGGCTAAATCGGCCAAAGGAAGGTCCCGTGACAAGTCCCAGATCGAGCGATCGACCTCGATACGATCATCACTCGACTTTCGGCCGACTCTGGCGATCGACTAGCGGACGATCCTCTCGGGCATCTGCCGATCGACCTTTGGTGACCGACTGGCATCCGCCGATCGACCCTTGGTGACCGACCATTGCCAACCTTCGGTGATGGCCGATGGCCATCCAATGGCCAAGGCCGAGCAAACAGACAAAGACCCACGTGCAGATCCACAAAAGGCGCCGACAAACTTGTCACCTACCTCACCTACCAACAGGCCTGACTGCGAAAGGAGCCGACGGACAGACATGTGACTACACTGTCACCTACCCCGACAAAGTCCGCCGAAAGTAGCAAAGTGGGACCTCTGTGATGTTGCTTAGGACGCGTGCCGGCTTCTCATTGGGCCACTCGGCTAGCCGCCTTGAGATCCATGGACTTTTGGCAGCACCATGTGCCCTTTAGACGATCGCCCATTACATTAAATGCCGAAAGGCGATCGCCCACTAGGAGACAGGGCACCTCAACCCCTATATAAAGAGGGCAGCCTTCACTTGTAAAAGAGACCGAGACTCTGACTCTCTGAACTGTCTGGAACTCCCTTCGGATTTCACACTATACAGAAGCAAACATTAAACACTTGGCAAATCTCCAACTCTTGGCAACAACTTTCTTTCGGTCTTATTTCTCCCGGCCCATCTCCTCGAGCAGATCACCGGCGGGGACGAAGAACACCGAGCTTCGCTCAAGAGCCGGATTAACAGAGTCTTTTTACACTCATTGTATTTAGATTTCTCTCATTAATACTTGTATCCACGAATATTCGTATTAATAACATCTCGCGAGAGCATTCAAGCCCGGGCCTAACAAACCCGGCAAATCTTGTATTATTTATCTTCTCTCGGAAGTGCTCCCGCAACTGTTGTTTGTTGTCCGTCTTCCAGCAGTATTAATCTTCGGATAAATATTTTGGGCAACAACAATTGGCACTAGAAGAAGGGGAATCCAACCCTCGATTTTTTACACCTACCGTCCCGAAGAACACTCACTGTTCTCGGAGCAGATATTTGAAGTGACACTCACTGCACTTCAAAAGAAATCCTTCAGAAATCATGTCTTCCGCCTCCGCGTCGAAGAAAGCCGGCCACCACCTGGCGGACCCCTGTTCCGTCCCGGGCCCGAGCCGCACCGATGGTGGAAGGTAGCCGCCGCGATCGAGACGCTCGATCCGCCTCGACGGCGGCCCAAGCCTCTCGCTCGATCGGTTCGAACCAAGGAACAGATCGAAAGGGCCCTGGCCGTCCTACAGAGCGACGGAGTGCTCGACGCGCCTCCGGCTACGCCCCGGTCTCTCGCCGGAAGATCAAGCGAAGCTCAAGGCACTGCGGCCGAGCAATCGCCAGAGGCTCCGTCCGCAGAAGAGGCGCTCGCGCCTGGGCACCTCTGTCTTCGATCGCACAGGCGGTGACCCGACACAGCTACGGGCGGTCCGCCGGCCTACGAGACGACGGAGTTTGAGTCCGTCACCGGGAGCTCGGCCTACCCGACTCCCGGAAGGCGGCCTAGCCGTCGGCTCCTCGCCGAATTGCCGAGGCCGGGCGGCTGGAGCCGGAGATCGGTACACGATCGCCTCGGCTCCTGCTCCCAAAGCCGATCCGCAAGCGACCAAGCCACGGCGATGGGCGCAATGCAACGTCTCCAACGACATGAAGGCGCCTGGAATCAGGGCGGCGCCAAGAAGACGATCGCCGGCCAAGCGAGCCGCTCGCGATCGACATCGAGCTCGCCCCGTGCGGCATAAGATCGCTCCCGCAAACGCCCGTGTACGAGGGGCGATCGGACCCCAAGTGCACTGAGGAAGTTCAACATCTACATGATCGGGTGTGGGGCATCCGACGCGACCGGATGCCGAATGTTCCTCCGACGCCGGACGACTCGCCCACCGGTGGTACACTTCATTGCCACCTCGGTCCATTGGCTCCTTTAACGAGCCGGGCGCACGGCTTCACCGAGTACTTCGCCACCGTGGTCGTCTGCCCGAAGGTCCCCTTCGCATGATGCAAATCAAGCGGGGAGAAGAAGAGTCCGACTCGGACTACATCGGCCGGGTAGACGTGATCATCCTCAACGAGAGCCCGTAAGCGATGAGACCGCCTCTACGCGGTCTAGGAGGATTTCGGGGTTTTTCGCCTATGTTCAGCATCTCACGAAGACCCAACCTACGACCTACGCAGCCTTTCCGGCAAGAGCCGCAGATTTTCCGCCGTGCAAAGGTTTCTTCTTAGCACGTGAGCGGCGATCGGCACCGGACGACGATCTCCCGCCCGATCGCCAATATCGACCTACGAATAAGCGATCGGCACTGAGCGACGATCGCGATCTTCCGCCCGATCGCCGATCATCACGCTACATCATCCGCACCGAGGACACGATCGCCATCTACATCCCAAAGATATAACATGACGGACTAAGGCATAAGATCGCCCACCGCACATCATAAAGCCATGGTCTGGCAACGATGGAACCGGCCGCCGCCATGCAAGGTCCTTTCGGCCAAGATCGCCCGCCCTTCGTTTAAATACGAGGCCGGCGTAGTCCGAGGGCTCTCCAACATTAATCGGTGGACACGATCGCTCGCCCTCAAAGGTTCATCATCGACATGGTGAACCGGACAATGCGACGTGCCACAACCCCGTCTCAACGCACCGCCGAGGTCGGCCATCTCCATGGTGGCCGAGGTGGAAGCAGAGCTAACAAGCCGCGGGCGTGGAGTTGATTCATCCGACGCCGCTCGCGCAAGGACTCCTCTAGACCGAGACCGCACGCCCTTCGTTTAAATACGAGGCGAGGCGCAGCCTAACGGAGGACCCTCATAATAAAGTGAGTCACGAGACACTCATTGTCTTCGCGCACCAAGACACGGTCATGGGGTCGGTCCATCGATCTCCGCGACTGTGCACGATTCCTCAAGCAAGCGAAACCACCAAGTTTCCGTGGGGGATCGGCCAATGTTGTTTTTGCAGGTACAAGACCGAAAGATAGCTAAGCCAATCGACCATGATAGCCCAAGTCCGAGTCAATAGTCGGCTCAGATCGCCCGTCCTCATCCAGACGCGATCGCCAGCAAGAACCACCTCGCCCCATGTCTTCAACATAGGAGCAAGCTCGGGGGCAATTGTTGTGTCAAGATTTAACACCTTCCGACCGGCGATCGCCTCCGAGGCCGAACGACCGACTTACTGCCGAGCGGCCAAGGCAGGTCTGCCGAGCAGCGACAAGGCGACCGAGCCTCAACCCAGCGGACCAGCTAAATCGGCCAAAGGAAGGTCCCAGGACAAGTCCCGGTACCGAGCGATCGACCTCAGATACGATCATCACTCGGCACTCGGCGACCGACTCCTGGCGATCGACTAGCGGACGATCCTCTCTGGGCATCTGCCGATCGACCTTTGGTGACCGACCTCTGGGCATCTGCCGATCGACCCTTGGTGACCGACCATTGCCAACCTTCAGTGACTGGCCGATGGCCATCCAGTCGGCCAAGGCCGAGCAAACAGGACAGCACCCACGTGCAGATCCACAAAAGGCGCTGACAAACTTGTCACCTACCTCACCTACCAACAGGGCCCAGACCTGCGAAAGGAGCTGACGGACAGGACATGTGACTACAGCCTGTCACCTACCCTGACAAAGTCCGCCGAAAGTAGCAAAGTGGGACCTCCTGTGACAGTGCTTCCGGACGCGTGCCGGCTTCTCATTGGGCCACTCAGCTAGCTGCCGGCTGGATCCATGGACTTTTGGCAGGCAGCCCATGTGCCCTTTAGGACGATCGCCCCATTACATTAAATGCCGAAAGGCGATCGCCCACTAGGAGACAGGGCACCTCAACCCCTATATAAAGAGGGCAGCCTTCACTTGTAAAAGAGACCGAGACTCTGACTCTCTGAACTGTCTGGAACTCCCTTCGGATTTCACACTATACAGAAGCAAACATTAAACACTTGGCAAATCTCCAACTCTTGGCAACAACTTTCTTTCGGTCTTATTTCTCCCGGCCCATCTCCTCGAGCAGATCACCGGCGGGGACGAAGAACACCGAGCTTCGCTCAAGAGCCGGATTAACAGAGTCTTTTTACACTCATTGTATTTAGATTTCTCTCATTAATACTTGTATCCACGAATATTCGTATTAATAACATCTCGCGAGAGCATTCAAGCCCGGGCCTAACAAACCCGGCAAATCTTGTATTATTTATCTTCTCTCGGAAGTGCTCCCGCAACTGTTGTTTGTTGTCCGTCTTCCAGCAGTATTAATTTTCGGATAAATATTTTGGGCAACAACAATATTCATCATGAATTAATCAATAACACGGAACGAATCGGACGAAAACGTGAAAACACCCAAATCTCCCCAAAAATAGGGTTCTAGAAGATTTACCTTGATTCAAGAAGTAGGAGATGATTAGATGATGATAACTTGGTGTTAGAGACTCAAGATCTTGGATGGATGATGATATTCGCTCAAATCCCAGCTCCCAAATGCTCGAAATCGCCTAACTCTCGGAGAAGAAAAGAAGAGGAAGAGAAATGAGCTGCTCTAGTCAACTCTCTGGTTTTTATAGCCAGAGAGTTATTAGCGTGCGCTATCGACCAAAAACCCAGTCCAGAACCTACGGTTCTGGACCGTTAGCATACACTACCAGGAATAGCGTGCGCTAATCGTCCCTCGATAGCGCGCGCTATCGGACCGTTAACGTGCGCTACCTGAACATCAGTCGAGTCTAGAAACATTCTACCCAGTACTGGACTGCCGGATTAGCGCATGCTACCAGCCAACTCTGCGTGCGCTAAGCCCGAACGATAGCTTGCACTAGGACAACACCTTAGCGTGCGCTAGAACAACTCTTCCAAAGAGCAGAGTGTAGAAGCAGACTACTGCCACTGATGTGCCCAAGGCAATAGCACGCGCTACCAAACAAGTTTAGTGTGCGCTACCAAAGGATACTAGTGCGCGTTAATTAACATCCATAGCGTGCGCTAGGCAGCCAGGTGTAAAACGACTCAAACACCCGAAATACGATCAAAACAACAAACGGAAGCTCACAAGACGCATAATAACATACAATAGGTTTACAGCAACCCCGAAACGGCGGTTCCGAATAACAATTACTAGAATCGGACTGAATAGCGACGAAAAAGCCAACAATTGCGGGATTAAGTAAAATAAATCCGAAAATAAGTATTCCCGAAATACACATACGGTTACACACGAGCCACCAAAATGAGAAAAAATTCGAAATCATGAATGTGCCGGCAAAAGAAAAATGCGGATATTACATTCTACCCCTCTAAAAAATAAGTTTCGTCCCGAAACTTAAGAAACAAACAACTCGGGGTACTAGCAAGCATGCTATCCTCGGTTTCCCAAGTTGCCTCCTCGACACCATACCTCGACCACTGTAACCTGACTAAGGGAATAGTCTTATGCCTCAGTCGCTTCTCACGGTGCTCCAAAATCTTCAAGGGACACTCCTCGAAGGTAATATCCTCAGCGATATCAATCTCACCATAATCGATGACGTGACTAGGATCCGGGACGTATTTCCTCAATTGGGAAACATGGAAAACGCTATGAACGTGACTCAAGGCCGGAGGTAACGCCAACCGGTATGCCAATTCACCGACTCTCTAGAGAATCTCAAAGGGCCCAACAAATATCGGGGTCAACTTTCCCTTCTTCCCGAAGCGGAAAACCCCCTTCGTCGGCGACACCTTTAGCAAAACGTGGTCCCCCACCTCGAATTCCAAAGGTCGACGACCGACATCAGCATATGACTTCTGTCGACTCTGAGCAGTCAACATCCTCTCCCGAATCAATTCCACCTTCCACCTCGTCTCTAAAACGATATCCGGTTCGGTCCCGACCAAATCGAACGCCTCGTTCCAACAAATCAGTGATCGACATCATCGCCCATAAAGCGCCTTATACGGTGCCATTCGAATCGACGCGTGCCAATTATTGTTGTACGTGAACTCGATCAACGGTAAATGTTCCTCCCAGTCACTACTCCAATCGATAGCACAAGCACGCAACATATCCTCAAACGTCTGGATAGTGCGCTCCGACTGCCCATCCGACTGAGGATGAAAAGAAGTGCTCAGACGCAAACGAGTACCCAACGCCTTATGCAGCGCCTGCCAAAAGTGCGATACAAAACGGCCATCTTGATCTGAAACAATAGACTTCGGAGTACCGTGAAGTCTCACAATCTGTGCAATAAACACCCGAGCCAGCTTTTCCGGACCCCAAGTATCCTTGATGCCCAGAAAATGTGCCGACTTGGTAAGACGATCCATAATTACCCAAACCATGTTCATGCCCGATCTCGATCATGGCAAACTCGTGATGAAGTCTATCGAAATATCTTCCCATTTTCATTCCGGAATGGGAAGCGACTGCAATAACCCAGCCGGTCGCTGATGCTCGATTTTGACCTGCTGACAAGTCAAATATCTTGCTACGAACCGTCCGACCTCCTCCTTCATATCATTCCACCAAAAATTCCTCCTTAGGTCCTTGTACATCTTACTCGAACCAGGATGAACGGGGTAAGGCGTAGCATGGGCCTCCCACAAAATACTCTGCCTCAATTCCATGTCGTTCGGTACACAAAGCCGACTCTGGAATCTCAATACCCCATCTTCATGAATCACAAACCCAGGAGACTTTCCTTTAAGAACATTCTCTCGGATTTGAGAAATCATCGGATCCTCCAACTGCTTCAATTTAATTTCATCGATCAGCGACGACGAAATCTCTAAACCGCAAAGTTTTCTGACTGCTCACGGCAATAAAATCTCAACATTCAAATCGATCAAAACCCGCTGAAGCCCAAACTGAGGCGTAAGGATATCAAGTGTCCTCAACGCAACCGGTTTCTGACTCAAGGCGTCGGCCACGACATTTGCCTTGCCCGGATGATAAGGATTTCGAGGTCATAATCCTTACTCAACTCCAACCACCTCTTCTGCCTCATATTCAACTCCCGCTGGGTAAATATATACTTCAGACTTTTATGATCGGTAAAAATCTAACATGCGGAGCCAAACAGATAGTGACGCCAAATCTTGAGCGCAAAGACAAGTGCCGCTAACTCCAAATCGTGAGTAGGGTAGTTAAGCTCATATGGTCTCAACTGTCTCGACGCATAGTCAATAGTCTTGTCGTGCTGCATCAATACGCACCCAGGACCCTGACCCGAAGCATCGCTGTAAACGGAAAAATCCTCGTTGCCACACGGTAACGCTAAAACCGGGGCTGAAGTCAAACGCCTCTTCAGCTCCTCAAAACTCGTCTTTCTCTCGTCATTCCAGACGAAAGTCTCGGACTTCTGGAGCAAGTGTGTAAGCGGACGAGCCAGTTTCGAGAATTCGACGAACCTACGGTAGTAGCCAGCGAAACCCAAGAAACTACGGACCTCCTTCACGTTCTTAGGCGGTGCCCAATCTAACACTGCCTCGATCTTCTGTGGATCCACACGGACTCCCTTGGCTGAAATCACGTGACTTAGAAACATCACCTCCTTCAACCAGAACTCACATTTCGATAACTTCGCATAAAGTTGCTCGGTCCTCAAAATGTCTAACACCACTCGCAGATGATGCGTGTGCTCCTCCTCGTTCCTCGAATAAATAATGATATCGTCAATGAATACGATGACACACTTATCAAAATACTCGATAAAGACTTTGTTCATTCACTGCATGAACACTGCCGGCGCATTGGTTAACCCGAAGGGCATGACCACAAACTTGTAATGTCCGTATCTCGTCCGAAAAGCTGTTTTCGGGACATCGCACTCCTTCACTCGAAGCTGATAGTACCCCAATCTCAAGTCCATCTTCGAGAATACCGCAGCTCCCTGCAACTAGTCGAACAAGTCATCAATCCTCGGCAAGGGATACTTGTTCTTGATGGTCACCTTGTTTAGCTTGCGATAGTCGATGCACAAACGCAGTGAACCATCCTTCTTCCGCACAAAAAGAACCGGCACGCCCCAAGGCGAAGCGCTCGGTCAAATATATCCTGACGCAAGAAGCTCACTCAACTGCTTCTTTAACTCAACCATCTCTGAAGGTGCCATGCGATACGGCGCCTTCGAATTCAGAGCCGCACCCAGTTCTAACTCGATAGCAAACTCTACCTCACGGTCCGGTGGCAACCCCGACAACTCGTCAGGAAAGACATATGGGAACTCACTAACGATGGGAATCGATGAAAACTCGAGCCCACCACTCTCCACCTCCAACGCATAACACCAATAACCAGTATACCCCTTCCACAGGAGTCTCATTGCCTTCAAGGCGTTAATAACGAACTTCTGGTTTCCCCTCTTTCGCCTTACGAAAGAGTGCTCGGTGCCGTCCTCGGCTAACATAGTGATGATTCTCATGCGGTAGTTCATGATCGCACCATGCCGCTCGAGCCAATCATCCCCTAGAATCAAATCCTCACCCTCAATACCTACAACAATAAGATTAGAGAGTCAAGTCCTCTCATAAATAATCACAGGACAATCTCGGATCTCCCGATCACCAACAATCCTATCACCGCTAGGAAGTTTAACGATGAAAGGCTCACAAGGCGACAAACAATCAAGACTCAAACGACGCACACATTCCAGAGATACGAAAGATTACGTGGCACCCGAATCGAAAAGCACACTGACAGGATGAGAATAAATGTGAACGGTACCTGTGGCCACGGTGGCTGCTGGATCATCGACCCTCCTCATCTCGTAAACACGCGGATGGGCGGAGCCGACACTGGAAGCTCCCCCTCTAGCGGGCTAACCCCGACCTCTCCCTCGACTAGCACTCGGCGGAGACTGAGAAGCAAACGACCCTTGATTCACACTTGGTTCCCTAGGCGCTGGAATGGAAGTCTGGGCACCAAGAATTCTCTCTCTCAGCACAAAAAGCGGCCTTGTGGCCCGGCTGGCCACACCGATTACATGTCAGCAACGAGCTCGGACAATTACGACTGATGTGGCCCGGTCGACCACAGTTAAAACACTTCACATCCCGAGAAGGAGTACTGGTAGTTCCACGGAAACCCCCAATAGAACGAGCTGGACCACTACCGGCGGAAAAATTAGCAAGCTGAGATTTCTGCTGACCTCCACCATTGTGGCCCGAAAAATTCCCGGCGGACATCAGCTTCTTGCTCTCGCGAACCGCCTCACTGGCCGTCACAGACATATCGTAAGCAAGGGCTCTACTTTGGTAATCCTTCAAGGTGGTGCAGACGAGCCCAAACATGTAGTTGCGAATAGACAATTTCATCCGCCTGGAGAAGTGGAAAATCTTGTGTAACACCCTGAATCCGCTTAGGGATATTACACGACGTAGAACCTTTCCTCAAGGATCTACCATGATGGTAACAACATAGAACCTCTCAACAATGCCTTTAAGGCTAAAATGACTCCGTAGACCGATTTGGTGTTTCAATAAATACGTACAACTCAAATACATTACATGCCCACGCAGGGGTCGAATACAACACACTCTCGTACAACGGGAATGCAGCGGAAATAAAATACAACTAAACCAATGACATCATACAGATCCTCGTGTGATTAATATCATTCATCTTTCATCATCCTTCGTGCCGACCCTGTGTTATGCTCCCAAACCTGAATGCAAAAACAGACATCCACCCCCCGAATACTCGGGGGTTAGCAAAACTCCATTGTTTTGCTAGTGCAAATACAAAGTGCAAAAATACGAGCCATACTATACAAGTTCCAAGAACAATAATAACCACGAATCCTCAAAGATCCAAATGTAACGAAAAGTACTTCCGGAGGCAAGAGTTTGGGTAAAACATTCCAAAACCGAAAGATCATAAATCAAGGGAAACAATTTATAAAATCGTTTAAAATGCCATCGAGAGTTTTAATAGAAAACAATTTAGGACTACCGAATCCTTCTCTTTCCAAAATCAACAAGGGTAGCCCAAAGGTTTTGTTTTCGCAAATAGAAAACCACTAACAATACACAGTATTAAAACTCACGTCACGCGTCCTCGACGGACATAAAACACACGCACCCGTGAAGTTTCACTCGTGAATCCAGGGCGAAACCATTGGACTCCCTCCGTGGCCCCGTCGAACCCTCCCGAGGTGAGCAAACACATTCACAAAACATAAGCAACCGCACTCGTGAATCCAGGGCTATACCATTGGACTCCCTTCGTGATCCCGTCGGACCCTCCCGAGGTGAGCGAAATACAATCACAAAATATACACACGTAGCGGTGAAGTTTCACTCGTGAATCTAAGGCTATACCATTGGACTCCCTCCGTGATCCCGTCGAACCCTCCCAAGGTGAGCAAACACATTCACAAAACACGTACTCACATCGCCTAGGACCGGGACGAAGCCACAAATACCACTCGAGGCCCCGTCAGACCCTCCCGAGCTGGCTAGCGAAATACTCAAGCACCACACGTCACCTAGGACCGGGACGAAGCCACGAATCCCACCCGAGGCCCCGTCGGACCCTCTTGGGCTGGCTGCGAAATAATCAAGCACCACACGTCACCTAGGACCGGGACGAAGCCACGAATCCCACTCGAGGCCCCGTTGGACCCTTCCGGGCTGGCCACGAAATAATCAAGCACAAGTAACATATCACACCAAGGATATCCAAACAATTCGTCAAGAGGCATCAAACATTTAGCAAAACACCATGTCAAACCATAACGCACCGAAAAGAGATAATATGTGTACACATGCATTATCAAGCGCAACATCAACACCAAACATATCCATAAGATTCACATACTCGTTCACGAAACAAACCAATCACAACACACACGGTTTTGAAAGAGGGCCTTTAACAAGGCTAACCAAATCTTTTGAAAACTCATTTCAAACAATCAAACAAACACATAAAAATGATCACCAATTATCATATTCACAAAACAAGAATTGTATGGACAAGGTACTTGCCTCGAAACCACAATCGCAAAAAGACGACGGATGAAATACGGTCGAACGGCCCCGAACTCCCGAACACTATCAAGAACGCGATAGCATCGCTATTACTACGTGAATAACACCACACGAATCATCAATCACCAACGAGATTCAACATCGGAATCCTCGAACACCTATAAACCTCGGAAGGAACAATAACACATGATTACGACGAGAATCAAGGCCGAAAACAACGGAAATCCCAACAACTATCAAAGGGAACTCATTCGTACATTTAATCGGACATTAAATGTTCAAGACCCTTCAAGAACAAAAAAATCACCCCTCGGGTCGAATGAACCAATGATACGAGTATCCAATCCGTAGAACAAGTTCAAAACAACATTTATACAACAATTAATTGGACAAAAATGGATTGGAATAGAAATCAAAAGGAAAATCCCCAAAATCTTCAAAAACAAGGGTTCAAGCCAAAATACCTTGATTCGGACGAAGAACATGGATTGGATGATGATATAATCGACAAGAATCCTCCAAAATGCCTTAGAATTTATTATAACTGGCCAAGAACTCAATTTCCCCAATCTCCCGTCGCCAGCCGCACAAAAACGAGGAAAAAGTGAGAAAAGACGAAGTCTGGCCGAGCCCAGGCTATATATAGCCGGCAGGGTTACGGCCGTAACCGGCAGTGCCTTGCGGCCGTAACTCGGCCCTTACGGCCGTACTCGGCAGGCCTTACGGCCGTAACCGACATTCGTCAAAAAAATCTGCCCAGCACCTGCCGGACACTTACGGCCGTAACTGACACACATTACGGCCGTAACCGGCCTTCGTCTGGAAGATGCTCAGCGCTCGTACGGCCGTACCCGATCACGCCTTACGGCCGTAACTGGCATTCGTCAGGCCATGCCTGCCGAGCACGTACGGCCGTAACTAGTACCTTATGGCCGTAACTCGGCCAGGCCAGGCCCTGCTCCGGCCGTGGCCACTCTGACGGCCCGACGACCCCAAAACCCAAACCTGAATATAAATTGAAGGTACGGTTACGACGTACTCGCAAAGACGAATCTAAGAGCTAAGAGAACACACGATTCCGACCACCCGAAGGCTCGAAATTCGACAACGGAAGTAATTACCCCAAACTTTGGGAAATTACGAAAATGGCCCAAAACGTCCGAAATACACGATATGTAATCGAAACACCAAACCAAAACTCGCAACGTGAATAATAACATTAAATGAATTTACTAGAAACTCGAAGCAACAGTTTCGGACGAGATTCGCAAGAATCGAACTCAAGTGCGGAAAAGTCGCTAAAAAGTACGGAACTCAACAAAACGACACCGAAACGAACTCGAACGTCGAAAAGTGCAGATTTAAATATTCTCATAATGACGAAATGGTCACAAGCGAGTCATCAAAACGGACTCCCGCCGAAAAAATAAAATTACCGGAAATCGAAATTACGGGTATTACACACTACCCTCCTTAAAAGAAGTTTCGTCCCGAAACTTAAAACAAGTAGGGAGAAGCAACATCCTGCCAGGAAAAATCAACTAGATACACAAGAAACGCGTAACTTACGCCCATCGGCGAAACGTTACAAGCAACGCAAAGGGATATACGGTGCGAAAACATGCTCCATGATGACCAACACAACGCCACCGGTAGAGACATAATAAAACCAACAAGTGACAAGCGTCAACAAACGGATAATACAATCAAGTCGATTATCTGAACAATCAAAAAACACAACGAACGAAAATCAATACGATTGACCAACCCAACGGTACATCAATCAAAATGCGACCCAATCGCTGAACAAATACGTAATTCCACCACCCAAGGGTTGGAAGATCGAAAACGAGACTAATTTCCCGAACTTAAGGGAATTACGAAGGAGTCTGAATGTTCAACAATCACGAAACGAGATAAAAAAAACCGAACAATCAAACGATCGAACCACAACAATCAAGACAACACAAATTGAACAATCATGTTCGAATCACGAAGAACAATAAAATTCAAACAACAACTCCAAGGTTCACATCTCGACTCGAGACAATATATGATCCGGTGAAAACAACAAGATGTGCATTCACATAAGATCCACAGGAAAGGGAATAGCAATTGAAAAATCACAACGACAAACGAGTTATTCCGAAACAATACCGCACTCGTTCGATCAACAAAAGCAAGGGGCAGGACAAGCTCAGAAAATATCAACGAACATAAACGAGTCGACAGAGTCGAAAATACAGAAGTTTAAAATCCGATCCACTTTGAATAAAAGAACCAGTAGAACCAAGAGGTGTTACTTCCGAACAAGGTTCACAAGAATCGAACTCAGAAAAGTTACAGCGATAACCAGATCGACCCAAAACAAGATCACAGCTCGTTCGAACGATGAAACCGAAATACAGAACAAGTTCAGACAGTATCAACGAACACGAGCGAATCGATAGACTTGAGAGAGAGAAAAAATGCGGAAGTCAAAAATGATACGGGTATTACATTCGACCTCTTATAAAAGAAATGTCGTTCCCGTAACTCACAACAACGGGAGTAAGGTGACAACACAAAAAGCAAATGACAGAAACATCTCCCATGGGCCTCTCAGAGCCGATCCTCATATCTGCACTGAAGTTCGCGCCCCGAAAGACTCGGAACCCAACTCGCAAAACTGGATCCTGTCTCTCGGGTCCACACTTGAAAAGCATTACTGACGAGAGGGACAATTTACACGTACATGCCCCTGGCACAATACGTTCGAAATGCCTCGGCTCGGCATACCGAAAATACAGATGCTAGATACAATGGAACATAACGTCGCAAAACAACATAGCGGAGATGCCAACTCAGTACAACAAGGAATCATAACACATATCATATACAATGATTACCATCGTAAAGTAACACACACAAATACTACAGCAACGACGGTATCGTTCGGCGACCCCAACGGCCCGAACAATAACCAACACATAATTACAAACATCATGAAACAATCACACATGTACACAAACGTACAAACCCAAGTCAGAATACCACACAAAGCGATAACACGCAAGCCACCACGAAATGACAACATTAAAGATCATCATCACACCTCCCACAAAGGGCTAACAAAACATATGCTTGGCGAACGACTCAACGTTCACACCACCAATTCAATCACAATTCGGAGGGCTAACACTCTCACAACAACACCAACATCATACACACCTTCTCCGACCACAAGCAGGAAATGATGGATTTTAAAAACGAAAACCACCTTTTGAAAACAGTTTGGAAACATCAGTTGATTTTGAGTATCATTTTACAAAAAGTTGAACAAACATCATTGTCGAGACTTTGAAAATCATCTTGCGTTTGAACAAAAATGAGGACACTTTTCTTTTAGTGAAAAACTTTCAAAATTATTCGACCCTCAGGTCTAAGCAAAGCATTTCCAAAATTACTGGAAAGAAAGAAAAAAATATATTTTGGTCCTCAAGGTGAAAGAATTTTGAAACAGATAGTTGCGCTAGTAGGCGCCTTGAAAATACAATCTATTTAAAAGTACGTCTCGAATTTTAGTTTCTAAGATACTCAAGGTTTTCGAAAATCTATTAGGCTAGAATGCCTAAAAACTCACATGTAACATATTCACTTACATACAATCATAATACACGCATCAACTCGCTCAAAATCAAGACAACACCTGTCTTTTACCGGAAACAACAGTCAAATATCACAGTCAAAAGGATGTAAATAATGACAACACTCCTCATATAAATGAAACATGAGTCACATAAACGCATCACGAAACCGAGAATCTACATAAAGATTCCATCACTTAATACAAAATCAAACAAATAGCTCGTGTCACACGAGGCACAATACAAAGAAGGGAGACTTACATCCACATGTCGCACGAAGATGATGATCAGCCCACGATACTAATCACGACCAACCAACTCAGACGACGCGTCGCGACACGACTCAGTCAGACAAATTCTGACAAGACAAAAACTCAACAGACACCACTAAACCCGACAGCCTAAGTTTCCACAACCTAAATCTCCGATACCATTTATGTAACACCCCCAATCCGCTTAGGGATATTACACGCCGTAGAACCTTTCCTCAAGGATCTACCAGGCTGGTAACAACATAGAACCTCTCAACAATGCCTTTAAGGCTAAAATGACTCCATAGACCGATTTGGTCTTTCAATAAATACATATAACTCAAATACATTACATGCCCATGCAGGGGTCGAATACAACACACTCCCATACAACGGGAAAGAATACTGCAGCAGAAATAAAATACAACTAAACCAATGACATCATACGGATCCTCGTGTGATTAGTATTGTTCATCTTTCATCATCCTTCGTGCCGACCCTGTGTTATGCTCCCAAACCTGAATGCAAAAACAGACATCCACCCCTCGAATACTCGGGGGTTAGCAAAACTCCATTGTTTTGCTAGTGCAAATACAAAGTGCAAAAATACGAGCCATACAATACAAGTTCCAAGAACAATAATAACCAGGAATCCTCAAAGATCCAAATGTAACAAAAAGTACTTCCCGAGGCAAGAGTTTGGGTAAAACATTCCAAAACTGAAAGATCATAAATCAAGGGAAACAATTTATAAAATCGTTTAAAATGCCATCGAGAGTTTTAATAGAAAACAATTTAGGATTACCGAATCCTTCTCTTTCCAAAATCAACAAGGGCCACAGCCCAAAGGTTTTGTTTTCGCAAATAGAAAACCACTAACAATACACAGTATTAAAACTCACGTCACGCGTCCTCGACGGACATAAAACACACACGTACCCGTGAAGTTTCACTCGTGAATCCAGGGCGAAACCATTGGACTCCCTCCGTGGCCCCGTCGAACCCTCCCGAGGTGAGCAAACACATTCACAAAACATAAGCAACCGCACTCGTGAATCCAGGGCTATACCATTGGACTCCCTCCGTGATCCCGTCGGACCCTCCCAAGGTGAGCGAAATACAATCACAAATTATACACACGTAGCGGTGAAGTTTCACTCGTGAATCTAGGGCTATACCATTGGACTCCCTCCGTGATCCCGTCGAACACTCCCGAGGTGAGCAAACACATTCACAAAACACGTACTCACATCGCCTAGGACCGGGACGAAGCCACAAATCCTACTCGAGGCCCCGTCGGACCCTCCCGAGCTGGCTAGCGAAATACTCAAGCACCACACGTCACCTAGGACCGGGACGAAGCCACGAATCCCACCCGAAGCCCCGTCGGACCCTCCCGGGATGGCCGCGAAATAATCAAGCACCACACATCACCTAGGACCGGGACGAAGCCACGAATCCCACCCGAGGCCTCGTCGGACCCTCCCGGGCTGGCCGCGAAATAATCAAGCACATGTAACATATCACACCAAGGATATCCAAACAATTTGTCAAGAGGCATCAAACATTTAGCAAAACACCACGTCAAACCTTAACGCACCGAAAAGAGATAATATGTGTACACACGCATTATCAAGCGCAACATTAACACCAAACATATCCATAAGATTCACATACTCGTTCACGAAACACACCAATCACAAAACACACACGGTTTTGAAAGAGGGCCTTTAACAAGGCTAACCAAATCTTTTGAAAACTCATTTCAAACAATCAAACAAACACATAAAGACGATCACCAACTATCATATTCACAAAACAAGAATTGTATGGACAAGGTACTTGCCTCGAAACCACAATCGCAACAAGACGACGGATGAAATACGGTCGAATGGCCCCGAACTCCCGAACACTATCAAGAACGCGATAGCATCGCTATTACTACGTGAATAACACCACACGAATCATCAATCACCAACGAGATTCAACATCGGAATCCTCGAACACCTATAAACCTCGGAAGGAACAATAACACATGATTACGATGAGAATCAAGGCCGAAAACAACGGAAATCCCAACAACTATCAAAGGGAACTCATTCGGACATTTAATCGGACATTAAATGTTCAAGACCCTTCAAGAACAAAGAAATCACCCCTCGGGTCGAACGAACCAATGATACGAGTATCCAATCCATAGAACAAGTTCGAAATAACATTTATACAACAATTAATTGGACAAAAATGGATTGGAATCGAAATCAAAAGGAAAATCCCCAAAATCTTCAAAAACAAGGGTTCAAGCCAAAATACCTTGATTCGGACGAAGAACATGGATTGGACGATGATATAATCGACAAGAATCCTCCAAAATGCCTTAGAATTTATTAGAACTGGCCAAGAACTCAATTTCCCCAATCTCCCGTCGCCAGCCGCACAAAAACGAGGAAAAAGTGAGAAAAGACGAAGTCTGGACGAGCCCAGGCTATATATAGCCGGCAGGATTACGGCCGTAACCGGCAGTGCCTTACGGCCGTAACTCGGCCCTTACGGCCGTACTCGGCAGGCCTTACGGCCATAACCGGAATTCGTCAAAAAAATCTGCCCAGCACCTGCCGGACACTTACGGCCGTAACTGGCACACATTACGGCCGTAACCGGCCTTCGTCTGGAAGATGCCCAGCGCTCGTACGGCCGTACCCGATCACGCCTTACGGCCGTAACTGGCATTCGTCAGGCCATGCCTGCCGAGCACGTACGGCCGTAACCGGTACCTTACGGCCGTAACCGGTACCTTACGGCCGTAACTCGGCCAAGCGAGGCCCTGCTCCGGTCGTGGCCACTCCGACGGCCCGACGACCCCAAAACCCGAACTTGAATATAAATCGAAGGTACGGTTACGACGTACTCGCAAAGACGAATCTAAGAGCTAAGAGAACACACGATTCCAACCACCCGAAGGCTCGAAATTCGACAACGGAAGTAATTATCCCAAACTTTGGGAAATTACGAAAATGGCCCAAAACGTCCGAAATACACGATACGTGATCGGAACACCAAACCAAAACTCGAAACATGAATAATAACATTAAATGAACTTACTAGAAACTCGAAGCAATAGTTTCGGACGCGATTCGCAAGAATCGAACTCAAGTGCGGAAAAGTCGCTAAAAAGCACGGAACTCAACAAAACGACACCGAAACGAACTCAAACGTCCAAAAGTGCAGATTTAAATATTCTCAGAATGACGAAATGGTCATAAGCGAGTCGTCAAAACGGACTCCCGCCGAAAAAGAAAAATTACCGGAAATCAAAATTACGGGTATTACATCTTGTCGCTCTCCTTTCTAACCTGGGCCTTCACGAAGCCCAACTCTCGGCTGAAATCAGCAATGGCCTGAGAAATGGGGATATCCCGAGGCTGAGCATCAAAGAAGGCATGGACTCGAGCCTGTTTGACCGGCCACGGACAATATTCGGTCTCCATCAGGTCCTTGAATTCATCCCATGTAGCAACGCGGTCCCTGGGCTCAACAGCCTCCCACCAGTCAGTAGTATCCCCAGTGAGAAAATACTGGGTAATAGGTACCTTGCGATCCTCGGGGCAATTGGTAGCAATAAAGACCTTGGATATCTCCTTGATCCACCCCTCCTAGCTAATCGGGTCCGAAGCTCCCGAAAACTGAGGAGGATGCATCTTGATGACACCCTGAAGCCAACGATCCGCTCCGCCCCGAGTAGCATGAACCGGCTGAGCTATCGAAGCCATTTGGTTAACCATTTGTTGCATCACGGTTGCAACACCAAGATCGACGCCATCTTGAGTAGAAGCATGTAATACCCGAGATTCTGTTATGTAATTGGAACTTGTGATATTATAATAATTGTACTTTTGTATGAGTACTATTCTCCGTATTTCATAATCCGATGCCTTCGAGCATATAATTTCGTGTTTGTGATTCAAAGGATGAAATTCTGTGCATGTAGCGCACGCTACAGGCTAAGGGTAGCGTACGCTAACATGGTTTTATAGCGCACGCTACCGAGTGTAAGTAGCGCACGCTATGCGTGGTCAGACAGATTGAGACGTGCGGTAGGTGAGATCTGGCCGGGGGACCCCTGTCGGATCCTGTCGGATGTACCTGGACGGCTTTCGGAAAAGCCGGTCAACGCCTTAGCGCACGCTACAGAATATGCGTAGCGTACGCTAAGTGCCGAGTACGATTTAGATCGTGAGCCGTTAGCGCACGCTACGAACAGGGTGTAGCGCGCGCTAATAACCATTTATTATAAATAGGACAGCATCCTATTCGTGATTTCAGTCCTTTCTTCCCCTATAACCCGAACTCTTGCACTTGTAACATAACTCCATTCGTCTCAAACACTCCATATCAACCTCCTAGTTCGAGATTGAAGATCATATATCATTGGAGATTGGTGTTCAAGCCTTGGGTGTTGGATTGCTTCATTTTTTGTTCTTCACTACTTTGAGGTAGGTGATTCTTCACCAATGATTAGTAATGTTCATGAGGAAGTTTTAATCATGTTTGGATAGCTAGTATCTCGTTTTTATCGGTCTTCACATGTTAGAAGGATACTTTTGACGTATCGGTACTAGATGACGAATGAACCTTTGAACCATCTTATTATAAGGACTCCTAAGCATGTTTAAATCGATTTATGATCAAGTAATCGGATATTTCCCAGTTGATACGTTGTATACGTTGGAATCATGTGTTTTGGAACGTAAGACGATGGAATTTAGATTATTTCTTGAAGATCGTAGAGGAATTGTGATATCAAGATAACTATCCGTATATTTGTATCTCATGATCATAGAAATCCTCCAGAAACCTTATTAGCATGATATGCCCGAGGATAACTTGTAATATCACCATAGGATTTATGAGTCCTTCATCATTTCAACCTGGTTCGCAGATTCTACGCCATGCAAGAGTAGCGCACGCTAACATGTGTGAGTTAACGTGCGCTATCGAGGTTCGGTTGCACGTAACGCACGTAGCGACGTTATGAGGCGGCCAGTCGATCCGGTTGTGGCTAGCGCAAGCTAGTCTTATACTATAGCGTACGCTAATTGATTCGGCTTAGCGCACGTTACGTATAGTACGTAGCGCGCTAAGCAATCCGAGCACTTGTTTAGTTTGAGCTTTTCGGCCGTAGGTCGAATTGTTAGGCCATTTGTTCGACTCGAGATGATTTGTATATCGTTCCTTTTGTTAAGGTTCGAGCTTGTTACGTTGATCGGAGGGGGCGGCCTTCGAGTGCGTCGAGAGCATTGAAGTATATCATTCTTGCCATCTTCGAGGCAAGTATCGTGTGATATGTTAATATCGGTATTTTTGGAATATACGTATGATTATGCATGTTGTTGAACATGATATTTACTTCGTTGATTTGTCATGATATTCGTTGTATATTGTTTATATGTTCATGTTGATGAACATATTGATTTGGCATATGTGTATGCATGAGTTGTGTTTGTATACGTTGTACGATCTATGCTGAGGGCGCTGGATCGGATGTCCACCTCGTGTTGATCCGACGGGATCATCTTGGGATCTAGGCTGAGGGCGCTGGATCATTGGACGGGTTATTTCCACCTCGTGTTGGTCCGACGGATCATCTTGGGATCTATGCCGAGGGCGCTGGATCATTGGAATACCCATGCTGTAATGGAATCTTGTAGATTCGCATTGTCGGGTTCCTAGCGGAAGCCCGTGTGATATGTCTTGTTGTGTATTGTTGATGCATATTCGAATTGTTTAAATACGATACTTGTACTAGCATTGTTTTGCTAACCCCTTCGGGGTGGACATATGTTTTGATGTCCAGTAGCCAAGGAGCAGGGAAGCGACACAAGACTGACGTGACGCACGAAGGGGTTGATGATGTTTATTGTTATTGGAGATTTGTTGTCTTGGTTTGGTTTCGTATTCGTACGTGTGTCCTTTGATATTAATTCGATATGGTTGTATTAATTACCGTTGAATCGGTTATGCGTTTTCATAAACTCGAATTTTCGCAGTATTGACGTCTTATATTCACTTTCTTTTTAATTAGCCTTGTAAATCCTTATTTAAAGGGTTTACGGTGTAATTATTCCGAATATCTCGGGGTGTTACAGATTATGGTATCGGAGCTAAGATTTATGGATATCTTGGCGGTCGGGTTTTGTTTGGAGTGCATTAACGTTATTTGATTTACGGGTCGTTTGTAACATCACCGCTCACCGAAGTCGTCATGTGGACCGTGGTTGTAAGTCTCTTAATCTCTTATACTACCGTTTTACTTAATTCTTGTTTTGTGAGTATTGACGGACTTTATTTCAAAAATTTTGTTACGTATATTGAGAAATTTCGTTTACGGTATGTTGAGAGGAGGTCGTGGACGCGACGCGGTCGTGGACGCGACGTGGTAACGTGAGACATGAGGATTCCGCAACTACCCGAAATATCGGCTAGTCTAACCGATTCCCATTCGAGGGCGCAAGGATCGGCGAATGATGACGCAAATCCGAACATGCCGGAGTGCTTCAACAGTGGTGGCGCAGATAAACCGGGCCGCTTGTGTCGTTGATCGCATGCAGACAATGATGGGACAGAAAGACCATGAGGATAACAGGGAGACAGATGGCTTGCCGAGGTGGTTAAATTGCACCCGCCAAAATTTGACGGATCTGCCGAGGCACTTACTTGGGATCACCGGCTCAAGGAGTTGGAGAAGATATTCGCGGGTCTTAATTGTCCCGAGGACCTAAGGTTCCCATTGCCCAAGATTTCCCGACCGGGAGGCCTTTGATCGGTGGGAGGCCATTCGACCCGAGAACCATAATGCGGATTGACGGAATTCAAACAAATGATGGAAGCACGGATTGTCCTCGTCGGTTAGAGAGGCGAAGATCCGAGAGTTTTTCTCACCACAGAGTTCGGAGGCATACGTGAGATGTAATTAAAACTTTTAATCATCGGTGACTTGTGTGCGACACTTGGTCGAACGGAGGCGTAAAAGATTTTTCATTTTGATATGCGGATGAAGCCGAGATTCAGCAGACATGTCCGGTTCGAGTGTACTACGTTGCGGCAGTACCAAGACAAAGCGGCCTACGACATGAAAGAGGCGGCGGTGGAGAAATCGGTAGAGGCAAAGAAGCAGAAGGTGACCGGCGGCTTTGCAGAAAACAAGAGTGGTGGGGCCCGCAAGGGCCAGTCTTCCTTTATTCGGCTAGAAACCTCCACATCCTTCTAAAGGCGTAAAGAAGTTCGGACAGATCGGCGGTTTGGACGCATCAAGGAAATGCTACAATTGTGGTCGAGCGGGGCATATTCGGCGAGATTGCCCCGCATCTTACGTGACTTGTTACGATTGTGGGCAAGAAGGGCACCGTGCGGCCTTACGTGGAGCCGCTACTAGATCTGTTGGCACCCGCACTCCGGACCGGTTCCTAAGGAGAGGAGTGTGAACCAGACACGCAGAGTGGATTTCAGCAGGTAACGCCGGGAAGAGAGAGACATCCAAGTCCGGGTCCGTTCCTCCGCGCCTGCACGAAATGAGGAGATCGGACGATCAGAACACTGCTGTTGCATCAGGTACGATTCAGATCCTTTTGCAACCAGTTAGTGTCTTGTTCGATTCGGGAGCTACGCATTCTTTTATATCTTTGAACTGTATTAATCGTTTGAACATCTCGTGCTTGTATAATTGTGAACCTTATGTTGTGGGGTTACCGAGCGGAGAGAAAATTGTGGGAACACTAGAAGCTAGGGATTTCCAGATTCTATAGTAGTGAGTGATTGGCCCTCGAATCTTATTGTTGTTGACATATGCGGTGACGATTTAATTCTCGGAGATGATTGGCTCAACCGCTATGGAGATGTGTTTAATTACCGAGAGAGAGTCATTTCCATTATTGCTGATGACGGATCGAACACTTATTCCGAGGATGGAGACCGGAAGCTCGGGAAATTGATCAAGGCAATGAAAGTCGTGAAATTATCAAGCAGGATGTCACGGACTTTGGTGCTATGCCATGAGGAAAGAGGAAGGAATAGAGCTCGTCTATTTCGATTGTGAATGAGTTCTCGATGTATTTCTGACGAGCTACCCGGTTACCCCGCAAAGAGAAGTGGATTTCACCATCGAATTAGAGCCTGGAGCAACCCCTATTTCAGTGGCACCATACCGCATGGCGCCAACCGAGATGTATGAACTCAAGAAGCAACTGGAGGAATTGTTACTGAAGGGCTATATTCAACCGAGTGTTTCCCCTTGGGAGCGCCTGTTCTCTTTGTCCTAAGAAAGACGGATCCTCCGATCGTGTATTGATTACAGGGGAGCTTAACAAGATGACGATCAAGAATAAGTATCCTATACCTCGGATCGACGACTTGTTTGATCAACCGCAAGGGGCGAGGTATTCTCGAAGATTGACTTGCGATCGGATACCACCAATTGAGAATTAAGGAATCGGACATACCGAAATCGCTTTCGGATCCCAGACGGCATTATGAATTTGTGGTGATGCCATTCGGACTTACCAATGCTCTGCGTATTCATGCAATTGATGAATCGGGTATTCTTGGAATACTTGGATAAATTTGTGGTCGTCTTCATTGACGACATTTTGATATATTCGAGGGACGCAGAGGAGCATGCGATCATTTACGTGTGGTTTTGAGCATCTTGAGAAAGGAACGACTATATGCGAAATTTGCTAAATGCGAGTTCGGCTTAAGGAAGTAACCTTCCTTGGGCATGTGATATCCGCCGATGGAGTTCAGTGGACCCGAAGAAAGTCAAGCAATCTTGGAATGGGAAGCTCCTAAAAACGTGAAAGGAGGACGAAGCTTCTTAGGACTAGCAGGATATGATCGCCGCTTTGTAGAGGGATTTTCCAAAATTGCTCGTCCGCTCACTCACCAAGCATGTAAAACTCAAAAGTTCACGTGGAATGAGAAATGCCAGCCGGTTTTGATGAACTTAAAAAGAGACTCGACGACACCTATTTTAGCGCCGCGAAGGAACCGATGGATTCATGGTATACGCTGACGCTTCAAATCGGGTTTGGGTTGTGTGTTGATGCGAGAAGGATAAAGTAATTGCTTATGCTTCTCGGCAATTGAAACCGTCTGGGTTAATTATCCGACGCATGATCCGGAGCTAGCGGTGTGGTCTTTGCCTTGAAAATTTGGAGACATTATCTCAGACGGCACTCATTGTCGAGATCTTTACGGATCATAAGAGCCTCAAATACATTTTCAGTCAGAAGGAATTAAACATGAGGCAGAGAAGGTGGCTGGAATTGATCAAGGATTACGACTTAGAGATTCTCTATAATCCGGGGAAAGCAAATGTAGTATCAGATGCATTGAGCCGTAAACCTGTTTCTCTTAGACTGTTGGAAGCACTTACATCCCAAACCGGTATTCAACGGAACCGATCCGCGAAGGATTGAAGTATGGGCACCAGGAATCCAAGGGCGACTTTATGTGATGGAACTGACTTCATCACTAGTCGAGAAGATCAAGTCCAAGCAGTTGGACGATTCTCTGATCCTTCGATTATGTGATGAAGTAAAGAAAGGAAAAGACCCAGGATTCGTGATACAAGATGATGGAGTTACGAGATTTGAATCGACTTTGCGTTCCCGAAGATGATGATTTGAGACGGACTATTCGAAAGAAGCTCATAGCGCGCCCTATTCTATTCACCCGGGCAGCAGTAAGATGTATAAGGATCTTAAACAAAACTTCCGGTGGGGAATATGAAGAAGGACGAGCAGAGCACGTTTGAAGTGTTTGACTTGTCACAGTTAAGATTGAACATCGGCGACACCAGGGATGTTAAAGCCGCTCCGATCCCCGAATGGAAGTGGGAGGACATTTCGATGGATTTCATCACCAAGATGCCAAGGACTAGATCGGGAATGAACATGATTTGGGTTTTAGTTGATCGACTAACCAAGTCACTCATTTCCTAGGGATCAAAGATACTTGGGGACCCGAAAGATTGGCGCGAGTATTTATTGCGGAGGTAATCGATTGCATGGGACGCCAAAGACCATTGTTTCGGATCGAGATGGTCGCTTCGTGTCGCACTTCCGAAAGCGATTCACAAGGCTTTGGGGATCGAGCTCAATTTTAGCACACTTATCATCCCCAAGCAGACGGCCATCCAAAGGACTATCCAAATGTGGAAGACATGCTTAGAGCACATGCGTTGGATTGGTCAACTGATTGGGAAGTTCACTTGCCCTTGATCGAATTCACTTACAATAATAGTTGGCATGCTTCTATTAGAATGGCACCATTTGAAGCTTTGTATGGGAGGAGATGCCGATCACCCCTGTGTTGGGATGATTCTTCGGATTTGATCGGGACGGAACCGGAATTGATTGTTCAGACTCAAGAGAAGATAGCTGTGATTCGAGAGAGACTGTTGACTGCCCAGAGTCGACAGAAGTCTTATGCAGATGTACGTCGTCGCCCTCTAGAGTTCGACGCTGGGGACCGCGTACTATTGAAGGTGTCTCCTACACGAGGGATTTTCCGTTTCGGGAGAAGAGGTAAGCTTAGTCCAAGATATATCGGACCATTTGAGATCCTCGAGAGAGTTGGGGATTTAGCGTACAGGTTGGCCTTACCGCCATCGCTAAGTCATGTTCACAATGTGTTTCACGTATCCCAACTACGGAAGTATATACCGGACCCCAGTCACGTTATTGATTTCGACGAGATCGAGATAGCTAATGATGGCACCTTCGAAGAAAGACCAATCAAGATACTTGAAAGCCGGATCAAACAATTGAGGAATAAACCAATACATTTGGTTAAAGTACAATGGTCACGACATGGAGTCGAAGAGGCCACTTGGGAAACGGAGGACGGTATGAAGGCTAAATATCCGGAGTTGTTTTCATCCTAAGTTTCGGGACGAAACTTCTTTTTAGGGAGGAAGGATGTAATATCCGAGATTCTGTTATGTAATTGGAACTTGTGATATTATAATAATTGTACTTTTGTATGAGTACTATTCTCCGTATTTCATAATCCGATGCCTTCGAGCATATAATTTCGTGTTTGTGATTCAAAGGATGAAATTCTGTGCATGTAGCGCACGCTACAGGCTAAGGGTAGCGTACGCTAACATGGTTTTATAGCGCACGCTACCGAGTGTAAGTAGCGCACGCTATGCGTGGTCATACAGATTGAGACGTGCGGTAGGTGAGATCTGGCCGGGGGACCCCTATCGGATCCTGTCGGATGTACCTGGACGGCTTTCGGGAAAAGCCGGGTCAACGCCTTAGCGCACGCTACAGGAATATGCGTAGCGTACGCTAAGTGCCGAGTACAGTTTAGACTGTGAGCCGTTAGCGCACGCTACGAACAGGGTGTAGCGCGCGCTAATAACCATTTATTATAAATAGACAAAGATCCTATTCGTGATTTCAGTCCTTTCTTCCCCTATAACCCGAACTCTTGCACTTGTAACATAACTCCATTCGTCTCAAACACTCCATATCAACCTGCTAGTTCGAGATTGAAGATCATATATCATTGGAGATTGGTGTTCAAGCCTTGGGTGTTGGATTGCTTCATTTTTTGTTCTTCACTACTTTGAGGTAGGTGATTCTTCACCAATGATTAGTAATGTTCATGAGGAAGTTTGAATCATGTTTGGATAGCTAGTATCTCGTTTTTATCGGTCATCACATGTTAGAAGGATACTTTTGACGTATCGGTACTAGATGACGAATGAACCTTTGAACCATCTTATTATAAGGACTCCTAAGCATGTTTAAATCGATTTATGATCAAGTAATCGGATATTTTCCAGTTGATACGTTGTATACGTTGGAATCATGTGTTTTGGAACGTAAGACGATGGAATTTAGATTATTTCTTGAAGATCGTAGAGGAATTGTGATATCAAGATAACTATCCGTATATTTGTATCTCATGATCATAGAAATCCTCCAGAAACCTTATTAGCATGATATGCCCGAGGATAACTTGTAATATCACCATAGGATTTATGAGTCCTTCATCATTTCAACCTGATTGTTCGCAGATTCGCCATGCAAGAGTAGCGCACGCTAACATGTGTGAGTTAACGTGCGCTATCGAGGTTCGGTTTTACGCAACGCACGTAGCGACGTTATGAGGCAAAATGAGCCGATCGCTGCTTGTGGCTAGCGACGCTAGTCTTATACGATAGCGTACGCTAACAGTTGACTTAGCGCACGTTACGTATAAGACGTAGCGCGCGCTAAGCAATCCAGCACTTGTTTAGTTTGAGCTTTTCGGCCGTAGGTCGAATTGTTAAAGCCATTTGTTCGACTCGAGATGATTTGTATATCGTTCCTTTTGTTAAGGTTCGAGCTTGTTACGTTGATCGGAGGCGGCCTTCGAGTGCGTCGAGAGCATTGAAGTATATCATTCTTGCCATCTTCGAGGCAAGTATCGTGTGATATGTTAATATCGGTATTTTTGGAATATACGTATGATTATGCATGTTGTTGAACATGATATTTACTTCGTTGATTTGTCATGATATTCGTTGTATATTGTTTATATGTTCATGTTGATGAACATATTGATTTGGCATATGTGTATGCATGAGTTGTGTTTGTATACGTTGTACGATCTATGCTGAGGGCGCTGGATCGGATGTCCACCTCGTGTTGATCCGACGGGATCATCTTGGGATCTAGGCTGAGGGCGCTGGATCATTGGACGGGTTATTTCCACCTCGTGTTGGTCCGACGGGATCATCTTGGGATCTATGCTGAGGGCGCTGGATCATTGGAATACCCATGCTGTGTAATGGAATCTTGTAGATTCGCATTGTCGGGTTCCGGTAGCGGAAGCCCGTGTGATATGTCTTGTTGTGTATTGTTGATGCATATTCGAATTGTTTAAATACGATACTTGTACTAGCATTGTTTTGCTAACCCCTTCGGGGGTGGACATATGTTTTGATGTCCAGGTAGCCAAGGAGCAGGGAAACAGCCACAGTACCGACGTGACGACGAAGGGGTTCAGTGATGTTTATTGTTATTGGAGATTTGTTGTCTTGGTTTGGTTTCTGTATTCGTGTACGTGTGTCCTTTGATATTAATTCGATATGGTTGTATTAATTACCGTTGAATCAGTTGTACGTTTTCATAAACTCGAATTTTCGCAGTATTGACGTCTTATATTCACTTTCTTTTTTAATTAGCCTTGTAAATCCTTATTTAAAGGGTTTACGGCGCTGTAATTATTCCGAATATCTCGGGGTGTTACAAAGCATGGCTATGACGGTCACCGGTACTGCCGACTCCAGAAGAATGCGACGTGGCCACCCTCACCGGTGACGTGGCCGCATCGACGACCATGACCACGACCACGGCCTCTTCCAGCATCCATACTGGTGTTAAATAAGTAGCAAAAGTAATTCGATGATAAGTACGAGAGGAAAATCAATCACAAATCAAGAATCGAAGGTGTGATACAAGGAAACAAGGAACAAAGTAAGGAAAACTTACGGGCACTGAAAGTACCGGAATCATGGCAGCGTGATGATGATGTGCAAAACGAAACCAACCAGACCCAATAAACCGACAAGCCTAGCTATCCATAAACCTAGTGCTCTGATACCATTTTCTATAACACCCCCACAATATTCAGGGTATATTACAGCATCGTGGATCCCTACATGGGACCCACCAGGCTAGATCCAAACACACTCATCGACTCGCGGATTCAACACAATAACATCTCGTCATAAAGACGCAAAACAATAATAATCCACCCGGTTCAACCGGTCAAACAACATCACAACCACCTAATTAAAACATAATGGGCGAAACAGTTCAAATTCGAACAATTAAAAGCTCCTAAGTACTCGAGTACTTCTATTAGTTTACAAGATGACAATCGATCAAAAGATAGTAAACAATAAAACACCACTCATGCACAATCATCACGCACGGCCATCATCCGCGTACTGGTCCAGCGCCCGTTCGTCTCGATGAACCTGACCTGAAATTCATAAAACGAATTTCCCCAAAACGGGTCCCCAAAAGGGTTAGCAATTATGCTAGTACAAGTAACCAAATGAACAACTTACAACTTACACATATAGTCAATATTGTAAGTTCATAAGGGTACTTGCCTCGATCAATAAACGGTGACACGAATAGAAAGGGAGAATCAAACACGACCGCTAGAAACCGGTGAAACCGAACCTAACGATTCGAAGAATACCATCACAACCATTTATAAATGAATACGGATATGGAATACACCCGAAAACCCGCCTACGATTCATATATATTCGTATAAGAACAACAACGAGGGTGGACCGCAACCAAACCCTCTCGATTATGCAAATACCACGAAATATAGCATTAATCCGTAGGAAAATCAAGAATACCAACAAGATTAATCATATTCATCATGAATTAATCAACAACAGGGAACGAATCGGATAAAAATGTGAAAACCCCGAGATCTCCCCAAAAATAGGGTTCTAGAAGATTTACCTTGATTCAAGAGGTAGAAGATGATTAAATGATGATAACTTGGTGTTAGAGACTCAAGATCTTGGATGGATGATGATATTCGCTCAAATCCCAGCTCCCAAATGCTCCAAATTGTCTAACTCTCGGAGAAGAAAAGAAGAGAAAGAGAAATGAGCTGCTCCGGTCAACTCTCTGGTTTTTATAGCCAGAGAGTTATTAGCGTGCGCTAACCTTCAAGGTTAGCGTGCGCTATCGACCAAAAACCCACTCCAGAACCTACGGTTCTGGACTGTTAACGTACGCTACCAGGAATAGCATGCACTAACCGTCCCTCGATAGCGCGAGCTATCGGACCGTTAGTGTGCACTACCTGAACATCATCCGAGTCCAGAAATATTATGCCCAGTACTGGACTGCCGGATTAGCGCACGCTACCGACCAACTCTGCGTGCGCTAAGTCCGAACGATAGCGTGTACTAGGACAACACCTTAGCGTGCGCTAGAACAACTCTTCCAGAGAGCAGATGGCAGAAGCAGACTACTGCCACTACTGTGCCCAAGACACTAGCGCGCGCTACCAAACAAGCGTGGTGTGAGCTACCAAAAGATACTAGCGCATGCTAATTAACATACATAGCGTGCGCTAGGCAGCCGGGTGTAAAACGACTCAAACACCTGAAATACGATCAAAACCACAAACGGAAGCTCACAATACGCATAATAACATACGATAGATTTACGGCAACCCCAAAACGGTGGTTCCAAACGACAATTACTAGAATCGGACCGAATAGCGATGGAAAAGCCAACAATTGTGGTATTAAGTAAACTAAATCCGAAAATAAGTATTCTCAAAATACGCATACATTTACACACGAACCACCAAAACAAGAAAAAATACAAAATCATGAAAGTGCCGGCAAAAGAAAAATGCGGATATTACAAGTATAACTTTAATTGGCATTTGGGCAATCCTTGAAATGAGGTTTAAAATTCAGTTTTTATTCTGGTGGACGGGGCTCACGATGTTGTAGCGTTCCAATTTGTTTTGTTAATGTAACAGAAATAAGTATAAAATAATTATGAAACACGAGCTATGAAAATATTATGAAACACTAAATGGTGAAATAATTATGAAAGAATAATATATTTTGCAGAACAATGACGTATTTTTAGGAGAAAAAAAGTACACCCTCTATTTCTTAGCTGAAAATTTATCAAAAGGTTATGTTTCTTAGCTTGAACATTTTATAAAATAGAAATAAAGTGGCCAACGAAAAATGTCACCTCATCAAAAATTTCTTTTATATCTTTCAATATTCCTCCCTTAGGACTTTTATTCATTATTCAAGTAGAATTAGTTTTATGTCTTTAAATAGTTGTATGGTTGTTTAGGATTTCATTGATGATTCACGTTATTTTTCGAATTTCCAAATAAATTTCTTTTCATTGAAGAACGTTCGATTCTCGTACCATGTCAAGCATCCTACCTGAGGAGAGTAATTTCAAAAAATGATTTTGTCCGTCCTTATGTGGTAATGTGCATAATTTATTCTCAATTGATATAAGGATATAAGTGAAAGAATTGTAACAAAATATATTTTTTGCATATTGTACTTTATAATATATAAAAAATTATATGTTGTTCAATATAGTCTCTTGAAATGAATTATAGTTTCACTCCTCTTCTTAATGCAAGGTGCCGATCTAGATCTTCACTGGATGCATCATTTTGCATTCCCATCTGAAAGAATTTTACTTGACCTTGGATTTGGTTACTACTTCAAACATGTCGATTGTTGGATCTTTTGATCATTTATCTCTCCTTGTTGCTCACCTCGTATAGGTTTTGTAGATAATGCAAGTTTGTAGATTATGCATAACTTATCTGCCATTAATCTAAATTACTATTAGGACTCGAACTTTTGTGGGATTTGTTAGGAACATCCAACTTTATTTTTGGTTAAGTCTCTTGGCATTACACCCCTATTTAAATGGTACATATGATCGTTTTATTTTTATTCAGTTGTGCAGCACATAAGAATTTGTCATTTCCTGCAACGAAACCTATAGTCGAGGTTGTTGTTCTTGTTGTTTGAATAGTTCTCTTTTGTAACTTCCAAAATTTCTTTGCCTATTGTGTACAGTAGGAAAGTCACCTTCTGTTGTTGGTATCGTGTTGCTGGAAAGTGACATGACCAAGCTTTCTGTCTTCCAGATCTTTAATGTGGGGTCATCCTTCTTTTTGGTCGAACAATAGCACATGTGAGCTAACTATCTTTGTCCATCACATGAATATCATTACTTATTGGGACAATGAAAGGAAATAATGCCCATTGATAATTTGTGACTGGGGAGAAAAGAGTTTCGCAATCCTGGTAATGGCTTGGGAAGATCTTGAATTTTGTCCTTGTCTGAGAAAGAAAGAACTTTTTCTTATCTTTGGACTATAAGAATCCATATATAAAAGAATACACTTTCAAGCAGCTAAATTCCTGCCTCAAAACATGGTTGTTTTAGCCAAATCTTCCAAAATTATTGTTCCACTAAATCAGCGAAAAACCATTAAAGTTGCGCAGTAGTTGTTACTGGTAAATATCATATGCATCTATGAGTATCAGTTACTCCCTCCGCCCCACTTGAAAATTCTACTTTGGTTAAGGTACAACTTTTAGTTTTAGTCATTTTAATGATGGTACAACTCGTTTTAAATCATTTTATTTCACTTATTTTTGTAATTTTTATTTTCAATCAACTAATATTGTAATTTATATAACAAAAACATATAACTTCAACTATCCACACTTTTTTGTTCATCCAGAGTATGCTCATGAAGAATATGAGAAGACTGCTTCGTCTTAATGAGTAGAATATGGTTATGAGTCTTCCAATTGCTGGAAATGAGTAACTACTGAGTGGAACATTTGATCAACTGTCATAGATATTCTTATCTAGCTCAGCAAAGAAACAGGAACTTAGTTCAATTTTAATGTTCATGTTGCAATAAGACATCTCAGTTATTTGTATGTCTTGGCATTGGCGTAGAGAAAATAATAATTTGCTCTGTTGCGTTGTTTCTCCGTGTTACCTCAATATAATTGGTAATAAATAATTATTAGTGATATTCATATTAATATTCATGCTGCAATAACAACTTCTGGTTATTTATTCATCTGAAATTTTGTGCCGAGGAAAATTGTGATTGTGCTACTACTCTGTAACTTTTTGTCTCTCTCTGTGTGACCTCAATTCAACTTTGTTATTAGTAACTAATAGAGATTTTTAGCATAATCGAATTGCTCCAATCTATTTTCTCTTATATGCTTAAATTTGTACCAAAGTTCTAGCCAGAGGAGGGTATAACACATAGATATAGTACACCTATGTGTATGTAGGTTCTTCGGTTGTTGCGTGTGACCTCTATCGCAACTTCATCACAATTTTTAATGTTTATCTAGTAATTATTATAACTGGCTCCGGTGGTGGGGTTTTATTTTCAGGTACATGGAGATCGAGCAAATAACGATTGTGAAAAACACGATCTTTGAGGATGATCCGAGCATTTTTATGTGATGGGGAATCCATAAATTGGATCAGTAGTTATTTTTTTTCTATGTAAATGTTTTGAACCTGCTTCCGTACTTTTGTAAGATCCCGTATACTTTGAAACTGGCTCCTTGAACTATTTTGCTGATAGTGTGCTTAGCGTGCAAGTTGAGTAATTGTTTATTAACATTATGGGATTTATGTTTTTAGATGGAATTTTATGACGTTATTTCGGCAAAATTGATATTTAAAAAGCCGGGGTATAACTTTAATTGGCATTTGGGCAATCCTTGAAATGATGTTTAAAATTCAATTTTTATTCTGGTGGATGGGGCTCAAGATGTTGTAGCGTTCCAGTTTGTTTTATTAATGTAATAGAGACAATTATAAAATAATTGTAAAACACGAGCTATGAAAACATTATGAAACACTGAAAGGTGAAATAATTATGAAAGAGTAATGTAATTTGCAGAATAATGACGTATTTTTTGGAGAAAAAAAGTACACCCTCTATTTCTTAGTTGAACATTTGCCAAAAAGTTATGTTTCTTAGATTGAATATTTTATAACATAGAAATAAAGTGGCCAACAAAAAATGCCACCTCATCAAAAATTTCTTTTATATGTTTCAATATTACTCCCCATGATGTGGAACAAGTTTAGTATTTTAGTTATTTTAGGACTTTTATTCCTTATTCAAGTAGGATTAGTTTTGTCTTTAAATAGTTGTTTGGTTGTTTAGGATTTCTTTGATGATTCACATTATTTTTAGAGTTTCCAAATATATTTCTTTTCGTTGAAGAACGTTTGCCTTCCGCGATTCTCGTCCCATGTCAAGCATCCTACCCGAGGAGGGTAATTTCAAAATATGATTTTTTTTCCGTCCTTATGTGATAATGTGTAGTTCAAAATTTATTCTCATTTAATATACGGATTTAAGTGAAAAAATGGTAATAAAATATATATTTTGCATATTGTACTTTACAATCAATAAAAATTATTCGTTGTCCAATATAGTCTCTTGAAATGATTTATAGTTTCAATCCTTTTCTTAATGCAAGGGTCCAATCTAGGTCTTCACTGGATGCATCATTATGCATTCTCATCTAAAAGAATTTTACTTGACCTTGGATTTGGTTACTACTTCAAACGTGTTGATTGTTCGATCTTTTGATCATTTATATCTCCTTGGTGCTCACCTCATACAGGTTTTTTAGATGATGCAAGTTTGTAGATTATGCATAACTTATCTACCATTAATCTAAATTACTAGTAGGACTCGAACTTTTGTGGGATCTGTTAGGAACATCCAACTTTTTTTTTTTTGGTTAAGTCTCTTGCCATTACACCCCTATTTAAATGGCACATATGCTCGTTTTCTTTTTATTCAGTTGTGCAACACACAAGAATTTGTCATTTCCTACGATGAAACCCGTAGTCGAGGTCGCATTTCTTGTTATTTGAATAGTTCTCTTTTGTAACTTCCAAAACTTCTTTGGCTATTATGTACAATAGTAAAGTCACCTTATGTTGTTGGTCATCGAGTTGCTGGAAAGTGACATGACCAAGTTTTCTGTATTCCAGATCTTTAATGTGGGGTCATCCTTCTTTTTGATTGAACAGTAGCACCTGTGAGGTAACTATCTTTGCCCATTCACATGAATATCATTATTTATTGGGACAATGAAAGAAAATAATGCCCATTGACAATTTGTGATTGGGGAGAAAAGAGTTTCGCAATCCTGGTAATGGCATGGGAAGATTTTGAACTTTGTCCTTGTATGAGAAAGAACTTCGTTTTCTTATCTTTGGACTATAAGGATGCATAAATAAAAGAATACTCTGTCAAGCAGCTAAATTGCTGCCTCAAAACATGGTTGTTTTAGCCTAATCTTCTAAAATTATTGTTCCACTAAATGAGAGAAAAACCCTTAGAGTTGCGCAGTGGTTGTTTTCACATTAAATAACATATGCAGCTATGACTACCAGTAACTCCCTCCAATCTATTTTCTCTTATATGCTTAAACTTGTACCAAAGTTATAGCCAGACTATAAGGTAGCCCTGTATATAGTACACCTATGTGTATGTAGGTTCTCCGGTTGTTGCGTCTGACTTCTCTCACAACTTCATCACAACTTTTGTATATGTTCGTCACTTTTTTGTTTTGATAATATCACTAAGTTTATGCTCAGTTAAATTCCATTTTCTCAAAAAGTTGGGGGAAAACAGACTTTGTCATAGTTTTTAATTTTTATCTAGTAATTATTATAACCGACTCTGGTGGTGGGATTTTATTTTCAGGTATATGGAGATCAAGCAAGTAGCGGTTGTGAAAAACACAAGCTTTGAGGGTGACACTAGCATTTTTACGTGATGGGGTATCAAGAAATTGGACCGGTAATTATTTTTCTACTATGTAAATATTTTGAACCTGCTTCCATATTTTTGTAAACTCCCGTATACTTTGAAATTGAATCCTTGAACTATTTTACTGATGCGTGTGCTTAGTGTGCAATTGGAGAAATTGTTTATTGATATTATGGGATTTCTGTCTTTAAATGGAATTTTATGACGGTATTTTGGCAAAATTGATATTTAAAAAGTCGTAGTATAACTTTAATTGGCATTTGGGTAATCCTTGAAGTGATGTTTAAATTCAAGTTTTACCTTGATGAACGGGGCTCGCGATGTTATAGCGTTCCAGATTGTTTTGTTAATGTAACAAAAACAAGTATAAAATAATTATGACACGAGCTATGAAAACATTATGAAATGCTGAATGGTGAAATAATTATGAAGGAATAATGTATTTTGCAGAATAATGACGTACTTTTTGGAGAAAAAAAGTACATTCTCCATTTCTTAGTTGAACATTTGCCAAAAAGTTATGTTTCTTGGGTAGTTCTACCGTCCACTACAGTTGTACCTAGTGAATATACATCAAATTAAGATGTACTAATTATTAATCGTTAGATTAGTTGTATATCTTAATATAATATATTGTACTACATCATGACCGTTAATATATATACAATCAAAAATAAGGATGTACAATATAATTTAGAATTTTTTAAAAATATATTTATGTAATTACTAATATCTCCTTATAAAATAAACAAGAGAAAACAAAATAATAATTCTTTTCTTATTTTATGATATAAACTTATTTTTCTGTTAATTATAGATTTACTTTTCTCAAATCATATTCACGAAGAACTCAGTCCAGCCATCGCCACTTCCAACCCCTTTCTTCCTTATCATCGCCACTTTATTTCTCCGAATAAGACCCTCGGGTTGCTGGGAAGGGCCTGCTCACTGGTCTCCAATGAATGAGAAGCTGGATTGGTAAATTCCATCTCCGACGGCCGCTGCCCAAGATCGTTCTTTCTTCTCATCAAGCGGTTGGAAAAGAAGTTGGTAGAAGGGCGAATCTAATTAAAGAACTCAGGGTCCGAAGGAGGCTCCTTTCCAGCCTCCAAATTATCAAAGATTATGATTGAGAGAAAAGATTACGGCTAGAATAAAGGTTTTGTTTTGAAATTCGATTGGGGTTGCATCAGAGGGAGGCGCGCTGCAGCCATCATCCGTGTCTTCTTCCAGTTGTCACTCGTTTTTTCTTCCCTGTCATCGGTGCTGGTCGTCACTTCTTTCTTCTTCCCCATCATCGGTTCGACCCTTCATCCCCTGTTTACTTTTTTTTTCTCTTGCGTATGTTATTAACTCTTTTGTGAATTTTGAAATGATGATTGCACTAGGGTCTAAGCAGTTTATAATAAGGCTTTTATTTTGATGGAAATGCAGCCTAGAAAGCTACTGATCATGTAAAAAAAGAACTCTTTTGTGAATTTGAACTGAAAATCTAATTCAAGTGAATTTTATCTTAAGGAACATGCTGTTAATTTGTGCACTAAAAGGGTTTTCAAAAAAATAATATGGATAATTGATTATGCATATTTTTTTTGATATAATTGTTTTCCCAAAATTCTTACCAGCGAAAAAATATTTCTTAGTGGTTTGATATTAGCGAATATTTCTTAATATCTGATATTAGGCGAAATTTGCTGGACAAATCTGAACTAAAAAATTTTGTTGGTAAGAATATTTCTTTAGATATGGAAGAACGCGAGTTGCCCGCTTTTGGAGACGGTATTAATTCAAGTAATAGGCCTAAAAGGAGAAATTTTGGGAATATTGGATGTGAATATAAAGATGTTAGTGGTCTGCATGATAGTGGTGATGATGTTGTCACGCGAGTACGAAAAATGATGTTTCGTACCATAGATGAAGCAGAAAAATTTTATATCGCATACGGTAGAGAAATTGGTTTTGATATCAGAACACAAAAAGTACAAACCACAAAACCAAATAAGTTCATACAGAGCATAAAATGGGTTTGCAATCGTGAAGGACATAGAAAGGAACGAGCAGATTACTTATTTCCGGAGCGAGAAAGTAGGCCTGAAACCAGACTTGGATGTAAGGCTTTTATGCGAGTGGCATATCATCGTTATTCTGGTTGTTATAGAGTCGCCAACTTCGAACCAAATCATAATCATGAACTAGCAACAACTGAAACTTCACACCTTCTACGTTGTAACTGTAACACCTCCGATATATTCAGGAATATTATAGCGCCGTAAATCCTTTACATAAGAATTTACAAGGCTAAATGAAGGAAATGACAATAACAGATACCAGTTTATGAAATTTCTGAAATAAAATTCAACCGACTGGTTCAAAACCGAAATTACAAATATTCCAAGAAGAGTTATTATTACATCACTAAAATCCAAACATTATAAATCGACGACGTACTCGAGTACTTATTAAAATAACCAACAAATAACAGACAGTAAACCCGGTCGGAACATCACTCTGCACCCTCGTCGTCATGCATCTCCAGTGGTTGTTTTCCCGCTCTCCTAGATCCTGAACATACACAAATGTTCACCCCCGAAGGGGTTAGCACAACGATGCTAGTACAAGTACAATAATCCTACAACAGTGATATAATCAACAATTATATCATAACAAGTTTCTCCAACGAGAATATCCACAACACATATCATAACAGTTTCAACATACTGATGGTATTCCAACGATCCAGCGCACACAGCTATAGATTCCCATGATGATCCCGTCGGACCAACACATGGTGGAACTACCTATCCAACGATCCAGCGCACACAGCTATAGATTCCCATGATGATTCCCGTCAGATCAACGCATGGTGGACATATATTCACAACATATTTACACGATACAATCACATCATAATTGTCATAATATAACAATTCTAATTAGAGTACTTGCCTCGGTTTGAAGACAAGAACAGTACTTCCACAAAACGAACACTCGAAAGTCGTCCTCCTCAATCAATCACGCAACAAGATCAAACCTTAACAAAAGAAATGATATAGGATTTATCTCACGTCGTACGGATGTTTAACAATTCGATTTACGGCCAAAAGTTCATAAAATGCAATCGAATCGCTTAGCGACGCTAAGTACTCTGTAGCGTGCGTTAAGTCTCGCTCGATAGCGCACGCAAACAACAAAGCCTAGCGTCGCTAACTATGTATGGTCAAGACTTCACCGATCGATCGACTAACTCGTCTGATAGCTTAGCGTACGTTACATACCAAATGTAGCGTACGCTAACTCGTGCTCGATAGCGCACGTTAATATTCATAGGATAGCGTGCGCTATCTGTGCATGGCGCCATCACGAAAGCAAGAACCGTTTCTCGCCATGATCGAAACAATGAAATCCTCCGTGATAATTCATGATACCTCCATGAATACCATGTTCATACCCTTATGAATGATTTTACGAATAATGACAACTTCGGATTCAAGGATATGCATATCAATATAAAACCATATTCCATTCCGACTTCAAATCTTCATACGACAATTCGAAAAGCTTAACGGTTGATATCAACACCTCTATATCAATCCATATTATCATGCTGAAGTTGATAAACGTTCTATCTATACTAGATAAATCCTTCCATGATCAAACCTTTAGATTTATCTAACATTAAGGATGTTAACGTCTAGTCCAAGATTACTATGAAATCATCTATTAGATTCGGTTTACCAATGATAGAAGCTTCTCTTCACATATTCAGTGTAATAAGATTCGAATCATGATGATTATAATCAAGGTATTTAAGGCTTATTCATATCACTATTCCAAACATGATATACTTGGATAATTCATCTATGAAAATCCATATCTTGTTAACATGATCATCCAAATCGTTAAAATCCATCTCTAAGTCTTGAGATAGATTGAACATACCTTAATATGATGAAAATCACTGAACTGTAAGGTAGAATCCAACTCCGGTTGGTTGTATGCCACTCCAAGGTGCTATTCCACTTTAATGAATATTCCCAAGTGATAACCAATATACAAACACCAACAAGATGTGTTCTAAGTGTATAGGAGTATTATTACAGCTCTCTGAACTCTCAAGGATGAAGAAAGGGCGAAAGAAATGAAAGCCAAAACGGTTGTTGTCCCATTTATAATATTCTGCATTTTAACAAGTTAGCGCACGCTACTAAGCATTCCTTAGCGTGCGCTAATAATGGTTGACTTCAGAATTGTCCGGCAAGGCCCGCGGGAATCTTATCCGGACCCATGTCCCGGCTGGCGCATGTGCTAGCTGTCCCGCTCAATAATTGAGTCCTTAGCGCACGTTACTCCTACCTACATAGCGTGCGCTAATAATAGCCCGATAGCGCGCGTTAAGATACATTCTTAGCGTGCGCTATCACGAGGTTGCATGAACAATTTTGCATGTTTCTATACTTATGCACAATGATATCAATGCACGAAATATCATACTCCAATAATCAAAAACCACCAATCCGAATAATACAGGATTTGAATACAGATGAAATACACCGTAATAAATCCGGATATTACATACTCTCCTACTAAAAAGGAGTTTCGTCCCGAAACTCAAGACGAAAATAACTCGGGATATCTAGACTTCATATCAGCTTCCGTTTCCCAAGTGGCTTCTTCCATTCCGTGACGTGACCATTGAACTTTGACCAAAACGATTGATTTGTTCCTCAGCTGCTTAACTCGACTCTCGAGTATCTTAACCGGTCTTTCTTCAAACGTCCCATCCTGCTCGACTTCGATCTCGCCGAAATCAATGATATGACTGGGATCTGGTATATACCTCCGTAACTGGGATACGTGGAACATGTTATGAACATGGCACAATGACGGCGGCAACGCCAATCTGTATGCCAACTCCCCAACTCTCTCGAGGATATCAAATGGTCCGATATATCTCGGACTCAGCTTTCCTTTCCTTCCGAAACGAAAGATTCTTCGAGTAGGAGAAACCTTCAAAAGTACATGGTCTCCAATATTGAACTCCAATGGGCGACGGCGTACGTCCGCATAGGATTTCTGGCGGCTCTGGGCGGTCAAGAGCCTTTCACGAATCAAGGCTATCTTCTCTCGAGTCTGCACGATCAACTCTGGTTCTGTCCCGATCAAGTCTGACGAATTGTCCCAGCATAGGGGCGATCTGCATCTCCTTCCGTATAATGCCTCAATCGGTGCCATCTTAATGGAAGCATGCCAACTATTGTTGTAGGTAAATTCAATCAACGGTAGATGAATTTCCCAATCGTTTGACCAATCTAAGGCACAGGCCCTTAGCATGTCTTCCACCGTTTGTATAGTTCTCTCAGATTGTCCGTCATCATGGGTGATAAGTCAGATCTTGAAGTTCAATTCGGTCCCCAAGGCCTTATAAACTGCTTTCCAAAAGTGAGACACAAAACGGCCGTCTCGATCAGAAACAATGGTCTTCGGCGTACCATGCAATCGAACTATCTCCGAAATAAATACTCGTGCCAACCTCTCTGGTCCCCACGTATCCTTAATACCTAGAAAATGAGCCGATTTGGTTAAACGATCAACTATCACCCAAATCATGTTCATTCCTGTCCTGGTTTTCGTCATATTAGTGATAAAGTCCATCGATATGTCCTCCCACTTCCATTCAGGAATCGGGAGTGGCTTCAACATTCCGGCAGGCCGTTGATGCTCGATCTTAACCTGCTGACAAGTCAAGCATTTCGAAACATAGTCCGCTACATCTTTCTTCATGTTGCCCCACCAGAAATTCTGCTTCAAGTCCTTATACATCTTACTGGTGCCCGGGTGGATAGAATAGGGCGAACTATGAGCTTCCTTCATAATCGTCTGTTTCAGAACATCAACATCGGAAATGCAGAGTCGGTTCTGAAATCTCAAAACTCCATCGTCATGAATTATGAATCCGGGGGCCTTTCCTTTGATCACTTCATCACGTAACCGAATCATCAGAGGATCATCTGCCTGTTTAGATTTGATTCCTTCGGTTAATGATGAAGTTATCTCCATCACGCACAGTTGTCCTTGGACTCTTTGTAACCATACCTCAATTCCTTCACGAATCATCTCTCGCTGAAGGCTAAGTTGAGAGGTCAGTGTCTCCAGCATCTGAATAGAGACGGGCTTGCGGTTAAGTGCATCGGCCACTACATTCGCTTTGCCTGGATGATATAAAATCTCCAAGTCATAGTCCTTAATCAGTTCCAACCATCTTCTTTGCCGCATGTTTAATTCTTTCTGACTGAATATGTACTTGAGACTCTTGTGATCCGTAAAGATCTGACAGTGAGTCCCGTACAGATAATGCCTCCAGATCTTCAAAGCAAAAACTACTGCTGCAAGCTCCAAATCATGTGTTGGGTAATTCACTTCATAAGGTTTCAGCTGTCGCGATGCATAAGCGATCACCTTATCATTCTGCATCAATACGCACCCAAGTCCTTGGTTCGAAGCATCATCAGTAAACTATGAATCCTCCGGTTCCACTGGAAGTGATAGAATCGGTGCCGTCGTCAATCTCTTCTTCAATTCATCAAAGCTAATCGACACAATTCATTCCACTCAAACTTTTGAGTTTTCTCAGAGTCGAGTAAGTGGGCGGGAGATTTTAGAAAACCCTTCCACGAATCGACGATAATATCGGCAAGTCCTAAGAAGCTTCGGACTTCTTTCACGTTCTTAGGAGGCTTCCAATCCATAATTGCTTCGATCTTCTGAGGATCTACTCGGACTCCTTTAGCTGACACCACATGGCCGAGGAACATTACTTCCTTTAGCCAGAATTCATACTTAGAGAGTTTGGCGTACAATTGCTCGTTTCTCAAAAGTTCCAACACAATCCGCAAATGCTGCGCATGTTCCTCCGGGCTCTTAGAATACACCAGAATGTCATCAATGAACACGACCACAAATTTATCCAAAAATTCAATGAACACACGGTTCATTAATTGCATAAATACAGCAGGTGCGTTAGTGAGACCAAACGGCATCACTACAAACTCATAATGTCCGTAGCGAGTTCTGAACGCTGATTTCGGAATGTGAGATTCCTTAATCCTCAGCTGATGATATCCTGATCTCAGATCGATTTTAGAAAATACTGTCGCCCCTTGCAGCTGGTCAAACAGATCATTAATCCGTGGTAACGGATATTTGTTCTTAATCGTCATTTTGTTCAGCTCTCGATAGTCAATACACAGTCGAAGCGATCCATCCTTCTTTCTGACAAAAAGAAGCGCGCTCCCGTGGTGAAACGCTTGGCTGAATATAGCCCTTGTCCAGTAACTCCTCCAGTTGCTTCTTCAGTTCGTACATCTCAGTAGGTGCCATACGATACGGCCCCTTGGAAATTGGTGTAGCTTCGGGTTCCAGCTCAATGGTAAATTCCACATCCCTTCGTGGAGGTAGTCCAGGTAACTCGTCAGGAAATACATCTGGAAATTCGTTCATAACAGGAATGGACGAAAGTTCCAAAATTTCGTCTTCTTTCTTCATTGCATAACACCAATATCCGGTACAGCCCTGTTTCAACAATCTGACAGCTTTCATCGCCTTGATCAATTTCCCTGAGCTTCCTGGTTTCCACCCCTCGAACAATATTTCGGAACCATCGTCAGCGATCAGCGAGATATTCCTCTTTCGGTAGTCTACAATTGCTCCATACCGATTTAGCCAATCGTCTCCGAGTATCAGGTCATCTCCTTGCATTTCTATCACGATCAGATTTGAGAGCCACTCTCTGCCCCCAAATGATACAGGGAAATTTCTAGTTTCTAAATTTCCGACAATTCTCTCTCCACTCGGTAAACCAACAACATAAGGTTCACAAGTATAAAAACCGGAAATATTCAAACGATTTACACAAGACAAAGATATGAAAGAATGTGTAGCTCCTGTATCGAACAAAACGCTAACTGGCTGGGAAAGGATTTGGACAGTACCTGATGCGACAGCAGCATCCTGATCATCTGTCCTCCTCATCTCATACAAACGTGGGGGAACAGATCCGGCACTCGATGTCCCCTTTCGGTCCCATTGTCCTCTGCCTCGCCCGCGGCCAAAATTCTGAGGCATCTGAACACTTTGCTGCGTCTGTTGGACACTGGCTTCCTTCTGAACTGGCTTTGATGAGCGGGTTCCGTTGTACTTAGTGGCGTCCTTACAAAACGTCGCACGGTGCCCTTCCTGTACGCACTCAAAACATGTAACTGGAGTGCGCAGACAATCACGCCAAAGGTGGCCTGGGCGACCACAGTTAAAGCACTTCCTAGCTGTATCCATCGTGGCTGACATTGTTCCGTAATTCTTTCCGCTCTTAGATGGGTGCGGAGGTTTCTTGAAAGAAAAAGAAGACTGGGCCTTGCGGGGCCCACTGCTCTTGTGCTCTGTAAAAGTACCAGAGACTTTCTGTTTCTTCGACTCCATAAACTTCTCCATTGCTGCTTCTTTTATTTCGTACGCCAACGCCTTATCCTGGTATTGGCGGAGAGTGGTACATTCAAAACCGGACATGTACCTCTGGATTTCTGGTTTCATCCTCATTTCAAAATGAATCATCATCTCCGCATCTGTTCTGACCAGATGTCGAACAAATGCTAACTGCTGGTTAAACGTCTTAATCGTCTGGGATACGGGTTCGTCTGATGGTTGAGCGGAGAAAAATTCCCGAATTTTGGCTTCCCTCACAGGACGAGGGCAATACTGAGCTTCCATCATCATTTTAAATTCCGTCCAATCGGAAGTTTCTCCAACGAGAATATCCACAACACATATCATATCATAACAGTTTCAACATACTGATGGTATTCCAACGATCCAGCGCACACATCTATAGATTCCCATGATGATCCCGTCGGACCAACACATGGTGGAACTACCTATCCAACGATCCAGCGCACACAGCTATAGATTCCCATGATGATTCCCGTCGGATCAACGCATGGTGGACATATATTCACAACATATTTACACGATACAATCACATCATAATTGTCATAATATAACAATTCTAATTAGAGTACTTGCCTCGGTTTGAAGACAAGAACAGTACTTCCACAAAACGAACACTCGAAAGTCGTCCTCCTCAATCAATCACGCAACAAGATCAAACCTTAACAAAAGAAATGATATAGGATTTATCTCACGTCGTACGGATGTTTAACAATTCGATTTACGGCCAAAAGTTCATAAAATGCAATCTGACTGAACTGCTTAGCGCACGCTAAGTACTCTGTGTAGCGTGCGTTAAGTCTGCTCGATAGCGCACGCAAACAACAAAGCCTAGCGTACGCTAACTATGTATGGTCAGTACTTCACTGATCAGTCGACTAACTCGTCTGATAGCTTAGCGTACGTTACATACCAAATGTAGCGTACGCTAACTCGTGCTCGATAGCGCACGTTAATATTCATAGGATAGCGTGCGCTATCTGTGCATGGCGATTTCGCCGAGCGAAACTGTTCTCGCCATGATCGAAACAATGAAATCCTCCGTGATAATTCATGTTACCTCCATGAATACCATGTTCATACCCTTATGAATGATTTTACGAATAATGACAACTTCGGATTCAAGGATATGCATATCAATATAAAATCACATTCCATTCCGACTTCAAATCTTCATACGACAATTCGAAAAGCTTAACGGTTGATATCAACACCTCTATATCAATCCATATTATCATGCTGAAGTTGATAAACGTTCTATCTATACTAGATAAATCCTTCCATGATCAAACCTTTAGATTTATCTAACATTAAGGATGTTAACGTCTAGTCCAAGATTACTATGAAATCATCTATTAGATTCGGTTTACCAATGATAGAAGCTTCTCTTCACATATTCAGTGTAATAAGATTCGAATCATGATGATTATAATCAAGGTATTTAAGGCTTATTCATCTCACTATTCCAAACATGATATACTTGGATAATTCATCTATGAAAATCCATATCTTGTTAACATGATCATCCAAATCGTTAAAATCCATCTCTAAGTCTTGAGATAGATTGAACATACCTTAATATGATGAAAATCACTGAACTGTAAGGTAGAATCCAACTCCGGTTGGTTGTATGCCACTCCAAGGTGCTATTCCACTTTAATGAATATTCCCAAGTGATAACCAATATACAAACACCAACAAGATGTGTTCTAAGTGTATAGAAGTATTATTACAGCTCTCTGAACTCTCAAGGATGAAGAAAGGGCGAAAGAAATGAAAGCCAAAACGGTTGTTGTCCCATTTATAATATTCTGCATTTTAACAAGTTAGCGCACGCTACTAAGCATTCCTTAGCGTGCGCTAATAATGGTTGACTTCAGAATTGTCCGGGTGAGTCCGCGGGAATCTTATCCGGACCCATGTCCCGGCTGGCGCATGTGCTAGCTGTCCCACTCAATAATTGAGTCCTTAGCGCACGTTACTCCTACCTGCATAGCGTGCGCTAATAATAGCCCGATAGCGCGCGTTAAGATACATTCTTAGCGTGCGCTATCACGAGGTTGCATGAACAATTTTGCATGTTTCTATACTTATGCACAATGATATCAATGCACGAAATATCATACTCCAATAATCAAAAACCACCAATCCGAATAATACAGGGTTTGAATACAGATGAAATACACCGTAATAAATCCGGATATTACAGTAACAGGTATTTACTCTATCACTAAACCAACGCTCCGCCTTACTTTAAGGGTTTATATTTTGTCTAGATTTTTGTACACTACATTTTTTTACTCTTACTCATCCAAAATATTTTATATATTTATTTATTGTGTGTATTTGACATCAGCTGATAAGAGTACTTTGACACATATGACAGAAATCGGGATTACACCATCAAAAACAATGGATTTTATCCAAAGTCTGGTAGGTGGAACCGGAAAGCTACCGTTTATGAGGAAAGATGGTTATAATTTTCTACAGAAACAAAAAATGGAGAAAATTCGATATGGTGACGTGAAAATGGCTTTCAACATGCTCGATGGAATGAGGTTGCATGACCCAGGGTTTGTATTGAAGCACACGGAGAATGCTGATGGTGCACTAGCAACCATGTTTTGGTGTGATTCACAATCAAAGGTCGAGTATGAAATATTTGGTGATGTATTAGTTCTCGACAGTACTTACAAGACTAATACATACCGTTTTTCACTTGTCATACTATCTGGTGCAAACAACCACGCTAGCAATTGTATTTTCGGTGCAGGGATAGTATGTAGTGAAACAATTCAATCCTACCGTTGGTTATTGCGCGCGTTCAAAGATGCGACGAATGATAAACTTCCATCTGCAGTGATCACCGATCAAGATGAATCTATATGCCAAGCAATTCAGGATGAATTTCCCGGCATTCCACATAGATTATGTAGTTGGCACCTATGCCGGAATGCCAAAAAGAGGGTGAGAAAAGCTAATTTTGCATGCGAGTTTGTTAAGTTGGCAAAGAGAAAATGCTCTGTACAGCAGTTCGAGGAATACTGGGCTAAATTAGTTAGAGATTATGGAGTGGCTGATAACTCATGGGTGAGCGACACATATGAGAAAAGAGCAATGTGGAGCGAGGCTTATTTTAATGGAGTGTTCTTGGTAGGAATGAGTACTACATCGCGTGCAGAGTCAATAAATGCACTTCTGAAGTTGTATCTGAAGCCAAGTTTATCACTAACGGACTTCATCCAGATATTCTATCAGGCCTTGAAGCAGATGAGAAACAATTTTATCGAGAAGCAGTTGGACGATGAGATTAGGAAGCCAAAGGCGAGAATCGGGAGTGCTCTATTTGATCTTGAGGAACATGCTGCTAATTTGTGTACTAAAAGGGTTTTCAAAAAAATTCGTAAGAATATTTCTTCTGAGCAAGGTATTATCACCGAGACCACAGAAAATTTGGGAGAGGGGAAATTTTTATTCAGCTTTAGAGAGTATAATAAGGATGAGGAGAAACGCTACTCCGTAAAAGTTGATGTTGAGAATGCAATTTTTCGATGCGATTGCATGATGTTGGAGTCTGTTGGTGTTCCGTGTTCACATATTCTTTCTGGTTTCAAGTCTATGGGCATTATGGCCTTTCCAACTAAAAGTATACATAATCGTTGGCTCATTGAAACCGGAAAGAGAATTAGGATTTTGTTTGCAGAGTCATTCGCAATGCCTGAAGTACAGCGCACTCGATTAGGCCTTCTATACAAGGAGTTTGTCAAATTATATCAATTGTTGTCCCAAGATGATTCATAATTTACTAACTCGTTGAATAAGTTGAGAAAAATTACAAAAGATATAGAAGATAGTAGGGGTGAAGCTAGAGATGATGAAAAAGTAGAGTGCAATCATGGGGTTGGTCCGTGTGTTGAAGCAAATTATGGCATAAGCGACCCTATAAAAGTTAAGTCGAAGGGTGCTCCGCCGCGACAAAAGCAAAATTGCGGACAATATGCCGAAAACCAGGACAGGAATGAACATGATTTGGGTGATAGTTGATCGTTTAACCAAATCGGCTCATTTTCTAGGCATTAAGGATACGTGGGGACCAGAGAGGTTGGCACGAGTCTTTATTTCGGAGATAGTTCGATTGCATGGTACGCCGAAGACCATTGTTTCTGATCGAGACGGCCGTTTTGTGTCTCACTTTTGGAAGGCAGTTCATAAGGCCTTGGGGACCGAATTGAACTTCAAGATCTGACTTATCACCCGCGATCGACGGACAATGCGAGAGAACTATACAAACGGTGGAAGATATGCTAAGGGCACATGCCTTAGATTGGTCGAACGATTGGGAAGTTCATCTACCGTTGATTGAATTTACCTACAATAATAGTTGGCATGCTTCCATCAAGATGGCACCGTTTGAGGCATTATACGGAAGGAAATGCAGATCGCCCCTATGCTGGGACGATTCATCGGACTTGATCGGAACAGAACCAGAGTTGATCGAGCAGACTCGAGAGAAGATAGCCTTGATTCGTGAAAGGCCATTAGCGCCCAGTCGCGAGAATCTATGCGGACGTACGCCGCCGTCCATTGGAGTTGATCTTGGAGATCACGTACTTTTGAAGGTTTCTCCTACTCGGGAATCTTTCGTTCGGAAAGAAAGGAAAGGCCGAGTCCGAGATATATCGACCATTTGAAATCCTCGAGAGAGTTGGGAGTTGGCATACAAATTGGCATTGCCGCCGTCATTGTGTCATGTTCATAACGTGTTCCATGTATCCCGATTACGGAGATATATACGAGATCCAGTCATATCATTGATTTGGCGAGATCGAAGTCGAGCAGGATGGGACATTTGAAGAAAGACTACCAAGATACTCGAGAGTCGAGTCAAGCAACCGAGGAACAAGTCAATCGTTTTGGTCAAAGTTCGGTGGTCACGTCACGGAATGGAAGAAGCCACTTGGGAAACGAGCGAGATATGAAGTCTAGATATCCCGAGTTATTTTCGTCTTGAGTTTCGGGACGAAACTCCTTTTAGTAGGAGAGTATGTAATATCCGGATTTATTACAGTGTATTTCATCTGTATTCAACCATGTATTATTTCGGATTGGTGATTTTGATTATTGGAATATGATATTTAGTGCATTGATACCATTGTGCATAAGTATAGAAACATGCAAAATTGCTCAAGAAACCTTGTGATAGCGCACGCTAAGAATGTATCTTAACGCGCGCTATCGGGCCATTATTAGCGCACGCTATGAAGGTAGGGGTTGCGTGCGCTAAGAACTCAATTATTGAGCGGGACAGCTAACGCATGCGCCAGCTGGGACATGGGTCGGATAAGATTCCCACGACGCATCCGGACAAACTCTGAAGTCAACCATTATTAGCGCACGCTAAGGGATGCTTAGTAGCGTGCGCTAACTTGTCAATAATGCAGAATTTTATAAATGGGACAGCAACCGCTTTGGCTTTCATTTCCTTCGTCTATACTTCACCTTTGAGAGTCCAGAGAGCAAGTATATCCCTTCTAAACACTTAGAACATATATTAGTGATCATTGAATGATTGAGTATCACTTGTGAGTGATCATTGAAGAGAAGTAACACCTTGGAGTGGCACATAACCAAACGGAGCCGGATTATACCTCGTGGTTCAGTGATTTCGGCATTTTAAGGTATGTTCAACCTATCACCAGTCTTAGATTTGGTTTTCCAATGGATACGATGATCATATTATCGAGGTATTGAATTTCATTAGTGAATTATTCAACAACATCATGTTTAGAAGATTGGAATGACTACAAATACAATATTATTGTTGGAACCTTGAAGTTGGGATCCTAGTACTTCAAATGATGAGAGTAATATTCTGAAGTTAACAATCCGTATGATTTATGTTACCTTTGTGATCATGATTTGGAAGAGATGTTATAAGAACTTAAAGGAAGAATCATCTTAGGAAATATTCTTTCGTATAAGTCGGAATTGTTAGTTCACCTCAAGATGAAATCTGAATATGTATAATGATAGTAGCATCTAATACATCAACCGGAGATCACCAACTTTGCATGAGAATTGTAATCAAGATGGATTATGGTGTCATGATGATTATACGTATATTTGCATCTTGAAATTGATATCATCCGGGAGATCATTCATAAGAGTAAGAACTTGGTATTCATGGAAGTAACATGAATTATCACGAAGGATTTCATTGTTTCGAACATGGCAAGAACAGTTTACTGCTCAGCAGTAAACTGCCATGCAGAGATAGCGCACGCTATGTTATGCAGTTTAACGTGCGCTATCGAGTACTAGTTAGCGTGCGCTACGTTTGGTACGTAACGTACGCTAGACCATCAGTCGAGTCAGTTGGCTGATCAGTGATGTACTGACCATGCATTATTAGCGTGCGCTAATATACGAGATTTAACGTGCGCTATCGAGTACGTTTAGCGTACGCAACGTTTTGGACTTAGCGTGCGTTAAATCATCAGCCGAGTCAGTCGGCTGATCAGTGAGGCACTGACAACGCCGGGTTAGCGTACGCTAGGCAGTGTGTACTGCGTACGCTAACGAGTAGCATTAACGTACGCTACATATGATTCGTAGCGTGCGTTAATCTGTCCAGACAGATTGCCTATTAAGGACTTCCTACCGTAATTGTTGAATTGTTAGATGTTCGTACAGCACGAAGTGAATTCTGTACTTTTTCTTTTGTTAAGGTTCGAGCTTAACACGTGACTGATCGAAGGGGACGACCTTCGAGTATTTTGATATTCGTGGAAGTTTATTCTTGTCAACAAACCGAGGCAAGTACTCTAATTATTTGTACTATGACAATTGTGATGGTATCGTGTAAATATGTTGTGTATATATATGTCCACCATGTGTTGATCCGACGGGAATCATCATGGGAATCTATAGCTGTGTGCGCTGGATCGTTGGACAGGTAGTTCCACCATGTGTTGGTCCGACGGGATCATCATGGGAATCTATAGCTGTGTGCGCTGGATCGTTGGAATACCATCTGTATGTTGGAAATGTTATGATGTGATATGTGTTGTGGATATTCTCGTTGGAGAAACTTGATATGATATAATTGTTGATTATATCACTGTTTTTATGATTATTGTACTTGTACTAGCATCATTGTGCTAACCCCTTCGCGGGTGAACATTTGTGTATGTTCAGGATCCAGGAGAACGGGGAAACAACCACTGGAGAGGCATGACGACGAGGGTGCGGAGTGATGTTTCGACCGGGTTTACTGTCTGTTATTTATTGGTTATTTTCAATAAGTACTCGAGTACGTTGTCGATTTATAATGCTTGGATTTTGATGATGTAATATAATTCTTCATGGGATATTTGTAATTTCGATTTTGAACCAGTCGGTTAAATTTCATTTCTTTTATTCAGCCTTGTAAATTCTTATGCAAAGGATTTACGGCGCTGTAATATTCCTGAATATATCGGGGGTGTTACAGAATATGGTATCGGAGCAAAGATTATGGATATCTTGGCCGTTGGGTTAAAATAGGGGTCATTTATGTCTTTTGAGGTAACCGGTCATGAACGACATCACTGCACTGCCTACGTCTTCATGCGAACAGTGGTTGTAAGTTCCTAAACTCTATCTTGTTCTTTACATGTTGTGTCTCTTTATACTTGAATATTAGAACGATGCTGTTTCCTGTGTATTAAGTACTTGTGCTTACAGTATGTTGAGAGGAGGACGTGGACGTGGTCGCGGTCGTGGACGCGGACGAAGGAATGCTGAAAGGGAGGCATCGCCTTCTAATCAGGCTAGTCATAGCTCAGGCGAGCCGCAACAATCCATCAATAACGAACCGGAACCTGGTGTGCCAGAAATCCTTCGTCAAGTCGTGAACCAGATGACTCAGTTCGCTCAGGTCGTGGACCGAATGCAAGTGGCGGCAGGAATTCAGCAGGGAGATGGACAACAAAGAATTCCAGAAATGGGAAATCGAGGTGACCGATGGTTACAAGAGGTGGCAAAGATGCAACCACCCAAATTTGACGGCTTTTCCGAGACTCCCACTTGGGACCATTGGTTGAAGGAACTGGAGAAAATTTTTGCTGGAATTAATTGCCCGGACGACAGGAGAGCTCCTATTGCCCAGTACTTTCTGATAGGGGAAGCATCCGAGTGGTGGGAAGCTATCCGACCTGCAGATCATGATGCCGATTGGACGGAATTTAAAATGATGATGGAAGCTCGTGATTGCCCTCGTCTGTGAGGGAAGCCAAAATTCGGGAATTTTTCTCCGCTCAACCATCGACGAACCCGTGTCCTGCATTTATTAAGACTTTTAACGTGATTAGCATTTGTTCGACATCCGGTCGAATGTATGCGGAAATGATGATTCATTTTGAAATGAGGATGAAACCGAGAAATCCAGAGGTACATGTCCGGTTTTGAATGTACCACTCTCACTTGATACCGAGGATAAGGCGTTGGCGTATGAAATAAAATAATCACCAATAGAGAAGTTTATGGAGTCGAAGAAACAGAAAGTCTCCGGTACTTTTACAGAGAACAAGAGCGATGGGCCCCGCAAGGCCCAGTCTTCTTTTTCTTTCAAGAAGCCTCCGCACCCGACTAAGAGCGGAAAGAATTACGGAACAATGTCGGCCACGACGGATACGGCTAGGAAGTGCTTTAACCGTGGTCGCCAGGCCACCTTTGGCGTGATTGTTTGCGCATTCCATTACATGTTTTGAGTGCGGACAAGAAGGGCACCGTGCGGCGTTTTGTAAGGACGCCACTAAGTACAATGGAACCCGCTCATCACGGCCGATTCGAAGGAAGCCGATGTCCAGCAGACGCGGCAAAGTGTTCGAGATGCCTCAATTTTGGCCGCGGGCGAGGCAGAGGACAATGGGACCGAAAGGGGACATCGAGTGCGGATCTGTTCCCCCACGTTTGTATGAGATGAGGAGGACAGATGATCGAGATCTTGCCGCATCAGTGCATCGGCCCAAATCTTTTCCCGGCCGATTAGCGTATTGTTCGATACAGGAGCTACACATTCTTTCATATCTTTGTCTTGTGTAAATCGTTTGAATATTTCCGGTTTTTATACTTGTGAACCTTATGTTGTTGGTTTACCGAGTGGAGAGAGAATTGTCGGAAATTTAGAGACTAGAAATTTCCCCCTCCCAGCGCATCTCCTTTTCTGACCAGCTTCGATTGCAAAACAAAGAAAATGACCGGCTTCTAACTCGAGATGGCGGTCAAGCTCTTAGAAAAGAGTGTATAGGTTCGTCACTCTTGACGTTCACTGTTGAAGAGGAAGCTCGCGGTCGATGAAGGGAGAAAGTAGATCCGATTTTCTTTATGGTGACCCACAACCCGCCAGTTCTGGTCTTCCCCTTCTGGTCTGACCTGATCGGCCTAGCTAGTCTGACCTCGTGGCCGCCGTTCATTCAACACTGCTACAACCGGGACCGGCAGAAGTGCTTTTTCAGTTTGTTATGGGTTCCAACCAAAGACCCAGCATTCTCATGAAACTGCCCAGAAGCAGAAGGAGACACTTCGCGACTGTTCAAGACCTTGGCAGAGTGACCTGTGGAAAGAGAGTGGCTCTCAAATCTGATCGTGATAGAAATGCAAGGAGATGACCTGATACTCGGAGACGATTGGCTTAATCGGTATGGAGCAATTGTAGACTACCGAAGGAGAAATATTTCACTGATCGCTGATGATGGCTCCGAAGTACTGTTCGAAGGATGGAAACCGGGAAGCTCAGGAAAATTGATCAAAGCGATGAAAGCTGTCAGATTGTTGAAACAAGGCTGTACCGGGTACTGGTGTTATGTAATGAAGAAAGAAGACGACATGGTGGAACTTTCATCTATTCCTGTTGTGAACGAATTTCCAGATGTATTTCCTGATGAATTACCTGGGCTACCTCCACGAAGGGATGTAGAATTTACTATTGAGCTGGAACCTGGAGCGACACCAATTTCTAAGGCGCCGTATCGTATGGCACCTCTTGAGATGTACGAATTGAAGAAGCGGTGGAGGAGTTCTTGGACAAGGGCTATATTCAGCCAGCGTTTCACCACAGGAGCGCCAGTTCTTTTTGTCCGAAAGAAGGATGGATCGCTCATTTGTGTATTGACTATCGAGAGTGAACAAGATGACGATTAAGAACAAATATCCGTTACCACGGATTGATGATCTGTTTGACGGTGCAAGGGGCAACGGTATTTTCTAAAATTGATGCGAGATCAGATACCATCAATCGAGGATTAAGGAGTCTGATGTTCCGAAATCAGCGTTCAGAACTCGCTACGGGCATTATGAGTTTGTGGTGATGCCGTTTGGTCTCACTAACGCACCTGCTGTATTTATGCAATTGATGAACAGAGTGTTCATTGAATTTTTGGACAAATTTGTGGTCGTGTTTATTGACGACATCCTGGTGTATTCTAAGAGTCCGGAAGAACATGCGCAGCATTTGCGGATTGTATTGGAACTTTTGAGAAACGAGCAATTGTACGCCAAACTTTCTAAGTGTGAATTCTGGCTAAAGGAAGTAATGTTCCTCGGCCATGTGGTGTCAGCTAAAGGAGTCCGAGTAGATCCTCAGAAGATCGAAGCAATATTGGATTGGAAGCCTCCAAAGAATGTGAAAGAGGTCCGAAGCTTCTTAGGACTTGCTGGATATTATCGTCGATTCGTGGAAGGGTTTTCTAAAATTTCCCGCCCACTTACTCGACTTTTGCAGAAAACTCAAAAGTTTGAGTGGAACGAGTCGTGTCAGACTAGTTTTGATGAGTTAAAGAAGAGATTGACGACGGCACCGATTCTATCACTTCCGCAGGGAACTGAAGAATTCATAGTTTACAGTGATGCTTCGAATCAAGGACTTGGGTGCGTGTTGATGCAGAATGATAAGGTGATCGCTTATGCGTCGCGACAATGAAACCTTATGAAGTGAATTACCCGACACATGATTTCGAGCTAGCGGCGGTGGTTTTTGCCTTGAAGATCCGGAGGCATTATCTCAGACGGACTCACCGCGGATCTTTACGGATCATAAGAGTCTAAAGTACATATTCAATGTAAAGAGTTGAACATGCGGCAAAGAAGATGGTTGGAACTGATTAAGGACTATGACTTGGAGATTTTATATCATCCAGCAAAGCAAATGTAGTGGCCGATGCACTTAGCCGCAAGCTGTCTCTATTCAGATCCGAGACGCCGACATCCCAACTTAGCCTTCAACGAGAGATGATTCGTGAAGGAATTGAGGTATGGTTACAAAGAGTCCAAGGACAATCATGCGTGATGGAGATAACTTCATCTTTAACCGAAGAAATCAAATCTAGACAGGTAGATGATCCTCTGATGGTTCGGTTACATGATGAAGTGATCAAAGGAAAGGCCCCCGGATTCATAATTCATGACGATGGAGTTTTGAGATTTCAGAACCGACTCTGCGTTCCCAATATTGATGTTCTGAAACAGACGATCATGAAGGAAGCTCATAGTTCGCCCTATTCTATCCACCCGGGCACCAGTAAAATGTATAAGGACTTGAAGCAGAATTTCTGGTGGGGCAACATGAAGCAAGACGTAGCGGACTATGTCTCGAAATGCTTGACTTGTCAGCAGGTTAAGATCGAGCATCAACGGCCTGCTGGAATGTTGAAGCCGCTCCCGATTCCTGAATGGGAGTGGGAGGACATATCAATGGACTTTATCACCAATATGCCGAAAACCAGGACAGGAATGAACATGATTTGGGTGATAGTTGATCGTTTAACCAAATCGGCTCATTTTCTAGGCATTAAGGATACGTGGGGACCAGAGAGGTTGGCACGAGTCTTTATTTCGGAGATAGTTCGATTGCATGGTATGCCGAAGACCATTGTTTCTGATCGAGACGGCCGTTTTGTGTCTCACTTTTGGAAGGCAGTTCATAAGGCCTTGGGGACCGAATTGAACTTCAAGATGACTTATCACCCGCATGATCGGACAATGCGAGAGAACTATACAAACGGTGGAAGATATGCTAAGGGCTGTGCCTTAGATTGGTCAAACGATTGGGAAGTTCATCTACCGTTGATTGAATTTACCTACAATAATAGTTGGCATGCTTCCATCAAGATGGCACCGTTTGAGGCATTATACGGAAGGAAATGCAGATCGCCCCTATGCTGGGACGATTCATCGGACTTGATCGGAACAGAACCATAGTTGATCGAGCAGACTCGAGAGAAGATAGCCTTGATTCGTGATAGGCCATTAGCGCCCAGAGTCGCCAGAAATCCTATGCGGACGTACGCCGCCGTCCATTGGAGTTGATGATGGAGATCACGTACTTTTGAAGGTTTCTCCTACTGGGAATCTTTCGTTTGGAAAGAAAGGAAAGCCGAGTCCGAGATATATCGGACCATTTGAAATCCTCGAGAGAGTTGGGAGTTGGCATACAGATTGGCATTGCCGCCGTCATTGTGTCATGTTCATAACGTGTTCCACGTATCCCAGTTACGGAGATATATACCAGATCCCAGTCATATCATTGATTTCGGCGAGATCGAAGTCGAGCAGGATGGGACATTTGAAGAAAGACCAGTCAAGATACTCGAGAGTCGAGTCAAGCAACTGAGGAACAAGTCAATCGTTTTGGTCAAAGTTCAGTGGTCACGTCACGGAATGGAAGAAGCCACTTGGGAAACAGAAGCTGATATGAAGTCTAGATATCCCGAGTTATTTTCGTCTTGAGTTTCGGGACGAAACTCCTTTTTAGTAGGAGAGTATGTAATATCCGGATTTATTACAGTGTATTTCATCTGTATTCAACCATGTATTATTTCGGATTGGTGATTTTGATTATTGGAATATGATATTTAGTGCATTGATACCATTGTGCATAAGTATAGAAACATGCAAAATTGCTCAAGAAACCTTGTGATAGCGCACGCTAAGAATGTATCTTAACGCGCTATCGGGCCATTATTAGCGCACGCTATGAAGGTAGGGGTTGCGTGCGCTAAGAACTCAATTATTGAGCGGGACAGCTAACGCATGCGCCAGCCGGGACATGGGTCCGGATAAGATTCCCGCTGACGCATCCGGACAAACTCTGAAGTCAACCATTATTAGCGCACGCTAAGGGATGCTTAGTAGCGTGCGCTAACTTGTCAATAATGCGAGAATTTTATAAATGGGACAGCAACCGCTTTGGCTTTCATTTCCTTCGTCTATACTTCACCTTTGAGAGTCCAGAGAGCAAGTATATCCCTTCTAAACACTTAGAACATATATTAGTGATCATTGAATGATTGAGTATCACTTGTGAGTGATCATTGAAGAGAAGTAACACCTTGGAGTGGCACATAACCAAACGGAGCGGATTATACCTCGTGGTTCGGTGATTTCGGCATTTTAAGGTATGTTCAACCTATCACGATCTTAGATTTGGTTTTCCAATGGATACGATGATCATATTATCGAGGTATTGAATTTCATTAGTGAATTATTCAACAACATCATGTTTAGAAGATTGGAATGACTACAAATACAATATTATTGTTGGAACCTTGAAGTTGGGATCCTAGTACTTCAAATGATGAGAGTAATATTACAAGTTAACAATCCGTATGATTTATGTTACCTTTGTGATCATGATTTGGAAGAGATGTTATAAGAACTTAAAGGAAGAATCATCTTAGGAAATATTCTTTCGTATAAGTCGGAATTGTTAGTTCACCTCAAGATGAAATCGAATATGTATAATGATAGTAGCATCTAATACATCAACCGGAGATCACCAACTTTGCATGAGAATTGTAATCAAGATGGATTATGGTGTCATGATGATTATACGTATATTTGCATCTTGAAATTGATATCATCAGGAGATCATTCATAAGAGTAAGAACTTGGTATTCATGGAAGTAACATGAATTATCACGAAGGATTTCATTGTTTGAACATGGCAAGAACGATTTACTACTCGATAAGCGCCATGCAGAGATAGCGCACGCTATGTTATGCGCTTTAACGTGCGCTATCGAGTACTAGTTAGCGTGCGCTACGTTTGGTACGTAACGACGCTAGACCATCGATCGAGTCGGTTGGCTGATCGGTGATGTCTTGACCATGCATTATTAGCGTGCGCTAATATACGAGATTTAACGTGCGCTATCGAGTATGTTTAGCGACGCAACGTTTTGGACTTAGCGTGCGTTAAATCATCGGCCGAGTCGATCGGTGATCGATGAGGCACTGACAACGCCGGGTTAGCGTACGCTAGGCAGTGTGTACTGCGTACGCTAACGAGTAGCATTAACGTACGCTACATATGATTCGTAGCGTGCGTTAATCTGTCCAGACAGATTGCCTATTAAGGACTTCCTACCGTAATTGTTGAATTGTTAGATGTTAAATGCAGACGAAGTGAATTACGTACTTTTTCTTTTGTTAAGGTTCGAGCTTAACACGTGGTGATCGAAGGGGACGACCTTCGAGTATTTTGATATTCGTGGAAGTTTATTCTTGTCAACAAACCGAGGCAAGTACTCTAATTATTTGTACTATGACAATTGTGATGGTATCGTGTAAATATGTTGTGTATATATATGTCCACCATGTGTTGATCCGACGGGAATCATCATGGGAATCTATAGCTGTGTGCGCTGGATCGTTGGACAGGTAGTTCCACCATGTGTTGGTCCGACGGGATCATCATGGGAATCTATAGCTGTGTGCGCTGGATCGTTGGAATACCATCTGTATGTTGGAAATGTTATGATGTGATATGTGTTGTGGATATTCTCGTTGGAGAAACTTGATATGATATAATTGTTGATTATATCACTGTTTTTATGATTATTGTACTTGTACTAGCATCGTTGTGCTAACCCCTTCGGGGGTGAACATTTGTGTATGTTCAGGATCCAGGAGAACGGGGAAACAACCACTGGAGAGGCATGACGACGAGGGTGCGGAGTGATGTTTCGACCGGGTTTACTGTCTGTTATTTATTGGTTATTTTCAATAAGTACTCGAGTACGTTGTCGATTTATAATGCTTGGATTTTGATGATGTAATATAATTCTTCATGGGATATTTGTAATTTCGATTTTGAACCAGTCGGTTAAATTTCATTTCTTTTATTCAGCCTTGTAAATTCTTATGCAAAGGATTTACGGCGCTGTAATATTCCTGAATATATCGGGGGTGTTACAAAGCAAATTCAGTCACACCGTCACAAAACTGTGTATTTGACGCTGGTATATGATATATTAAGGTACATATATTTTATTTTTATTTCTTACATTTATGCTATCTTTGACAATTATATCCTTCATACCGTAATCAACTGGATAATAAGCGAGTGGATAACATCAATGGTACGACTAATCATTTATATGAAAAATATGCTTGGAACATTACTTGAAAGATATACCTGCATTTGATTATTGACAATAACTACTATCATTGACTACCAAAAGGTTTATGCTGGATGTGTGAGTTTTTTTGTTCTTTGATGTTTGAACAGGTGGTGAGCGTTCTTTTTCAACATTGTGTTTTGCCCTTGCACTTCATGAGATGACAGAAGCGCCCTTCCGTGCAATGGACGAGTTTGATGTATTTATGGTATATTCTCTGACTGAGACTTTCAGCTATTAGCACAAGGGTTGTGTTAATGATGATATATATCTTTGTCATTAGTAGGTTCAAATATAAGGCAACCTACTGAAGTCGAGGCTTGGTATATTCTCATACTAGTTTCAGTTAATCTAATCAATAAGAAGTATAAGGCCATTTTGTGAATCCTTTTAAACAACCATTCCCCATAGAAAGCGCACATAATCGTACTTGCTTCAGGAAGTATCTTAAAATTTTGTTCTCATTAGCTTTTTTAAAACTCGCCCTCATTTTGCTGAACTTGATTTTGAACCTTAGGCGTTAGTTACTGCAAGATTTTAAGATAAAATTGATATACCAAGTTAACTCGCCGACGATCAAATACCATGATAGTAATAATAACTAAACGACTGATCATCTTTTCTTAAGATACTTGATAGGACTCTGGTGTTAGAAAGAGGAAGGGATGATAGCACAATGTGCAGTGGAAAAAAATAAGGAATATAATTTGGGAAATAACCCATTTATAGCTCATTTAAACCTATAAAAACTAATCCAATGGGATTGAATTATAATTAAGAAAAATTACAAAAACTTCTTTACTGAAAAACTCATTCATAATTTAAAAGGGGTTGAAACGTAATTAAAAGAAAATATGAAAAGTGCTCTAGTGTGGTTGATTTCTAATTAATGAGTTACAAAAAATGCCCCTGGGTAAACCCAAATTAATGATTTCTTGTTTGTAAGACATGGATTGTAATTTGTGCCGGTGTTCTACTTTCTATCCCTTCGTAAAATGTTAAACTCAAATTTACACAATTCTTTTTGGCATTAAATTGGTTATGCATTGAAAGATTGAGAGTTAATTACCTTAACTACAAAATCTTTTCCGTCCCATGACCACCATCCCCTATCCGGCTTGCTGGAATATTTTCTTTCTCTGCAACTTTCTTTCCCTACGCGTAAGATTTTAGGGAAAGCAAGATAAAAAATAACGTCGACCTTGCAAGCAGGAATGCTGTTTTGATGAGATGGACCTGCTAACCCCAAAAAAGTGTTATCTGCAGCATATGTGCTTCTGCGAGTTGGCTATAGCTATCTTATGTTTCATTTACTAATATTTGAAGAGGGATGTCTCATGTGGTTCAGTCTCTTTGTTTCGAGGAAAAACTAAAAAGTAACATGGCTAATAGCCCCTCTTTTCCTTGGGCTGATTGTTTTTTCTCATTATATTTGCATCTAGGATCAAATTAGGCCTTAGAATAATGCTCTGCGTGCCACAATACTAATATTGGAACTGACATGAAGGTGGTTTTAAATATCAATGTTCTGACATGTTTTTTCTTAGAAAGTTGTGGATTTGAGTCTCGAATCCTGAGTGTTTTTGAACTTATAATCAGTAATTGATCGGGTTCCTTTCATTGCACTTTCAGTCTACTTCTATTTTGTTAAATTATGTTCACTTTAACCATTAGCTTGCTGTTTGCTAAGGTTTTCTACAATTCTTGTGCCAGTACATGTAATACCCGAGATTTCTGACTTGTATTTGGAACTTGTGATATTGTAATCGTTGTACTTGATCTGAGTATTATTCTCCGTATTTCATAATCCGATGTTGTCGAGCGTATGATTTCATGTATGTGATTTACAAATTGTAATTCTGCGCATGTAGCGCACGCTATCGGCTATGTGTAGCGTACGCTAACATAGACTCAATAGCGCACGCTACAAAGGAGTAGTAGCGCACGCTATGCGTGGTCAATTTGATTGAGACGTGCGGTAGGTGAGATCTGGCCGGGGGACCCCTGTCGGATCGTGTCGGGATGAACCTGGACGGCTTTCGGGAAAAGCCAAGTCAACGCCTTAGCGCACGCTACAGGTATATGCGTAGCGCACGCTACGTGCTGAATCTGATTAAGTCGGTGAGCCGTTAGCGCACGCTACGGCGAGGACTAGCGCGCTAATAGCCATTTCTTATAAATAGGACAGCATCCTATTCGTGATTTCAGTTCTTTCTTCTCCCATAACCCGAATTCTTACACTTAGAGCATAACTTTCTTCATCCTAAACACTCCATATCAACATCCTAGCTCGTGATTGAAGATCGTACATCGTTGGAGATTGGTGTTCAAGCCTTCGGTGTTGGATTGCTTCGATTTCCTCCGTGTTCTTCACTACCTTGAGGTAGGTGATTCTTCACCGATGTTAGTATTGACGTTGAACATGTTTTGATAGCCAGTATTTCGTTTATAATCGGTCATCACATGTTAGAAGGATACTTTTGACGTATCGACACTATATATCGTTTGAACCTTTGAACCATCTTAGTATTTGGACTCCTTAACATTTTCAAATCGATTTATGATCAGTAAACGGATATTACCCAGTTGTTACGTTTTATACTTTGGAATCATGCGTTTTGGAACGTAGGACGAATGGAACTTAGAATATTTCTTGAAGATCGTAGATGAATTATGATGTTGAGATGATTATCCGTATATTTGTATCTCATAATCAAAGAACTTCCACAAACCTTATTAGCATGATATGCTCGAGGATGACTTGTATTATCACCATAGAATTCATGAGTTCATCACCATTCAACCCAGTTTTCTGTTAGCAGTATTCTGCCATGCAAGATTAGCGCACGCTAACATACTTTAGTTAATGTGCGCTATCGGGGTTGAGTTAACGCACAATACGTACGTAACGTACGTTATGTATCAGCTGATTCAAACTGTCAGTCCGTGGATAGCGCACGCTAGTCTTATACGATAGCGTACGCTAACAGGCCGGCTTAGCGCACGTTACGTAGAGTACGTAGCGCACGCTAAGCGATCAGCATTGTTTATTTTGAGCTTTTCGGCCGTAGACCGAATTGTTAGGCCATCGTTCGACTTGAGATGATTTGTATATCATTCCTTTTGTTAAGGTTCGAGCTGGTTACGTTGATCGAAAGAGGCGGCCTTCGAGTGTGTGGAGATCATTGAAGTGTTTCGTTCTTGCCATTTTCGAGGCAAGTATCATATGTCGAGTTCGATTTATATTGAAACTTTGATCATGCTTGTGGTTTTGTTCATGTTGTTGAATATGAGATATATTCTGAAATTTCTCGTGGTATTCATTGTTATTTGTTCGTATTGATGAACATATTGAAATGCATATATGTATGCATAGTTGATTGATTTATGATATAAATGATCCGAGGGGATCATGAGGATCTATCTTGAGGCGCTGGATCGAATGTCCACCATGCGTTGGTCCGGGATCATCATGGGGATCTATCTTGAGGCGCCGGATCGGCTGACGGGTTTTCCACCATGCGTTGGTCCGACGGGATCATCATGGGGATCTATACCAAGAAGCCTGGATCATTTGGATTACCTGTCTTGTGTTGATGGAATCATGAGGATTCGCATCGTTGGATTCCGGTGGCGGAAGTCCATTTTGCATGTTTTATGATGCATTGATGATTTATGTATTACGATACTTGTACTAGCATTGTTTTGCTAACCCCTTCGGGGGTGGACATTGTTTTGATGTTCAGGTAGACGAGGAGCGGGGAAGCAACCACAGTACCGACAGGACGATGAAATGGCTCAGTGATGTGGTTGATGTTTATTGTTATTGTGATTTGTCTCCTTGATCTATTTAGTACTCGAGTACGTCTGTTTTAATAATGTCCTTTAGATATGGTTGTATAAGTTAACTCATTTGATCGGTTGAATCAAATCTGTATTTGAACTTCAGTTGTACGATTGGTTTATATTTACACTCTTTTTAAAATTAGCCTTGTAAATCCTTACCTAAAGGGTTTACGGCGCTGTAATTATTCCGAATATCTCGGGGTGTTACAGAATATGGTATCGGAGCTAAGATTCATGGATATCTTGGCAGTCGGGTTAGTTGGGTCAGTTTACGTTATTTGATTATTGGTCGTTCGTAACATCACTACTGAGCCAGCATCGTCGTGTGGACCGTGGTTGTAAGTTCCTAAATCTCAAATACTACCGTTTTATTTTATTCATGTTTTGTGAACATTGATGGATGTACTTTTAGAAAGTTTGCCCTGGATATTGAGTATTTATGTTTACAGTATGTTGAGAGGAGGTCGTGGACGCGGACGCGATCGTGGACGCGGACGTGGAAATGCGAGACAAGAAGAGTCGGTATCTACCCCAGAGATAACCGCTAGTCGAACGGATTCCCATTAGGGGACGGCGAGATCGGCAAATAATAATGCAGATCCTAACGTGCCGAGTGCTTCACAGTGGTTGCCCAGATAAACCGGTTTGCTCAAGTTGTGGATCGCATGCGACGGCGATGGGACAAAGAAGATAACGTGGAAAATCGAGGAGATAGATGGCTTCGAAGTGATTAAATTGCACCCTCCGAAATTTGGCCAGTTCTGCGAGACCCTTTCTTGGGATCACTGGTGAAGGAATTAGAAAAGATTTTTGCGAGGATTAGCGCCATAGCGATAGGAAGGTTCCGGTCGCCCAGTATCTTCTGACAGGGGAGGCTTTCGAATGGTGGGAGGCCATTCGACCGGAGGAGCACAATGTTGACTGGACGGAATTCAAATTGATGATGGAGGCGCAGTATTGTCCTCGCCTAGTTAGAGAAGCCCGAGTTCGGGAGTTTTTCTCACCACAAAATTCGGAAGCATCTGTGACGGACGTGATTAAGACCTTTAATCACCAGCTGACTTATGTGCGCCACTTGGTCAAGACCGAGGCGGAAAGGATTTTCTATTTTGACATGCGAATGAAGCCGGAAATTCAGCAATACATGTCCGGATTTGATTGTACCACCTTGCGACAGTATCAGGACAAGGCGTTGGCCTATGATATGAAGGAGGCGTGAGAGAAATCGGCGGAAGCAAAAGCGAAGGTGTCAGCAACTTCACGGAGAATAAGAGTAGCGGGCCGCCGTGTCAGTCCTCTTTTCACTCATCCAGAGACCTCCGCATCCTTCTCGAGGTGGAAAGACGTTAGGCGGCACCAACCGTTTGAGCGGGGAAGAAGTGTTATAAGCGTGGCAAAGCGGGACATGTTCGGCGTGATTGTTTCGCTGCTGTGACTGTTTGAGTGTGGACAGGGAAGGACATCGCGCAACATTTTGTGGGAATGCGACCCGATCTTTTGGTACTCGCACTCCGGCTCGATTCGAAGGAGACGAGTGTGAACAGACGCAGCAGAGTGGATTTGGCGAGCGTTGGGAAGAGAGAGACATCCGTCTTTGGGTCCGTTCCTCCGTGCACATGCGAAATGAGAAAATCGATAATCGAGAACAACGCTATTGCATCGGTACAATTCAGATCCTTTTGCAACCGATTAGTGTTTTATTCGATTAGGAGCTACACATTCTTTTGTATCATTGAACTATGTAAATCGTTTGAAAATCTCGTGCTTATTTGATTGTGAACCATATGTTGTGGGTTTTAGAGTGGAGAGAGAATTGTGGGAACCCTAGAGGCTAGAGATTTTCCAGTAACTATAGGAGGGAGAGATTGGCTATCGAACCTTATTGTGGTTGACATCTACGGTGACGATTTAATTCTCGGAGACGATTGGCTCAACCGTTATGGAGCTATTCTAAATTACCGAGAGAGAGTCATTTCTATCATTGCTGATGACGGATCTGAACACTTATTCCGAGGATGGAGACCAGGAAGCTCGGGAAAATTGATCAAAGCAATGAAAGCCGTGAAATTACTGAAGCAGGGATGTCACGGACTTTGGTGCTATGCCATGAGGAAAGAGGAAGGAGTAGAGCTCTCATCCATTTCAGTTGTGAATGAGTTCTCAGATGTATTTCCTGACGAACTACCTGGGTTACCTCCACAGAGAGAAGTGGAATTCACTATCGAATTAGAGCCTGGAGCAGCTCCTATTTCCAGGGCACCATACCGCATGGCGCCAACCGAGATGTATGAACTCAAGAAGCAACTGTAGGAATTGTTACAAAAGGGCTATATCCAACCTAGTGTTTCTCCTTGGGGAGCGCCCGTTCTCTTTGTCCGGAAGAAAGACGGATCCCTCCGACTGTGTATTGATTACAGGGAGCTCAATAAGATGACGATCAAGAATAAGTACCCTATACCTCGGATCGACGACTTGTTTGATCAACTGCAGGGGGCGAGGGTATTCTCGAAGATTGACTTGCGATCAGGATACCACCAGTTGAGAATTAAGGAATCGGATATACCGAAGTCTGCTTTCAGGTCGCGGTACGGGCATTATGAATTCGTAGTGATGCCGTTTGGACTTACCAATGCTCCTGCAGTGTTCATGCAATTGATGAATCGGGTATTCTTGGAATACTTGGATAAATTTGTGGTCGTCTTCATTGATGACATCTTGATATATTCAAGGGACGCAGAGGAGCATGCCGAACATTTGCATGTGGTTTTGAGCACTTTGAGGAAGGAACAGCTGTATGAAAAGCTTTCAAAATGCGAATTCTGGCTTAAGGAAGTAACTTTCCTTGGGCATGTGATATCAGCTGACGGAGTTCAGGTGGACCCGAAGAAAGTCGAAGCAATCTTGGAATGGGAAGTTCCTAGTAACGTGAAAGAAGTTCGGAGTTTCTTAGGACTTGCTGGATATTATCGCCGCTTTGTAGAGGGATTTTCCAAGATCTCTCGTCCGCTCACTCAGCTGTTACAGAAAACTCAAAAGTTTAAGTGGGATGAGAAATGCCAGGCTGGTTTTGATGAGCTTAAGAAGAGACGGCAGCGACCGATATTAGCGTTACGGATGGGCCCGATGGATTCATGGTTTCTGACGCTTCAAATCGAGTGCAGGATGTGTGTTGATGCAAAAGGATAAGGTGATTTCCTATGCTTCTCGGCAATTGAAACCGTATGAGGTTAATTACCCGACTCATGATCTGGATCTAGCAGCTGTGGTCTTTGCCTTGAAAATTTGGCGACATTATTTGTACGGCACTCATTGTCAGATCTTTACAGACCATAAGAGCCTCAAGTACATTTTGATCAGAAAGAATTAAACATGAGGCGAGAGAAGGTGGCTGGAATTGATCAAGGATTACGACTTGGAGATTCTCTATCATCAGGAAAGCAAACGTAGTAGCCGATGCTTTGAGCCGTAAACTGTTTCTCTTGAGTGTTGGAAGCACTTACGTCCCAAACCAGTATTCAACGAGAACTGATCCGCGAGGGGATTGAAGTATGGGCACCAGGGATCCAAGGGAAACTTTATGTGATGGAACTGACTTCATCACTAGTCGAGGAGATCAAGTCTAAACAATTGAACGATTCTCTGATCCTTCGATTATGTGATGAAGTAAAGAAAGGAAAAGCCCCAGGATTCGTGATACAAGATGATGGAGTTCAGAGATTTCAGAGTCGACTTTGCGTTCCCGATGATGATGATTTGAGAAGGACTATTCTGAAGGAAGCTCACAGCGCGCCCTATTCTATTCACCCGGGCAACAGTAAGATGTATAAGGATTTAAAACAAAACTTCTGGTGGGGGAATATGAAGAAGGACGTAGCAGAGTATGTTTCGAGGTGTTTGACTTTTCAGCAGGTTAAGATCGAACATCAGTGACCTGCCGGAATGTTAAAGCCGCTTCCGATCCCTGAATGGAAGTGGGAGGACATCTCGATGGATTTCATCACCAGTATGCCAAGGACTAGAACGGGAATGAACATGATTTGGGTTGTAGTTGATCGACTAACCAAGTCGGCTCATTTACTAGGGATTAAAGATACATGGGGACCCGAGAGATTGGCGCGAGTATTTATTGCGGAGATAGTCAGATTGCATGGGACGCCGAAGACCATTATTTCGGATCGAGATGGACGTTTCATGTCACACTTCTGGACAGCAGTTCACAAGGCTTTGGGGACTGAGCTCAACTTTAGCACGGCTTATCATCCCCAAACGGACGGTCAGTCCGAAAGGACTATACAAACAGTAGAAGACATGCTTAGAGCTTGTGCATTAGATTGGTCAACTGATTGGGAAGTTCACTTGCCCTTGATTGAATTCACTTATAATAATAGTTGGCATGCTTCTATCAAAATGGCACCATTTGAGGCTTTGTACGGAAGAAGATGTCGATCACCCCTGTGTTGGGATGATTCTTCGGATTTGATCGGGACGGAACCGGAATTGATTATTCAGACTCAAGAGAAGGTAGCTTTGATTCGAGAAAGATTGTTGACTGCCCAGAGTCGACAGAAATATTATGCACATATACGTCGTCGCCCTCTAGAGTTCGATGCTGGGGACCATGTACTATTGAAGGTGTCTCCTACACGAGGGATTTTCCATTTTGGGAGGAGAGGCAAGCTTAGTCCGAGATATATCAGACCATTTGAGATCCTCGAGAGAGTTGGAGATTTAGCATACAGGTTGGCCTTACCGCCATCGCTGAGTCACGTTCACAATGTGTTTCACGTATCCCAATTGCGGAAGTATGTACCGGACCCCAGTCACGTCATTGATTTCGACGAGATCGAGATAGCTAATGATGGCACCTTCGAAGAGAGACCAATCAAGATACTTGAGAGCCGGATCAAACAATTGAGGAATAAACCAATACACTTGGTTAAAGTACAATGGTCACGACACGGAGTCGAAGAGGCCACTTGGGAAACGGAGGACAGTATGAAGGCTAGATATCCAGAGTTGTTTTCATCTTAAGTTTCGGGACGAAACTTCTTTTTAGGGAGGAAGGATGTAATACCCGAGATTTCTGACTTGTATTTGGAACTTGTGATATTGTAATCGTTGTACTTGATCTGAGTATTATTCTCCATATTTCATAATCCGATGTTGTCGAGCGTATGATTTCATGTATGTGATTTACAAATTGTAATTCTGCGCATGTAGCGCACGCTATCGGCTATGTGTAGCGTACGCTAACATAGACTCAATAGCGCACGCTACAAAGGAGCAGTAGCGCACGCTATGCGTGGTCAATTTGATTGAGACGTGCGGTAGGTGAGATCTGGTCGGGGGACCCCTGTCGGATCGTGTCGGGATGAACCTGGACGGCTTTCGGGAAAAGCCAAGTCAACGCCTTAGCGCACGCTACATGTATATGCGTAGCGCATGCTAAGTGCTGAATACAGTTATGTCAGTGAGCCGTTAGCGCACGCTACGAGCAGGGACTAGCGCGCGCTAATAGCCATTTCTTATAAATAGGACAACATCCTATTCGTGATTTCAGTTCTTTCTTCTCCCATAACCCGAATTCTTACACTTAGAACATAACTTCCTTCATCCTCAACACTCCATATCAACATCCTAGCTCGTGATTGAAGATCGTACATCGTTGGAGATTGGTGTTCAAGCCTTCAGTGTTGGATTGCTTCGATTTCCTCCGTGTTCTTCACTACCTTGAGGTAGGTGATTCTTCACCGATGTTAGTATTGACGTTGATCATGTTTTGATAGCCAGTATTTCGTTTATAATCGGTCATCACATGTTAGAAGGATACTTTTGACGTATCGACACTATATATCGTTTGAACCTTTGAACCATCTTAGTATTTGGACTCCTTAGCATTTTCAAATCGATTTATGATCTTTATACGGATATTACCCTGTGTTTACGTTTTATACTTTTGATTCATGCGTTTTGGAATGTAGGACGAATGGAACTTAGAATATTTCTTGAAGATCGTAGATGAATTATGATGTTGAGATGATTATCCGTATATTTGTATCTCATAATCAAAGAACTTCCACAAACCTTATTAGCATGATATGCTCGAGGATGACTTGTATTATCACCATAGAATTCATGAGTTCATCACCATTCAACCCGATTTTACATTAGCGATGATTCGCCATGCAAGATTAGCGCACGCTAACATACGTTAGTTAACGTGCGCTATCGGGGTTGAGTTAACGCACAATACGTGCGTAACGTCGTTATGTATCGGCCGATTCAAAGCTCGATCCGTGGCTAGCGACGCTAGTCTTATACGATAGCGTCGCTAACAGTCCGCTTAGCGCCGCGTTACGTCTGATCGTAGCGCCGCGATAGCGATCCGAGCGATTGTTTATTTTGAGCTTTTCGGCCGTAGACCGAATTGTTAGGCCATCGTTCGACTTGAGATGATTTGTATATCATTCCTTTTGTTAAGGTTCGAGCTTGTTACGTTGATCGAAGGAGGCGGCCTTCGAGTGTGTGGATATCATTGAAGTGTTTCGTTCTTGCCATTTTCGAGGCAAGTATCATATGTCGAGCTCGATTTATATTGAAACTTTGATCATGCTTGTGGTTTTGTTCATGTTGTTGAATATGAGATATATTCTGAAATTTCTCGTGGTATTCATTGTTATTTGTTCGTATTGATGAACATATTGAAATGCATATATGTATGCATAGTTGATTGATTTATGATATAAATGATCTGAGGGGATCATGAGGATCTATGCTGAGGGCGCTGGATCGAATGTCCACCATGCGTTTGTCCGACGGGATCATCATGGGGATCTATGCTGAGGGCGCTGGATCGCTGGATGGGTTTTCCACCATGCGTTGGTCCGACGGGATCATCATGGGGATCTATACCAAGGGCGCTGGATCGCTGGATTACCCTGTACTGTGTTGATGGAATCATGAGGATTCGCATCGTTGGATTTCGGTGGCGGAAGTCCATTTTGCATGTTTTATGATGCATTGATGATTTATGTATTACGATACTTGTACTAGCATTGTTTTGCTAACCCCTTCGGGGGTGGACATTGTTTTGATGTTCAGGTAGACGAGGAGCGGGGAAGCAACCACAGTACCGACAGGACGATGAAATGGCTCAGTGATGTGGTTGATGTTTATTGTTATTGTGATTTGTCTCCTTGATCTATTTAGTACTCGAGTACGTCTGTTTTAATAATGTCCTTTAGATATGGTTGTATAAGTTAACTCATTTGATCGGTTGAATCAAATCTGTATTTGAACTTCAGTTGTACGATTGGTTTATATTTACACTCTTTTTAAAATTAGCCTTGTAAATCCTTACCTAAAGGGTTTACGGCGCTGTAATTATTCCGAATATCTCGGGGTGTTACAGTACATTTATATGGATTCATATTATACATGAAAAACTCTCCAGAATGAATACAATTTCTAAAACAATGTTTATAAATAATTTGAAGCTGCTTATTGTAATATTTTTTCTGTGATAGGTTGTGGAGAATGGGAGTCACATTGAAAGGAAGAATTGGTTTCCTGATATCGAGCCACTGTTCAAGCTCCTCAGCTATGAGAATGTGCCTCCTTATCTCAAGGTCCATCACATTTTTTTGGCTGCTTTTACATGTGTTGCAGTTTCATATATTTCATGGTTACCGATGTAAAAATAATTTGTTTATACTGGTTTTGTGATGGTTTTTTTTCCTGCTATTTTGCTATAGGGTGCCATGCGTAGTGCCATTGCTGCATTTGGCCGATGCGTAGTACTTGCTAACCCAATACTAATATTAAGTGCAATGTGGTATATATCAAATATTGTGCAACGTATGCTGCGTCACTTCATAAAAGAGTGACCGGTTGACGGTAGATTGAGACCATATCAAGTTCTATTTCAAGAAATGATTCATCTCCATTGGTGAATCCTATTTTTCTCGTCTAATAAGTAAAAATATAATTGGAAAAAAAATGGTAACAAAAAATTGTTTCATGTACTGTACCTTGCAATCCTTAAAAAGTTATATACTCATCAAATATAGATCTTCAAATGGGACGGATAGAATAAGCACACAAACTGAGAATTTGTGAACCTTCTTGCACTGGTGAACAATCAACAGAGGCCTTACGATTACGCAGATTTTGTAAGTTGCTTCTACAATGGCAGCTTGCAGGACGAAGCACAGACGAAAATCATGCCCAAATATAGCAAGTCTGATGTTCCCAAATCATGTTAAATCAGCGGATTCTTCAAGCATACACACACACACACACATCGTTCCATTGTTTCCACCTATTCCTTCGTTCTCGATTAGGATGCAATAAATCAAAATGGCTCATTAAATTAGCTACACTTCTTCTCATTAAAAGAACATGCATTAATAAAAAGGCACAACTATTACGTTCAAGACAGATATAACCAGGGACTATACATAGAACATCAAAATATGAATTCACCTAATTGTCAATTATAATATGTAATATGTAATTATCAATTATGTACAAAATTTGAATCGATCATGTACATTTCAACTTACTGTATATAATTTCGCGTGTACAATTTCGATCAATTATGTATAATTTCAAATCAATTATTTACATTTTGGACCAATTATGTTTAATTTCAAATCGAGTATGTTTAATTGATTATGTTCAATTTCGACCAATTGTGTATAATTTCAAATCGATCATGTACAATTACAACTAATTATAAATAATTGCGAACGATCATGTATAATTTCGAATCGACCATGTACTATTACAACTTAGTGTAGATAATTTCGACCTGTTATGTACCATTTCGACCAATTATGTATAATTTCAAATCGATCATATATATTTTCAATCGATTATATGCAATTTCAAATCGAGTATGTTCAATTTCGGCCAATTATGTTTATTATCGACCAATTAGGTATGATTTCACATTGATCATGTACATTTTCAACTAATTACTTTATAAAATTTCAACCAATTATGTATAATTTTTAAATTGATTATGTACATTTTAAATTCGATTATGTAGAGTTTCAAATCGAGTATATTTACTTGTTTATGTTTAATTTCACCCAATTGTGTACAGTTTCAAATGGATTATACATATTTTAATTGATTATACATAATTTCAACAAAATATATACAATTTCGACCCATTGTGTATAAATCTGCCTAATTATGTAAAACTCTGTTTTATAAAAAAATTCCAATATTGAACAAGTAAAAATTCTCACAACTTAGTGTATATAATTTCGACCTATTATGTATAATTTCAATCGATCATGTACAAGTACAACTAATTATAAATAATTAACAACCAATTATGTTCAATTTCAAATCGACCATGTACTATTACAACTTATTGTATATAATTTCGACCTATTATACCCGACACTTCGACCGATTATGTATAATTTCAAATCGATCACATACAATTATAAATCCTAAACGGTTCTAGTGGTCGAACTCTAACCTTATTATTTAGATTCACTACCACTCGCATGGTAAATGACATCGGGTGACTGAACCCTAGCTAAATATTAATTATGTATACTTTCAAATATAATTTCAACAAATTATATACATATTGTTGAAATTATACAATTTCGACACATTATGTAAAATTCCAAATCGATCAAGTATAATTCAATCGATTATGTTCAATTTCGAACAATTATGTATAATTTCAACCCATTATGTGTAATTTCAAGTCGATTATGTTCAATTTCGATCAATTATGTATAATTTCAAAATGATTATTTTTAATTTCGACCAATTATTTATAATGGGTATACTGCATCCGTATAGAAAACTTCTGCATGATGAACCGGCCATCGCATATCTCGAACTCTCCGGTATAATGTCAACAATCCATTCCCTCTCACCGTAACATATCAATTTGAAATTATACACAAGTAGTTGAAATTATACATACTTATTTTGAAATTGTACATAATCCTGTGGATATTATACATAATCAATTTAAATTGTACATAATCGATTTGAAAATGTACATAATCAATTAGAAAATTTACATAATGGGTCGAAATTGTACAATTTTAACAAACTGTATATAATTTATTGAAATTATGTTTGAAATTATACACGATCGACTTAAAATTACACGTAATTGATTTGAAAGTGTACATAATCGGTCAAAATTGAACATAATCGATTTGAATTATACATAATCAACTTGAAACTTTAATAACTAATTCGAAATTGTACATTACTAGTGTCCAACCCGTCGCAATTCGAAGAAAAATCACACTATGTTATAATTTATAAGTATAAATAAAATAATAAGGTTAGAGTTCGACTACTATAACGTTTTAGGATTTATATATCCGTACCCGCTTCAAATCCAATTAAATGGTGACTTACTACCCATTTATACTTTTAAGCCAAATACTAATACTCGAAACGATGAGTATAAAGTCCAGCCACTCAGACCCCTTTAAAATTTATAGACACGTACTCGTACCAAATCATATTAAAATGTGATCTTACTACTCATTAGCATCTCAAACACATACAGTAAGACCCGCTAATTACACAAACTCGTTTAAATTTATAAAATATCTAAACAGTCAAATATAAGTTATTACGATAATTGGCTTATCCATCTTGATGAAAACCCAAATATTAAGAATAAATAGTACATGATCGATTTGAAATATACATAATTGGTTGAGAGTAGACATAATTGGCCGAAATTATATACACTAAGTTGTAATAGTACATGATCGATTTGAAATTGAACATAACTGGTCGATGGTACATAATAGGTCGGAATTATATACATTAAATTATAATAGTACATGATCGATTTGAAATTAACATAATTGGTTGAATTATTTATAATTAGTTGTAATTGTACATGATCGATTTGAAATTATACATAACTGGTCGGAATTATTTATAATTAGTTGTCATTGTACATGATCGATTTGAAATTAAATATAATTGGTCGAAATAGTACATAATAAGTCAAAATTATATAATCGGTCGAAAATATAAATAATCGATTTGAAATTACGACATAGGTCGAAATTATCTACACTAAGTTGTTATAGTACATAATCGATTTGAAATTATACATAATTAGTTGAGATTGAACATAATATGGATATTACATTCTCCCCCTCTAAAAAGAAGTTTCGTCCCGAAACTTAAGAAATAAAAAGTTCGGGGTATTACGATCGCATCCTCTCAAACTTAAGATTGAACATAATTGGTCGGGAGTAAACATAATTGGCTGAAATTGAATGTAATATCCGGGGGTAATTTTTTTTCGTGTTACTGTTGAGTCGTACGTATTCATTTGGAATTGTACAAGTGTTGTTGTTTGGACCGATACAATATATATTGTATTAGAATATTTCGGGATCGAAATATTTATACTGGTCGACGGTTTGGTTTCGTCGTTTGGTTGTTGCTTGACGGGTTTAGAATTTTGGCTAAGTTTATAGCCATAGCGTACGCTACTTGTGTAGCATTACGTACGCTAATTTGTTGCGATTACGTACGTTACGCCCTGAGGTTACGTACGTAATGCGTGGTAGGTGGTGGAAACTTTCCCCGTAGTCAACTTTCGGGGCGAGGATATCTTTGGGGTATCATTTATATATATATATTGTCAACTTTTGTCATCTCCCTCACGTGAATTCTCACCCCTCATGCTATATCATATATATATATATATATAAAACATCATCATCCTCACATCTCTCTCTCCCTCTCGCCAGCTTTCTCCATCCCTCCCTCATTTTCTTTTTTTTCTTCTTCTTCTTCCCGTGCCATCTCCCTCTCGCCCTCTCTCCCTTCTCTCCATCTCTTTCTTTTTCCGGCAAGGTGGAGCTTGAGGACGGGCGGCCAGTTTCTCCATTTTTTCCGGCGAGGTAGAGCTCGGCGACGGCAGGCGGCTCGCGACCGGAGCTCGGTGGCGGCACAGTCGGAATTTCCGAATCGGAAAGGTGCAAATCCGGTCGAGCTCGTCGACATCCGATTCGAACGGAGAATCCGGCCCGGCATTTTTTTTTCTTCTTCCGGCGAGACGGAGCTCAGGCGTCCACCGTTTCTCCATAGTTTCCGGCGACCGGAGGTGGTTTTGTCCGGAACGGACGGCGGAACGGAGGCTTGACATATTTCCGGCGTGGAGTTGCAGGCGGAGAGTGGTGAAAACCGGCCATAGACGGAAACGGATCGGAGTTGGACGAAGTCCGACGGGTCAATTTTTCCGGCGGCCGATTTCCGGCATGGGAGTTCTTTCGGACCTGGCCGATCGGCTCCTTCCTCTGGTAAGGTTTTATGTGTTTTTCAGTTATATATATATATATATATATATGTATATATATGTGATGTGTGTGTTGAGTTGAATATATATATATATATAATGTGTTGTGCAGTGGCGTGTGTGTGTGTTGTAATGTGCAGTGTTTGTGTGGTGTGTGTTGTATATATATATATATATATATATATATATATATATATATATATATATATATATATATATATATATATTGTGGGGGCAGGATCCTCTACAGTGCACAGCATGGTGCGGTGCACTGTAGGCCGTTAGATTACATACACTCGCACGGGTGTGTGTGTGTATGTGTCCGATCTAACAGCCGGCAGTGCACAGCACCATGCTGTGCACTGCAGAGGATCCTACCCCTAAATTGTGATAGTTGTGTGTGCATGTGCACAGTGGGTGTGTTGAGTATATATATATATATATATATATATAATGTGTTTGGTGTGTGTGGTTTGTGTGTGTTGTTATATATATATATATAGTGTGTAGGTATATATATATATAGTACAGTGGTATATATACATACATATATATATATATAATATGTGAGTGCAGTAAGTATATATATATATTTATATATATATATAAATATTGTGAGTTGTATATATATATATATGTGATGTATGTATATTATATATATGTGTGTATACGGATAAATACGAGTATAGTATGTGTTCGTGTTGGAATAGGAATTATCTATTGTGTCGTTTTCGATCGATATCGTGTTATCGAATGAATTGTATTTCATTCAAGGTTGTTCGAGTGCTTGTGATTGACGGAGGACGCGTTGATTGATTCGTGGTAGGACATTGATCGTGGAAGGACTTTCTCGCCTTCGGTTTGAGGCAAGTTTTATACTTGTACTGGTCAATGAGATTAATGTTATCATGTATGTGTATGAATGTGTGTATCATTTCTGTAATACCCTCGCCTTTAATATTGTATTTCATGATTTAAGTTAAGTATTTTCGCACCATATCTGTGATGTTGTAGCAAGTACCGACGAATTATGTTAAATTGGATTCATGGTCATTCATACTATATTAGTTGTTGGGTGATATTGCGAGAATTCCATTTATGATTGTTATAGTACTTAACGTACGTTAACATGTATTCTTAACGTACGCTATGTAGGCCGCCTTACGTACGTAATATCAGTACGTTAACGTACGTAATGCGGAAGATCCTCCAGCAATCCGCCTTTCGGCGGGTGGGGTCGAGCAAGGGTAGGTGGTCGGGAGTCGATCGCGATAGCCAAGTCAACGGCTATTACGTACGTAATAGATGCCTGGTTACGTACGTAACGAACTGCGTATTTTTAGACAGGGAGATTTGATGAAATTGGTTACGTACGTAATGATCATGAGATTACGTACGTAAAGGCTATAACGTACGTTAACCACGTTCGTTAACGTACGTAATGTCAAGTTCAGATTATAAATGTATGACTTGCCATTCACTTCCTACTCGACCTCTTTCAATCTCCCAACTTAGGAACGATTCCTTTCCCTTCCAACTTCATTTCTAAGCCTTCCTAACTTGTGTTGGAGCTTCAACACTTGATTGGTGACTTGGAGAGCTAGAGATTGAAGTGTATTCCTTGGAGTGTTGGTGTTGTTCTTCATTTTAAGGTTGGTCTTTCTTTATCTCATATCAATTCCATGCTTATGATGATGGTAGTAGATAAATACTTCACATAATGTTAGTTTAAACTAGTGTAAACATGATAAGTTAATTGAATCATACTCAAACCAAGTGAAGATTAACTTTGAAGGTATTAGTGTTACTTCTTGATGTAAATAACTTCATAATGTGATTGTGTTGATAATGATATACATAAAACCTGAGGTATAGCATGATAATCGGAAGTTGATTTTAGTCTCAACACTAGGAACATGTTAGGGATGATATCCTTAATGATTAAAAGTAAGAAATGTTAAATTGGTCTTGAACATTCTATTGATTCTTGAAGGTAGTATGGAACCATGACTTTTGGCCTCTAAAACCTTTGTAATAAAATTGTTGGAAAGATGATATTAACCCTTTGTAGATGATCTTTGTTAGATGAATGAAGTTACTTCAAAAATCTCAAGTATTCAATGATATAACTAGGCTTTTAATAAATTCTTCAAAGTAAAACAATGAATGTTGATAGAAGGAAGTTGTAATCTTCATATGTTCGAATCTATCGATTTCGTTAAAGGGCGTTAATCGCTACATTGATAGGTTGATAATGTTCTTTAGAGAATTGTGTTAAATGTGATGATACAAATGCGGTAGATGAATAGCCGAATTCCATTTCATTAATCCATGCATGTCAAGAGGCGTAAATTAAGATGATGTTCTTAATTCACTAAAAACTTAAACTTATGTTTCATATAGTAATCAAGTTTTGAATGAAATCGTTGGTAAATAATGAAGAATGTAATTAAACACAAGTTATATCGTAATTGGAAGTGTCGATGATTTGAAAAAGATATTTTCACGATATTGCATAAATAATAAACTAGACATCAAGAATGACATTAAGGTTAGAATATGTAATGATCATGATAAACATACGATGATTTGTAATAAGAACATTAAAATGATCGATAGGATAATCGATTTGTGAATATTGTTTATGCGATAATACCATTATAAATGCGAATGTGTTGTTGAATGAATTATATTTCATTCAAGGTTGCTTGTTCACGTGAGTATTGTTAGACGAGGATACCGTTCGTTTGACCATTCGAGGAAGGATTATTCGTCTACGGAATTGAGGCAAGTTATCTTGCTTGGTTATAATGATGTGTGGATTCTTATGATGATTATTCATTTCGTGTATATGAAACACCTATAAACTTGTGTCTTGTGACTTGAGGTTGTTCTTGATGATGTCCCGTTTTCATCATGGGATTGTATACCCAAATTCGTATTTTTGGACCCTTGATATCGTTGAGCTTTGTTGACACTTCGGTGAGTTGTTCGATTTCTTGGAAAAAGTGTAATTCGTTGAGTTTCGTTGTCATGTTGTATCGTGACATCTCTGGAGTCATATCTGCGCGCCGATTGGTTATGTGTAGGATTTTTAGCCGGGCACTTGATGATCATGCGTGGAGGTTTTTCCGCATTTAGATCGTGCACACGAGACGTAGTTCGTGAGGCTAATTAGGTACATTGTCCCACGTATATTCTGGATTCCGTATACGGGGTGGACATGTGCACGGACACATTTCCGGATCGGGCGTACTGTGACGTCCGTCTTGAGCCATAGTATATGGTCGTTCGTATATTTGGTTATCTTCGACAGTTGGGACTGATTGTTTATACGCCTTCGGGGTATATTCAGTAGTCGGTGGATTTCTTTGAAATCAGTATATATGAATTGTATAATGTCATGAGAATTATTATCATGTATAGCTGACCCTAAGGTTTGGGGCGAAATACTTGTATTTCAGGGCGAGGAAAGGGCAAGGCACAGGAGGAGCACAATGGCGACGGAGGATTCTGATGTATGCTATTTCGTGGGCCCCGAGTCTTTTGGTTGTTCGGTTATGTTTTAAGCGTGACTTTCGTTTTATTTTTGTGTCGGATGAATGTACTAAAACTTGTTAGGTACTGCCCATCGTCATATGGTCTGTACCGTGTTTGGATCCTGTGTATGTTTGCTTGTATTTAAAAATATGAATAACTCATACTCCACACCGGGGTTTTGATAAATATTGTGGTACGGTGCCACGTTGTCAGATTTTAAGTGTATATTGTGATATTGCCTGGTGGGTCCCAGGAGGGATCCACGGCACTGTAATAGCCACTGTTTTTGGGCTGTTACAGAAGATGGTATCAGAGCGTGTGTTTTTATTTTGAGTCATTGTAGAATCGAAATAGCATCAAGAAAACTTCGTGCCACGTGTAACCTGTGCAAGCGCCTGACCCGTCGAATACGGTATGTTCTCATGAACCATAATTTGATTACTGGCATGATATTGACGATGTATTGGTCTCCTTACTTATCTTGGCATCTTGCTACCATGAGGCAAAATTCATCTGTTTAAAGAGAACCTAAATTAATTGTGTGATTGGAATTTTTTCAACTTAATGTTGATATGATATTGAGTGTGTAACACTTGTAGTGCCAGTGATTCTTTACAACTGCTTTGTTGGATAGGAAATTCCCTGTTGTTATTAACTTAGCATGAATTATGATTGATAAATCAAACTGTACTTGTGACTTGGTTCTTTCAGTATGGAAAGGAACCTTAGAGGCCGTGGCAGAGGGGGACGAGGCCACGGAAGAGGCCGAATTCCGATACCACGAGCTAACAGACGCGCGAATGTGGAACAGAGTTCCGCAGGCAGTGATTCGCCTTCTCGGGACCAATCGCACCACACCGGAGAGAATGCACGTGCCGATCCTTACACCGTGATGCAGGGCATGATGGCCCAGATGACCCAAATGGGTCGGCTGATGGAAACTATGCAAAGGAATACTACTGGTCAGCAGCAGGGACAACAGCCTCCGCCTTTTGTGCCTGGCGGGATCGTGAGCCGGATTATTAGCGACATATCACGTCAGCGACTTCCGACTTTTGAAGGCTCATCTGAGCCTGCCGACATTGTACACTGGATAGAGCATTTCGAGAAACTGTTCGAGATGGTGGAGTGCCCAGAGGAAAATCGAGTTGCTGTGGCTGCCTACTACCTCAGTAAGAGTGCCCATACTTGGTGGCTTTCTGTGAGGCCTGCCGAAGGCGCGAGTACTTGGGAGGAATTCAAGAATCTTATGCTAGATCGTTACTATCCTGCACCCCTCCGTGAAGCTAAACTGTCCGAATTACTAAACCCCGACCCATCGGAAGACGAGGATGTGTTAGTAATTGCTGAAAAATTCCAAGCACTTCTCCCTTTTGCTACGTCAGTTGTCCGTTCGGAAGCTGATAAAATCAAATATTTCCTCAAGAGGCTTAAACCCCGAATGAGGATGCAATTACTCAATCACCACTGCATTTAACTTACCGGAGTTTATTGAGAAGGCTTTGGAGTATGAACTTACCGCGAAGGAGATTTCTAAGAAGCAAATTTCGCTTTTCCAACAAGAGATCCAGAACTGCACTCCAAGGAGACAAGAACCGGGGTATTCAAGAAACCCCACTGTACTAAATCCTTCCGAGCGGCCACCTATGGCACCGAAACCGCAGAACGCACTCTCGGGCAATCACCACCTGGCCGTGTGTTATAATTGTGGGGACCAGGGGCATATCAGCTCCAAGTGTCCGGCCGACGTTACTGTCACACTTGCGGGAAGAACGGTCATCGCGCTCGCTATTGCCGGGTGGACTCGGGCGTGCCCAAGAAGATCTCTTGCTCGATGCCTTCTTGCTCAGAACGTGCTCCTCCATCCGCTTCTTACCGGACTACCGGGGCGAACAAAGGGATGGGCCGTGGGAATCAAGTTGGTACACTGCTTCCGGGGTTGCAAAACCCGAGTTTACGAGATGAAGAAAGCCGATGATCCCGGCCGACATGATTGCAGGTACTCTCGAGATCCACTCTCGGCCGTTTGTGTTCTTTTTGATACCGGTGCTTCACACTCCTTTTTGTCTAGTTCTTGTTTGAGTCGTTTGCATTTGAATCGTGTTATCAATTGTGAACCTTATGTAATTGGTCTACCCGATGGTAGAAGAATTATTGGGAGTCGTGAAGTACGTAATCGTCTGATTAGCATGAACAACCGTGAGTGGTTGTCGACTTGATTGTGGTGGATTTACCTAAAGATGATGTAATCTTGGGTATTGATTGGATGGATCGTCACGATGCCGTCCTTAGCGTCCGTAAGCGAATGGTGACCGTCACATCGGATGATGGCATCGAGTGTATTTTTCGGGGTGATAATCCCAATCATTCAGGGAGAGTCATCGCCGCTATGAAGGCTATGAGATTCTTGAACCAGTGGATGCATTGGTTATTGGTGTTACATGACTAAGACAAATGACCGGCTACCAAATTGATTGATATTCCAGAGTTCGAGACTATCCGGATGTATTCCCAGACGAGCTTCCAGAATACCCCCACGAGAGGTGGAATTCACCATTGAGTTGGAGCCGAGGACGTCCCCGCCAAAGCACCGCACCGTATGGCCCCGATCGAGATGCAGGAATTGAAAAGACAACTCGAAGAATTAATCGAGAAAGGATATGTTCGCCCAGTGCATCCCCTTGGGGGCGCCGGTGTTATTCAGACGGAAGAAGGACGGATCGCTGCGTTTGTGTATCGACACGGAGCTGAACAAAGTAACAATTAAGAACAAGTATCCTTTACCTCGCATCGATGATCTATTGGATCAGCTCCAGGGAGCCGCTGTATTTTCCAAGATCGACTTGAGGTCTGGGTACCACCAATTGCGGATTCGAGAGTCTGACGTCCCAAAGACAGCTTTTCGCACTCGCTATGGGCATTATGAGTTCGTTGTCATGCCATTCGGACTGACTAATGCACCTGCAGTATTCATGGAATTGATGAATCGGGTTTTTATTAATTATCTGGATCGTTTTGTAGTCATTTTTATTGACGATATCTTGGTCTACTCTCGTGATCATGAGGAGCATGAGTGTCACCTCCGCCAGGTTCTCGATGCGCTAAGGCGAGAACAACTCTATGGAAAATTTTCTAAGTGTGAATTCTGGATGTCTGAAGTTATTTTTCTGGGTCATGTGATATCAGCAGAGGGAGTAAGAGTAGACCCACAGAAGACGGAAGCTATCCGAGATCGCTACCCTCAAGAACGTGAAGGAAGTTCGTAGTTTTACGGGTCTAGCAAAGGCTATTACGGCATTTATCGTGGAAGGATTTTCCAAAATTGCTCAACCGATGACTAATGCTTGAGAAAAGATAAGAAGTACTTGTGGTCGGAAGCATGTCAGCAAAGTTTTGATGAACTCAAAGGTCGATTAATTTCAGCACCTGTTTTGGTACTACCTAGAGGAACGGAAGGATTCGCGGTATACAGCGATGCATCGAGGCAGGGCCTTGGCTGCGTGTTAATGCAGGACGGCAAAGTGATCGCCTATGCGTCCGCATTGCCAAGGCCCTTACGAGGTCAACTACCCGACTCATGACTTGGAGTTAGCAACAGTAGTGTTTGCTTTAAAAATCCGGCGCCACTATCCGTATGGAGTTACCCGCGATTTTTACGGACCACAAGAGCATGAAGTATATTTTTACCCAGAAGGAGTTGAATATGAGACAAAGGAGGTGGTTAGAGCTAATCAAAGACTATGATATCGAGATCCTTTATCATCCAGGCAAGGCAAACGTGGTTGCCGATGCCTTGAGCCGCAAGACGGTGCAGGAGCAGATGCTAGCTCGTTTGACCGCCCAGAGGGAGTTGCAATTAGAGTTCATGAGACCAGAGATTGAGGTCTCGATACAACGCATTCAGGGACAACTGTGCATGCTTGAGATTTCACCATCCATTGATGAGACGATCAGGACGAAACAGATGTCGGACCCATTCTTATCCAGAATTCGAGGAGAAATCGATCAGGGGAAGGCCCCTGGATTTGTGGTTCACGAGGATGGACTGTTACGCTTTAAAAACCGAGTGTGTGTACCAGCAGACGAAGAATTGAGGAATACTATTCTGAAGGAGGCTCATGCTACCCCGTATTCCATACACCCGGGATCAAACAAAATGTATAAGGATTTGAAGCCGTATTATTGGTGGGGTAACATGAAACGGGAAGTTGCCGAATTCGTTTCGAAATGTCTGACCTGTCAGCAGGTCAAGATTGAGCATCAACGACCAGCTGGCATGATGAAACCGCTTCCGATTCCCGAGTGGAAGTGGGAAGACATATCGATGGACTTTATTACTAGTTTGCCGACGAGCCGTCGAGGCATGAATACGATTTGGGTGGTTGTGGATCGATTGACTAAATCAGCCCACTTTTTGGAGATCAAGGATACTTGGGGCCCTGAGAAATTGGCCCAATTATTCATCAAAGAGATTGTGAGACTGCATGGCACCCCTAAGAGTATTGTATCAGATCGGGATGGACGGTTCGTGTCGCACTTCTGGAAGGCGATTCATCGTGCTATGGGTACACAGTTGAACTTCAGTACGGCTTTTCATCCTCAGACCGACGGTCAGTCTGAGAGGACAATTCAAACTCTAGAGGATATGTTGAGGGCATGTGCTCTCGATTGGAAGCCTGACTGGGAAGCCCAACTGCCGTTGGTAGAATTCACATACAATAACAGCTGGCACGCCTCGATCATGATGGCACCTTATGAGGCATTATATGGTCGTCGTTGTAGGTCCCCTTTGTGCTGGGACGAATTATCTGAATCCATTGGTACGAAACCTGATATGTTATTGGCAGCCCGCGAGAAGATTTCCCTGATCAAGAGCCGTCTATTAACGGCCCAAAGCCGCCAGAAATCATATGCATATAATCGTCGACGACCACTCGAGTTTGAAGTTGGTGACCATGTACTGGTCAAAGTATCTCCTACTAGAGGTGTTTTCCGATTCGGGAAGAGAGGCAAATTGAGCCCAAGGTATATTGGTCCGTTTGAGATCCTGGAACGAGTAGGCGACCTAGCCTATCGTTTAGCATTACCACCAGCTTTGAGTCGGATTCACAACGTATTCCATGTGTCTCAGTTAAGGAAGTATGTTGCTGATCCAAGTCACGTTATTCAATTCGACGAGGTCGAAATAGCCGACGACCATTCGTATGAGGAACAGCCTGTGCAGATACTCGAGAGAAGAATTAAACAGCCGAGGAACAAGATGATTCCCTTATTAAAAATTCAATGGTCAAGACATGGAGTCGAGGAAGCTACGTGGGAGACTGAAGATAGCATACGAGAGAGATACCCCGAACTGTTTACCCCTTAGTTTCGGGGACGAAACTCCTTTTAAGGGGGGGAGTATGTAATACCCTCGCCTTTAATATTGTATTTCATGATTTAAGTTAAGTATTTTCGCACCATATCTGTGATGTTGTAGCAAGTACCGACGAATTATGTTAAATTGGATTCATGGTCATTCATACTATATTGGTTGTTGGGTGATATTGCGAGAATTCCATTTATGATTGTTATAGTACTTAACGTACGTTAACATGTATTCTTAACGTACGCTATGTAGGCCGCCTTACGTACGTAATATCAGTACGTTAACGTACGTAATGCGGAAGATCCTCCAGCAATCCGCCTTTCGGGTGGGGTCGAGCAAGGGTAGGTGGTCGGGAGTCGATCGCGACAAAGTCAACGGCTATTACGCACGTAATAGTCGCCGTTACGACGTAACGAATCGCTGCGTGTTTTTAGACAGGGAGATTTGATGAAATTGGTTACGTACGTAATGATCATGAGATTACGTACGTAAAGGCTATAACGTACGTTAACCACGTTCGTTAACGTACGTAATGTCAAGTTCAGATTATAAATGAATGACTTGCCATTCACTTCCTACTCGACCTCTTTCAATCTCCCAACTTAGGAACGATTCCTTTCCCTTCCAACTTCATTTCTAAGCCTTCCTAACTTGTGTTGGAGCTTCAACACTTGATTGGTGACTTGGAGAGCTAGAGATTGAAGTGTATTCCTTAGAGTGTTGGTGTTGTTCTTCATTTTAAGGTTGGTCTTTCTTTAACTCATATCAATTCCATGCTTATGATGATGTTAGTAGATAAATACTTCACATAATGTTAGTTTAAACTAGTGTAAACATGATAAGTTAATTGAATCATACTCAAACCAAGTGAAGATTAACTTTGAAGGTATTAGTGTTACTTCTTGATGTAAATAACTTCATAATGTGATTGTGTTGATAATGATATACATAAAACCTAAGGTATAGCATGATAATCGGAAGTTGATTTTAGTCTCAACACTAGGAACATGTTAGGGATGATATCCTTAATGATTAAAAGTAAGAAATGTTAAATTGGTCTTGAACATTCTATTGATTCTTGAAGGTAGTATGGAACCATGATTTTTGGCCTCTAAAACCTTTGTAATAAAATTGTTGGAAAGATGATATTAACCCTTTGTAGATGATCTTTGTTAGATGAATGAAGTTACTTCAAAAATCTCAAGTATTCAATGATATAACTAGGCTTTTAATAAATTCTTCAAAGTAAAACAATGAATGTTGATAGAAGGAAGTTGTAATCTTCATATGTTCGAATCTATCGATTTCGTTAAAGGGCGTTAATCGCTACATTGATAGGTTGATAATATTCTTTAGAGAATTGTGTTAAATGTGATGATACAAATGCGGTAGATGAATAGCCGAATTCCATTTCATTAATCCATGCATGTCAAGAGGCGTAAATTAAGATGATGTTCTTAATTCACTAAAAACTTAAACTTATGTTTCATATAGTAATCAAGTTTTGAATGAAATCGTTGGTAAATAATGAAGAATGTAATTAAACACAAGTTATATCGTAATTGGAAGTGTCGATGATTTGAAAAAGATATTTTCACGATATTGCATAAATAATAAACTAGACATCAAGAATTTGACATTAAGGTTAGAATATGTAATCATCATGATAAACATACAATGATTTGTAATAAGAACATTAAAATGATCGATAGGATAATCGATTTGTGAATATTGTTTATGCGATAATACCATTATCGTACGAATGTGTTGTTGAATGAATTATATTTCATTCAAGGTTTCTTGTTCACGTGAGTATTGTTAGACGAGGATACCGTTCGTTTGACCATTCGAGGAAGAATTATTCGTCTACGGAATTGAGGCAAGTTATCTTGCTTGGTTATAATGATGTGTGGATTCTTATGATGATTATGCATTTCGTGTATATGAAACACCTATAAACTTGTGTCTTGTGACTTGAGGTTGTTCTTGATGATGTCCCATTTTCATCATGGGATTGTATACCCAAATTCGTATTTTTGGACCCTTGATATCGTTGAGCTTTGTTGACACTTCGGTGAGTTGTTCGATTTCTTGGAAAAAGTGTAATTCGTTGAGTTTCGTTGTCATGTTGTATCGTGACATCTCTGGAGTCATATCTGCGCGCCGATTGGTTATGTGTAGGATTTTTAGTCGGGCACTTGATGATCATGCGTGGAGGTTTTTCCGCATTTAGATCGTGCACACGAGACGTAGTTCGTGAGGCTAATTAGGTACATTGTCCCACGTATATTCTGGATTCCGTATACGGGGTGGACATGTGCACGGACACATTTTCGGATCGGGCGTACTGTGATGTCCGTCTTGAGCCATAGTATATGGTCGTTCGTATATTTGGTTATCTTCGACAGTTGGGACTGATTGTTTATACGCCTTCGGGGTATATTCAGTAGTCGGTGGATTTCTTTGAAATCAGTATATATGAATTGTATAATGTCATGAGAATTATTATCATGTATAGCTGACCCTGTGGTTTGGGGCGAAATACTTGTATTTCAGGGCGAGGAAAGGGCAAGGCACAGGAGGAGCACAATGGCGACGGAGGATTCTGATGTATGCTATTTCGGGGGGCCCGAGTCTTTTGGTTGTTCGGTTATGTTTTAAGCGTGACTTTCGTTTTATTTTTGTGTCGGATGAATGTACTAAAACTTGTTAGGTACTGCCCATCGTCATATGGTCTGTACCGTGTTTGGATCCTGTGTATGTTTGCTTGTATTTAAAAATATGAATAACTCATACTCCACACCGGGGTTTTGATAAATATTGTGGTACGGTGCCACGTTGTCAGATTTTAAGTGTATATTGTGATATTGCCTGGTGGGTCCCAAGAGGGATCCACGGCACTGTAATAGCCACTGTTTTTAGGCTGTTACAATTTCGGGACTTGGTCTCTTTATGATTTTGTTGATATCAGGGGATTGTTTGATACGATACCCTTCGGCAAATTATGCCAAATATTATTGTTGTTCGTAAATGGCCGATTTAAGGCATTGCGATACTTGTTGGTAATATTGTTGTCGATAGCCGGTTCGCGGTATCGACATATCGATTGTTATTGTTAATTGATGTTCCTTTGAGATATTGTTGTTGATAGCCGGTTCGCGGCATCAACGTATCGATTGTCGTTATTGATTGATGTTCCATCAAGATATTTTTTGTGAATAAATGCGTTATTGATATCGGTGTTTTTTCTATTGATGTCGTTTTGGCCGATTGAAGGCATTGACGTATTCGATTATCATCTTCGTTATCGGTAACCGATTAAAGGTGCCGAGACATCCGTTGTACAATTGTTATCGGTTAACCGTTCTGAAGGTTATCGATATATTGAATTGGGATTATCAAAGATAATTCCCATCCGTTGTATAATTATTATCGATTGTCCGCTCTAACGGTAATCGATATATTGAATTGGGATTATCAAAGATAATTTCCACCTGTTGTCAAAAAGATAATTCCCATCCGTTGTATAATTGTTATCGATTGGCCATTCTACGATAATCGAAGTATTGAATTGGGATTATCAACGATAATTCCCATTCGTTGAATTATTATTGTCGTGTTGACCGATTCAAGACAGCACACTATTATTCTTGTGAACTCGGTAATTTTGTGATCTTTGAAGGTTGAGGATTTCCCGAACTGTTGTGTTGTGATCGTTGCTCGTGTTAATCGGTCCTTAGGGATTTTGATCCCAGGATGGTTGTTTTGAATATTGTTGGTCGTGTCGATCTTTCATTATTCGTATGTCATCATTCACTTGGTGAGTCGTATGATCCGTATTGGATGTGTTATCCTTTGAGTTTCGTTGTCATGTTGTATCGTGACATATCCGGAATCATATCTGCGTTCCGATTGGTTATTGTGTTGGATTTTTAGCCAGGCACACGATGGTCATGCGTGGATGTTTCCGCATTGGACCGTGCACACGAGACGTAGTTCGTGAGGCTAATTAGGTACATTGTCCCACGTATATTTCTGGATTCCGTATACGGGGTGGACATGTGCACGGACACATTTCCGGATCGGGCGTACTGTGATGTCCATCATTGAGCCATACAATTTTGTTCGTTCATAGTCCATTTAAAGGCGTGGATGTGTTCGACGTTTTGTGATTAAGCGTTCATACGCCTGAGGGGTATGTTCGACAGTCATGTTTGTTTCTTTGAGATCTGTATTGTGATTATTTACAGCTTCGAGCTGTTCGGCTTTCAGGCCATCGTGATATTTTGGCAGCTTCGGCTGAGGGCTTTCAGGCCATCGTGATATTTTGGCAGCTTCGGGCTGTTCGGCTTTCAGGCCATTGTGATGTAACGGTATTTCCGTTGGAGCCTTCGGGCATTGTGATCCTTATTTATTTCAGCGTTGGATTGATTTACCTTCGGGTAATGTATTGTTGTGTTCTATATTGATGATTCGCCGTTGGGCACTTATGTTCTAACCTATTGAGCAGGTATTGATCGTATGCCATGGGCATAGTATTCCACGAATGCTCGATTCTTACTTTGGTTTGTGAGCATCTCGTACTACCATTGTTGTACTATTTATTCTGCCTTTGGATGCATATCTTGTTGTGCATGTACGTGATATTCATTATACTGGATGACTGACCCCGTGGGGGCGGAACATGTTTTCATGTTTTGGGTACTTGCGAGGAGAGAGTTGAGACACAGGGGCATGACGAGGGCGACGAGGCATTCGAGCGATACTAGTCCGAGATATTTTGGTGTTCATGTTGGTCAGACAGTTGGAGTACTCCAATTTTGTTCAGTCGTTGTCGTTTTGTATTATCCGAGCAAGGCTCGTGTATGTTGTTGTATTTTATTTTGGCCATGTAGACCCACCCTTGTCGTTGAAATTCCATATCGGGATAGTATGTCAGACATCATAGTAGGGTCTGTGATTTCCTATTTTGGTCAGTTTGTTGTATGTTAGTCGTGTTCGCCTGGTGGATCACCTGGTGTGGGGTCCACGGCACTGTAATGACCCAATGGGATTTGGGGGTGTTACAGAAGATGGTATCAGAGAATTGGGTTGTGAGATACCCTGACTTGTGCGTTATGTGGCTCTACCAAGGCGGTAGTAGCGGGGCTGTCAGGTTATGACAATCTGGACAGTCGGGTTTTGTGAGTCGTGATAGTTGGACGACTGTATGAGTCATTCTTTCATCGAGTCGTCGTCAGTGAAGACTAGTATCGCAAGACCTCGAAGCTTCGTATGACCTGTGTAAGGACTCTATTCTCTTTTATGTGCATACATTCATTATGTCATTGATTAAACCTGTTTTGTTGACACTTGTATGTGGCGATCGGGTGCGATTGATTTATGATTATTTGCTTTGGATCATGTGGACTCTGTATCGGCTATGATTAGCGCGATCGATGTGATCCTTTATCTGTTGAGTATGTATACTCGTGTTTTGCGTTGACCTACCATTCTGGCCGTTGAGGCGTATTTGAGCTGTGGTCATGATTGAACGTTATTCTTTCAGTCTGGAAAGAGGACGTGACAGAGGGGGTAGAGGCCGCAGAGTGGGCCGAAACCCGAAACCTCGTACCAATAATTTGGTGGCTGACGAATCATTTTCGGAGTTGTGCTCGAGAACCCACCGATCGTGATTGTGTTTGGATCGAGTTCAAGACTCTCATGTTAGAGAGGTATTATCCGGCTCCACTTCGTGAAGCCAAATTGTCGGAGGTTTTGAACCCCGAATCCGTCGAGAACGAGGGTGTTATTGTTATTGCTGAGAAGTTTCAAGGACTTCTTCAGTTTACTTCATCTGTTATCCGTACTGAAGCGGATAAGATCAAGTATTTTAACGAGAGGTTGAACCCGCGGTTGAGAATACAGTTGTTCAATCACAATTGTAACTCACTTGGCGAATTCATCGAGAAGGCTCTTGGAGCAGAGTTTTCGATCAAGGAGCTTACTCAGAAGGATCCTTCAGTTTCTTCTGGTGAGAGGACTAGGATGCCGATTCATTCAGAGGGACATCGAGCTCCGACGTCCAAGAGGTCATTTCCTAGTCGGCTTCGGGCTGGGAAAGCATCTTCTTCTCAGGCACCGAGTTCGACTATTATTTGTTTTAAATGTGATTCAGCGGGGCATGTGAGTACTCGATGTACGGTGCCAGCTATTATTTATTTTCTATGTCGGAGGTGGGGACACCTTCAGAATACTGCAGGAGTTTTAGCACCAGTAGATCTCGGGAGAGCTCACGGGCCTCGAGAGATTTTGTTGCTTCAGTCCGTACTTCATCCAAGGGGTCATATCGGGCTTCGGGAGCCAGAGGTATGGACACCCGAGGGGGAGTAGCGAGTTCAGATTTGTGTTTTCCTCGAGTCGATGGGATCGAGGAACTCGATGATCGGGAGGATGTTGATTCCGAGTACATTTGAGATATAACCTTGATTTGTATTTTCTTTGTCTTTCGGATTGATGTTTGACTCGGTCTGTATTTTAATATCGCGGTTGTGAACCATTTATTATTGATCTATCTTGTTATCATTGTATCTGAGAATCTTGAAACTTGAGTCATTTGATGTGATTTTCTTTCCTTTTGGTCCTGTACCCGAGATTTTTGTGATGATCTGGGTAATCGTTCATCGTGATTCGAGACATCAAGTCGTGAGGACTTGGGTGCGCGATTGATATGGTCCCGAGGACTATTCGTGCGTTGTTATTTTCTTTTTGGTGCGACTTCCTGGCTGGTCTCTGGCGGAGGAGTCATGATTCGGCTAACCTCGCATTTGATTGAGTGTCCTTATCACTTGATTTTTTCACCTTGTTCAGGCAGAGGAGACGTGGGGACCCGTGGGGTCGGCCCAGTTGCTTAGGCGGAATTGCTCGTATTGAGGAGTATTCCTGGAGATGTTGTTTTCTTATCCTGATGGATAGTCCGTGCCCCGACTTGTGCACCCTGAGTTTCGAGGACGAAACTCTTTTTAAGGGGGAGAGTATGTAATATCCGGGGGTAATTTTTTTTTTCGTGTTACTGTTGAGTCGTACGTATTCATTTGGAATTGTACAAGTGTTGTTGTTTGGACCGATACAATATATATATTGTATTAGAATATTTCGGGATCGAAATATTTATACTGGTCGACGGTTTGGTTTCGTCGTTTGGTTGTTGCTTGACGGGTTTAGAATTTTGGCTAAGTTTATAGCCATAGCGTACGCTACTTGTGTAGCATTACGTACGCTAATTTGTTGCGATTACGTACGTTACGCCCTGAGGTTACGTACGTAATGCGTGGTAGGTGGTGGGAACTTTCCTCGTAGTCAACTTTCGGGGCGAGGGTATCTTTGGGGTATCATATATATATATATATATATATATATATATAACATCATCATCCTCACATCTCTCTCTCCCTCTATGACTTTCTCCATCCCTCCCTCATTTTCTTTTTTCTTCTTCTTCTTCCGTGCCATCTCCCTCTCGCCCTCTCTCCCTTCTCTCCATCTCTTTCTTTTTAGGCAAGGTGGAGCTTGAGGACGGGCGGCGGTTTCTCCATTTTTCCGGCGAGGTAGAGCTCGCGGCGGCGGCGGCTCGCGGCCGGAGCTCGGCGGCGGCACAGTCGGAATTTCCGAATCGGAAGGCGCAAATCCGGTCGAGTGTTCGTCGACATCGATTGACGGAGAATCCAGCCGGCATTTTTTCTTCTTCGGCGAGACGGAGCTCAGGCGTCCACCGTTTCTCCATAGTTTCCGGCGACCGGAGGTGGTTTTGTCCGGAACGGACGGCGGAACGGAGGCTTGACATATTTCCGGCGTGGAGTTGCAGGCGGAGAGTGGTGAAAACCGGCCATAGACGGAAACGGATCGGAGTTGGACGAAGTCCGGCGGGTCAATTTTTCCGGCGGCCGATTTCCGGCATGGGAGTTCTTTCGGACCTGGCCGATCGGCTCCTTCATCTGGTAAGGTTTTATGTGTTTTTCAGTTATATATATATATATATATATATATATATATGTGATGTGTGTGTTGAGTTGAATATATATATATATATAATGTGTTGTGCAGTGGTGTGTGTGTGTTGTAATGTGCAGTGTTTGTGTGGTGTGTGTTGTATATATATATATATATATATATATATATATAAATTGTGATAGTTGTGTGTGCATGTGCACAGTGGGTGTGTTGAGTGTATATATATATATATATATATATATATATATATATATAATGTGTTTGGTGTGTGTGGTTTGTGTGTGTTGTTATATATATATATAGTGTGTAGGTATATATATATAGTACAGTGGTATATATACATATATATATAATATGTGAGTGCAGTAAGTATATATATATTTATATATATATATATAGATATTGTGAGTTGTATATATATATATGTGATGTATGTATATTATATATATGTGTGTATACGGATAAATACGAGTATAGTATGTGTTCGCGTTGGAATCGGAATTATCTATTGTGTCGTTTTCGATCGATATCGTGTTATCGAATGAATTGTATTTCATTCAAGGTTGTTCGAGTGCTTGTGATTGACGGAGGACGCGTTGATTGATTCGTGGTAGGACGTTGATCGTGGAAGGACTTTCTCGCCTTCGGTTTGAGGCAAGTTTTATACTTGTACTGGTCAATGAGATTAATGTTATCATGTATGTGTATGAATGTGTGTATCATTTCGGGACTTGGTCTCTTTATGATTTTGTTGATATTAGGGGATTGTTTGATACGATACCCTTCGGCAAATTATGCCAAATATTATTGTTGTTCGAAAATGGCCGATTTAAGGCATTGCGATACTTGTTGGTAATATTGTTGTCGATAGCCGGTTCGCGGTATCGACATATCGATTGTTATTGTTAATTGATGTTCCTTTGAGATATTGCTGTTGATAGCCGGTTCGCGGCATCGACGTATCGATTGTCGTTATTGATTGATGTTCCATCAAGATATTTTTTTTGTGAATCGTCGCAATTGATATCAGTGTTTTTTTTTCTATTGATGTCGTTTTGGCCGATTGAAGGCATTGACGTATTCGATTATCATCTTCGTTGTCGGTAACCGATTAAAGGTGCCGAGACATCCGTTGTACAATTGTTATCGGTTAACCGTTCTGAAGGTTATTGATATATTGAATTGGGATTATCAAAGATAATTCCCATCCGTTGTATAATTATTATCGATTGTCCGCTCTAACGGTAATCGATATATTGAATTGGGATTATCAAAGATAATTCCCATCCGTTGTATAATTATTATCGATTGTCCGCTCTAACGGTAATCGATATATTGAATTGGGATTATCAAAGATAATTTCCACCCGTTGTCAAAAAGATAATTCCCATCCGTTGTATAATTGTTATCGATTGGCCATTCTACGGTAATCGAAGTATTGAATTGGGATTATCAACGATAATTCCCATCCGTTGAATTATTATTGTCGTGTTGACCGATTCAAGGCAGCACACTATTATTCTTGTGAACTCGGTAATTTTGTGATCTTTGAAGGTTGAGGATTTCCCGAACTGTTGTGTTGTGATCGTTGCTCGTGTTAATCGGTCCTTAGGGATTTTGATCCCAGGATGGTTGTTTTGAATATTGTTGGTCGTGTCGATCTTTCATTATTCGTATGTCATCGTTCACTTGGTGAGTCGTATGATCCGTATTGGATGTGTTATCCTTTGAGTTTCGTTGTCATGTTGTATCGTGACATATCCGGAATCATATCTGCGTTCCGATTGGTTATTGTGTAGGATTTTTAGCCAGGCACACGATGGTCATGCGTGGATGTTTCCGCATTGGACCGTGCACACGAGACGTAGTTCGTGAGGCTAATTAGGTACATTGTCCCACGTATATTTCTGGATTCCGTATACGGGGTAGACATGTGCACGGACACATTTCCGGATCGGGCGTACTGTGATGTCCATCATTGAGCCATACAATTTTGTTCGTTCATAGTCCATTTAAAGGCGTGGATGTGTTCGACGTTTTGTGATTAAGCGTTCATACGCCTGAGGGGTATGTTCGACAGTCATGTTTGTTTCTTTGAGATCTGTATTGTGATGATTTACAGCTTCGGGCTGTTCGGCTTTCAGGCCATCGTGATATTTTGGCAGCTTCGGCTGAGGGCTTTCAGGCCATCGTGATATTTTGGCAGCTTCGGGCTGTTCGGCTTTCAGGCCATTGTGATGTAACGGTATTTCCGTTGGAGCCTTCGGGCATTGTGATCCTTATTTATTTCAGCGTTGGATTGATTTACCTTCGGGTAATGTATTGTTGTGTTCTATATTGATGATTCGCCGTTGGGCACTTATGTTCTAACCTATTGAGCAGGTATTGATCGTATGCCATGGGCATAGTATTCCACGAATGCTCGATTTTTACTTTGGTTTGTGAGCATCTCGTACTACCATTGTTGTACTATTTATTCTGCCTTTGGATGCATATCATGTTGTGCATGTACTTGATATTCATTATACTGGATGGCCCGACCCGTGGCGGAACATGTTTTCATGTTTTAGGTACTTGCGAGGAGAGAGTTGAGACACAGGGGCATGACGAGGGCGACGAGGCATTCGAGCGATACTAGTCCGAGATATTTTGGTATTCATGTTGGTCAGACAGTTGGAGTACTCCAATTTTGTTCAGTCGTTGTCGTTTTGTATTATCCGAGCAAAGCTCGTGTATGTTGTTGTATTTTATTTTGGCCATGTAGACCCACCCTTGTCGTTGAAATTCCATATCGGGATAGTATGTCGGACATCATAGTAGGGTCTGTGATTTCTTATTTTGGTCAGTTTGTTGTATGTTAGTCGTGTTCGCCTGGTGGATCACCTGGTGTGGGGTCCACGGCACTGTAATGACCCAATGGGATTTGGGGGTGTTACAGAAGATGGTATCAGAGAATTGGGTTGTGAGATACCCTGACTTGTGCGTTATGTGGCTCTACCAAGGCGGTAGTAGCGGGGCTGTCAGGTTATGACAATCTGGACAGTCGGGTTTTGTGAGTCGTGATAGTTGGACGACTGTATGAGTCATTCTTTCATCGAGTCGTCGTCAGTGAAGACTAGTATCGCAAGACCTCGAAGCTTCGTATGACCTGTGTAAGGACTCTATTCTCTTTTATGTGCATACATTCATTATGTCATTGATTAAACCTGTTTTGTTGACACTTGTATGTGGCGATCGGGTGCGATTGATTTATGATTATTTGCTTTGGAGCATGTGGACTCTGTATCGGCTATGATTAGCGCGATCGATGTGATCCTTTATCTGTTGAGTATGTATACTCGTGTTTTGCGTTGACCTACCATTCTGGCCGTTGAGGCGTATTTGAGCTGTGGTCATGATTGAACGTTATTCTTTGATCTGGAAAGAGGGCGTGGCGAGGGGGTAGAGGCCGCAGAGTGGGCCGAAACCCGAAACCTCGTACCAATAATTTGGTGGCTGACGAATCATTTTCGGAGTTGTGCTCGAGAACCCACCGATCGTGATTGTGTTTGGATCGAGTTCAAGACTCTCATGTTAGAGAGGTATTATCCGGCTCCACTTCGTGAAGCCAAATTGTCGGAGGTTTTGAACCCCGAATCCGTCGAGAACGAGGGTGTTATTGTTATTGCTGAGAAGTTTCAAGGACTTCTTCAGTTTACTTCATCTGTTATCCATACTGAAGCGGATAAGATCAAGTATTTTAACGAGAGGTTGAACCCGCGGTTGAGAATACAGTTGTTCAATCACAATTGTAACTCACTTGGCGAATTCATCGAGAAGGCTCTTGGAGCAGAGTTTTCGATCAAGGAGCTTACTCAGAAGGATCCTTCAGTTTCTTCTGGTGAGAGGACTAGGATGCCGATTCGTTCAGAGGGACATCGAGCTCCGACGTCCAAGAGGTCATTTCCTAGTCGGCTTCGGGCTGGGAAAGCATCTTCTTCTCAGGCACCGAGTTCGACTATTATTTGTTTTAAATGTGATTCAGCGGGGCATGTGAGTACTCGATGTACGGTGCCAGCTATTATTTATTTTCTGTGTCGGAGGTGGGGACACCTTCAGAATACTGCAGGATTTTTAGCGCCAGTAGATCTCGGGAGAGCTCACGGGCCTCGAGAGATTTTGTTGCTTCAGTCCGTACTTCATCCAAGGGGTCATATCGGGCTTCGGGAGCCAGAGGTATGGACACCCGAGGGGGAGTAGCGAGTTCAAATTTGTGTTTTCCTCGAGTCGATGGGATCGAGGAACTCGATGATTGGGAGGATGTTGATTCCGGGTACATTTGAGATATAACCTTGATTTGTATTTTCTTTGTCTTTCGGATTGATGTTTGACTCGGTCTGTATTTTAATATCTCGGTTGTGAACCATTTATTATTGATCTATCTTGTTATCATTGTATCTGAGAATCTTGAAACTTGAGTCATTTGATGTGATTTTCTTTCCTTTTGGTCCTGTACCCGAGATTTTTGTGATGATCTGGGTAATCGTTCATCGTGATTCGAGACATCAAGTCGTGAGGACTTGGGTGCGCGATTGATATGGTCCCGAGGACTATTCGTGCGTTGTTATTTTCTTTTTGGTGCGACTTCCTGGCTGGTCTCTGGCGGAGGAGTCATGATTCGGCTAACCTCGCATTTGATTGAGTGTCCTTATCACTTGATTTTTTCACCTTGTTCAGCAGAGGAGACGTGGGGACCCGTGGGGTCGGCCCGATTGCTTAGGCGGAATTGCTCGTATTGAGGAGTATTCTGGAGATGTTGTTTTCTTATCACGATGGATAGTCCGTGCCCCGACTTGTGCACCCCGAGTTTCGAGGACGAAACTCTTTTTAAGGGGAGAGTATGTAATATCCGGGTAATTTTTTTTTCGTATTCTTGTTGAGTAAATGCGTATTCATTTGGAATTGTACAAGTGTTGTTGTTTGGACCGATACAATATATATATTGTATTAGAATATTCGGGATCGAAATATTTATCTTGGTCGACAGTTTGGTTTAAATCGTTTGGTTGTTGCTTGACGGGTTTAGAATTTTGGCTAAGTTTATAGCCATAGCGTACGCTACTTGTGTAGCATTACGTACGCTAATTTGTTGCGATTAAATGCGTTACGCCCGAGGTTACGTACGTAATGCGTGGTAGGTGGTGGGAACTTTCCTCGTAGTCAACTTTCGGGGCGAGGGTATCTTTGGGGTATCATATATATATATATATATATATATATATATATATATATATATATATATATACATCATCATCCTCACATCTCTCTCTCTCCCTCTCGCCAGCTTTCTCCATCCCTCCCTCATTTTCCTTTTTTTCTTCTTCTTCTTCCCGTGCCATCTCCCTCTCGCCCTCTCTCCCTTCTCTCCATCTCTTTCTTTTTCCGGCAAGGTGGAGCTTGAGGACGGGCGGACGGTTTCTCCATTTTTTCCGGCGAGGTAGAGCTCGCGGCGGCAGCGGCTCGCGGCCGGAGCTCGGCGGCTGGTCGGAATTTCCGAATCGGAAAGGCGCAAATCCGGTCAGTGTTGTCGACATCGATTGACGGAGAATCCAGCCGGCATTTTTTTTCTTCTTCCGGCGAGACGGAGCTCAGGCGTCCACCGTTTCTCCATAGTTTCCGGCGACCGGAGGTGGTTTTGTCCGGAACGGACGGCGGAACGGAGGCTTGACATATTTCCGGCGTGGAGTTGCAGGCGGAGAGTGGTGAAAACCGGCCATAGACGGAAACGGATCGGAGTTGGACGAAGTCCGGCGGGTCAATTTTTCCGGCGGCCGATTTCCGGCATGGGAGTTCTTTCGGACCTGGCCGATCGGCTCCTTCATCTGGTAAGGTTTTATGTGTTTTTCAGTTATATATATATATATATATATATATATATATATATATATGTGATGTGTGTGTTGAGTTGAATATATATATATATATAATGTGTTGTGCAGTGGCGTGTGTGTGTTGTAATGTGCAGTATTTGTGTGGTGTGTGTTGTATATATATATATATATATATATATATATATATATATATATATATATATATATATATAAATTGTGATAGTTGTGTGTGCCTGTGCACAGTGGGTGTGTTGAGTGTATATATATATATATAATGTGTTTGGTGTGTGTGGTTTGTGTGTGTTGTTATATATATATATATATATATATAGTGTGTAGGTATATATATATATATAGTACAGTGGTATATATACATATATATATATATATAATATGTGAGTGCAGTAAGTATATATATATTTATATATATATATATATAGATATTGTGAGTTGTATATATATATATGTGATGTATGTATATTATATATATGTGTGTATACGGATAAATACGAGTATAGTATGTGTTCGCGTTGGAATCGGAATTATCTATTGTGTCGTTTTCGATCGATATCGTGTTATCGAATGAATTGTATTTCATTCAAGGTTGTTCGAGTGCTTGTGATTGACGGAGGACGCGTTGATTGATTCGTGGTAGGACGTTGATCGTGGAAGGACTTTCTCGCCTTCGGTTTGAGGCAAGTTTTATACTTGTACTGGTCAATGAGATTAATGTTATCATGTATGTGTATGAATGTGTGTATCATTTCGGGACTTGGTCTCTTTATGATTTTGTTGATATCAGGGGATTGTTTGATACGATACCCTTCGGCAAATTATGCCAAATATTATTGTTGTTCGTAAATGGCCGATTTAAGGCATTGCGATACTTGTTGGTAATATTGTTGTCGATAGCCGGTTCGCGGTATCGACATATCGATTGTTATTGTTAATTGATGTTCCTTTGAGATATTGTTGTTGATAGCCGGTTCGCGGCATCGACGTATCGATTGTCGTTATTGATTGATGTTCCATCAAGATATTTTTTTTGTGAATCGTCGTTATTGATATCAGTGTTTTTTTTTCTATTGATGTCGTTTTGGCCGATTGAAGGTATTGACGTATTCGATTATCATCTTCGTTATCGGTAACCGATTAAAGGTGCCGAGACATCCGTTGTACAATTGTTATCGGTTAACCGTTCTGAAGGTTATCGATATATTGAATTGGGATTATCAAAGATAATTCCCATCCGTTGTATAATTATTATCGATTGTCCGCTCTAACGGTAATCGATATATTGAATTGGGATTATCAAAGATAATTCCCATCCGTTGTATAATTATTATCGATTGTCCGCTCTAACGGTAATCGATATATTGAATTGGGATTATCAAAGATAATTTCCACCCGTTGTCAAAAAGATAATTCCCATCTATTGTATAATTGTTATCGATTGGCCATTCTACGGTAATCGAAGTATTGAATTGGGATTATCAACGATAATTCCCATCCGTTGAATTATTATTGTCGTGTTGACCGATTCAAGGCAGCACACTATTATTCTTGTGAACTCGGTAATTTTGTGATCTTTGAAGGTTGAGGATTTCCCGAACTGTTGTGTTGTGATCGTTGCTCGTGTTAATCGGTCCTTAGGGATTTTGATCCCAGGATGGTTGTTTTGAATATTGTTGGTCGTGTCGATCTTTCATTATTCGTATGTCATCGTTCACTTGGTGAGTCGTATGATCCGTATTGGATGTGTTATCCTTTGAGTTTTGTTGTCATGTTGTATCGTGACATATCCGGAATCATATCTGCGTTCCGATTGGTTATTGTGTAGGATTTTTAGCCAGGCACACGATGGTCATGCGTGGATGTTTCCGCATTGGACCGTGCACACGAGACGTAGTTCGTGAGGCTAATTAGGTACATTGTCCCACGTATATTTCTGGATTCCGTATACGGGGTGGACATGTGCACGGACACATTTCCGGATCGGGCGTACTGTGATGTCCATCATTGAGCCATACAATTTTGTTCGTTCATAGTCCATTTAAAGGCGTGGATGTGTTCGACGTTTTGTGATTAAGCGTTCATACGCCTGAGGGGTATGTTCGACAGTCATGTTTGTTTCTTTGAGATCTGTATTGTGATAATTTACAGCTTCGGGCTGTTCGGCTTTCAGGCCATCGTGATATTTTGGCAGCTTCGGCTGAGGGCTTTCAGGCCATCGTGATATTTTGGCAGCTTCGGGCTGTTCCGCTTTCAGGCCATTGTGATGTAACGGTATTTCCGTTGGAGCCTTCGGGCATTGTGATCCTTATTTATTTCAGCGTTGGATTGATTTACCTTCGGGTAATGTATTGTTGTGTTCTATATTGATGATTCGCCGTTGGGCACTTATGTTCTAACCTATTGAGCAGGTATTGATCGTATGCCATGGGCATAGTATTCCACGAATGCTCGATTCTTACTTTGGTTTGTGAGCATCTCGTACTACCATTGTGTTGTTGCCCAAAATATTTATCCGAAGATTAATACTGCTGGAAGACGGACAACAAACAACAATTGCGGGAGCACTTCCGAGAGAAGATAAATAATACAAGATTTGCCGGGTTTGTTAGGCCCGGGCTTGAATGCTCTCGCGAGATGTTATTAATACGAATATTCGTGGATACAAGTATTAATGAGAGAAATCTAAATACAATGAGTGTAAAAAGACTCTGTTAATCCGGCTCTTGAGCGAAGCTCGGTGTTCTTCGTCCCCGCCGGTGATCTGCTCGAGGAGATGGGCCGGGAGAAGTAAGACCGAAAGAAAGCTGTTGCCAAGAGTTGGAGATTTGCCAAGTGCTTGATGTTTGCTCTGTGTGCGTATGTATTGCAAGAATGTCGGAGAGTGCAGAGAGTTTACAAATGCAGGGGGCTTCGTTTATATAGAGGCGGCTGTCACGTCTGTAGTGGGCGATCGCTCGCGGCCATTAAAATAATTCGCCGACCTTTGCGGCCAATATAATAATGTGCCGATCTCACGGGCTGCCGGGCTAAAGTCCAAATAAGATCTTGCCGGGCTAAAGTCCAAGGAAGAGGCTGCCACTGGCGGTCCAACAAGGAGCCATCACGTGTCCGAGTCGGGCCAACATGTGGCCCTACCGACAAGCTTTCGGCTCGCCGCCGGTGGAGGGAATCGCGATTGTGGTCAATGGCCCGGGATTCGCGGATCTTGTCTCGGCCTTTGCACATGGTGCCGCCTTGAGGCTCGGCCGCCGACCGGGATGTCCATCGGTGGTGATCGACATGAGCGGTCTTCCCTGGCTGATCATCCGAGGTCGTCATCGACCAGTGGATGGAGGTCGCCAATGGTCGGTCACCAAGGGTCGATCGGCAGATGCCGATAGAGGGTCGCAAGATGTCGGTCGCCAGAGTTTGGCCGAGTACCGAGAGACGATCGTATCTGAGGTCGATCGCTCGGCACCGGGACTTGTCCTGGGACCTTCGGTTGGCCAGTCTAGCATGTCCGCTGGGTTAAGGCTCGGTCGCCAGGTTGCTGGTCGGCAGACTTGCCTTGGTCGCTCGGCAGTGACTCGGTCGCCCGTCCTCCTAGTCGATCGCCGGTCGGAAGGTGTTAAATCTTGACACAACAATTGCCCCCCAGCTTGCTCCTATGTTGAAGACATGGGGCGAGGTGGTTCTTGCTGGTGATCGTGTATGGATGAGGACGGGCGATCTGAGCTGACTTGGGACTCGGACTTGGGCTATCATGGTCGATTGGCTTAGCTATCTTTCGGTCTCGTACCTGCAAAAAACAACATTGGCCGATCCCCCATGGAAACTTGGTGGTTTCGCTTTGTTTGAGGAATCGTGCACAGTCGCGGAGATCGATGGACCGACCCCATGACCGTGTCTTGGTGCACGTAGACAATGAGTGCCTCGTGACTCACTTTATTATGAGGGTCCTCTGTTAGGCTGCGCCTCGCCTTGTTTTTAAACGAAAGGCGTGCGGTCTCGGTCTAGAGGAGTCCTTGCGCGGGGCAGCGTCGGATGAATCAACTCCACGCCCGCGGCTTGTTAGCTCTGCTTCCACCTCGGCCAGCCATGGAGATGGCCGACCTCGACGGTTTACGTTGAGACGGGGTTGTGGAATGAGTCCACTGATTAATGTTGGAGAGCCCTCCGACTACGCCGGCCTCGTATTTAAACGAAGGGCGGGCGATCTCGGCCGAAAGGGACCTTGCATGGCCGAAGCAGCCGGTTCCATCGACCGCCAGGGCCATGGCTTTATGATGTGTGGTGGAGGCGATCTTATGCCTTAGTCCGTTATGTTATATGCTGGACTGTAGATGGCGATCGTGTCCACCGGGTTGCTGATGATATTGCGATCTGGCCGGAAGACTGGCGATCGTCGCTCGGCGGCCGATCGCTTTATTCGTAGGTCGAAATTGGCGATCGGGCGGCGGCTAGTCACTCATGTTAGAATGGACTGTAGGCGGGGATCGAGTCCTCCGGCTCCGCTGGGTAGTAGCGATCGGGCTGGGAGACTGGAGGTCGTCGCGCGGGTGCCGATCGTTCTACTCCTAGGCCAAGAAGAAGCCTTTGCCTCGACAGGAAATCTGCGGCTCTGGCCCGGAAGGCTGCGTAGGTCGTCGGTAGGGTCTTCGTGAGATGCCTGAACATAGGCGAAGCCCCGAAAACCTCCTAGACCGCGTAGAGGGCGGTCTCATCGCTTACGGGCTCGCCGTTGAGGATGATCATGTCAACCCGGCCGATGTAGTCCGAGTCGGACTCTGTTCTCCTTGCACGATCCGCCACATGCGATGGGGACCTTCGGCCGAGCGGCCCCGGTGGCGAAGTATTCCGTGAAGACGTGCGCCGGCTCGTTAAAGGAGCCATGGACCGAGGTGGCAATGAGGTGTACCACCGGTGGGCGAGGTCGTCTAGTGTCGAGGGAACATTCGGCACCGGTCGCGTCCGATGCCCCACACCCGGTCATGTAGATGTTGAACTTGTGCAGGTGTGCTTGGGGGTCCGATCGCCCGGTACACGGTGTCCGAGGAGGAGCGATCTTGTGCCGCACGGGGCGAGCTCGATGTCGATCGTGAGCGGCTCGCCGGCGCGGCGATCGTCTTGGTGGCGCCGCCCGGATTGCAGGAGCGCCTTCATGTCGTTGAGTTGACGTTGCATCGCGCGATCGCCGCGGCTCGGCCGCTGCGGATCGGCTTTGGGAGCGGGGCCGAGGCGATCGTGTACCGACCTCCGACCCGCCGCCGCCGACCTCGGGAATTTGGCGGCGGGAGCCAGCGCTGGATCGCCTTGTGGGAGCCGGTAGGCCGAGCTCCCGGTGACGGATACCAACTCCGTCTGCCTCGTAGGCCGGGCCGACCGCCCGGCCGCTGTGTCGGGCCGCGCCTGTGCGATCGAAGACAGACGTGCCGGTTGCCGAGCGCCTCTTGTTGCGGGCGAGAGCCTCTGGCGATTGCTCGGCCGTAGTGCCTTGAGCTTCCGCTTGATCTTCGGCGAGAGACCGGGGCGGTAGCCGGAGGCGCGTCGAGAGCACTCCGTCCGCTCCCGTAGACGGCCAGGGCCCTTCGATCTGTTCCTTGGTTCGAACCGATCGAGCGAGAGGCTTGGGGCCGCCCGTGGACGGATCGAGCGTCTCGATCATGGCGGCTACCTTCCACCATCGGCCGTGGCTCTGATCGACGGAACAGGGGGTTTGGCCGGTGATCGGCTTTCTTCGACGCGAGGCTAAGACATGATTTACGAAGGATTTCTTTTGAAGTGCGTGAGTGTCACTAAATATCCGCCCGAGAACAGTGAGTGTTCTTCGGGACGGTAGGTGTAAAAATCGAGGGTTGGATGCCCTTCCTCTAGCGCCAATTGTTGTTGCCCAAAATATTTATCCGAAGATTAATATCACTGGAAGACGGACAACAAACAACAATTGCGGAGCACTTCCGAGAGAAGATAAATAATACAAGATTTGCCGGTTTGTTAGGCCCGGGCTTGAATGCTCTCGCGAGATGTTATTAATACGAATATTCGTGGATACAAGTATTAATGAGAGAAATCTAAATACAATGAGTGTAAAAAGACTCGTTAATCCGGCTCTTGAGCGAAGCTCGGTGTTCTTCGCCCCGCCGGTGATCTCGCTCGAGGAGATGGGCCGGAGAAGTAAGACCGAAAGAAAGCCATTGCCAAGAGTTGGAGATTTGCCAAGTGCTTGATGTTTGCTCTCGTATTGCGTATGTATTGCAAGAATGTCGAGAGTGCAGAGAGAGTTTACAAATGCGGGGGCTTCGTTTATATAGAGGCAATGGGTCACGTCTGTAGTGGCGATCGTCACGGCCATTAAAATAATTCGCCGACCGCCGGCCAATATAATAATGTGCCGATCTCCTGGGCTGTCGGGCTAAAGTCCAAATAAGATGCTGGCTGTCGGGCTAAAGTCCAAGGAAGAGGCTGCCACAGCTGGGCGGTCCAACAAGGAGCCATCACGTGTCCGGAGTCAGTCAACATGTGGCCCTACTGACAAGCTTTCGGCGGCCTGCCGGCTGGTGGAGGGAATCTGCCAGATTGTGGTCAATGGCCCGGGATTCGCGGATCTTGTCTCGGCCTTTGCACATGGTGCCAGTCTTGAGGCTCGGCCTTCGCCGACTGGATGTCCATCGGTGGTGATCGACATGAGCGGTCTTCCCTGGCTGATCATCCGAGGTCGTCATCGACCAGTGGATGGAGGTCGCCAATGGTCGGTCACCAAGGGTCGATCGGCAGATGCCGATAGAGGGTCGCCAGATGTCGGTCGCCAGGAGTCGGTCGCCGAGTACCGAGAGACGATCGTATCTGAGGTCGATCGCTCGGCACCGGGACTTGTCCTGGGACCTTCGGTTGGCCAGTCTAGCATGTCCGCTGGGTTAAGGCTCGGTCGCCAGGTTGATGGTCGGCAGACTTGCCTTGGTCGCTCGGCAGTGACTCGGTCGCCCGTCCTCCTAGTCGATCCCCGGTCGGAAGGTGTTAAATCTTGACACAACACATTGTTGTACTATTTATTCTGCCTTTGGATGCATATCATGTTGTGCATGTACTTGATATTCATTATACTGGATGACTGACCCCGTGGGGGCGGAACATGTTTTCATGTTTTAGGTACTTGCGAGGAGAGAGTTGAGACACAGGGGCATGACGAGGGCGATGAGGCATTCGAGCGATACTAGTCCGAGATATTTTGGTGTTCATGTTGGTCAGACAGTTGGAGTACTCCAATTTTGTTCAGTCGTTGTCGTTTTGTATTATCCGAGCAAGGCTCGTGTATGTTGTTGTATTTTATTTTGGCCATGTAGACCCACCCTTGTCGTTGAAATTCCATATCGGGATAGTATGTCGGACATCATAGTAGGGTCTGTGATTTCCTATTTTGGTCAGTTTGTTGTATGTTAGTCGTGTTCGCCTGGTGGATCACCTGGTGTGGGGTCCACGGCACTGTAATGACCCAATGGGATTTGGGGGTGTTACAGAAGATGGTATCGTAGAATTGGGTTGTGAGATACCCCGACTTGTGCGTTATGTGGCTCTACCAAGGCGGTAGTAGCGGGTCACAAAGTTATGACAATCTGACAATCGGGTTTTGTGAGTCGTGATAGTTGGACGACTGTATGAGTCATTCTTTCATCGAGTCGTCGTCAGTGAAGACTAGTATCGCAAGACCTCGAAGCTTCGTATGACCTGTGTAAGGACTCTATTCTCTTTTATGTGCATACATTCATTATGTCATTGATTAAACCTGTTTTGTTGACACTTGTATGTGGCGATCGGGTGCGATTGATTTATGATTATTTGCTTTGGAGCATGTGGACTCTGTATCGGCTATGATTAGCGCGATCGATGTGATCCTTTATCTGTTGAGTATGTATACTCGTGTTTTGCGTTGACCTACCATTCTGGCCGTTGAGGCGTATTTGAGCTGTGGTCATGATTGAACGTTATTCTTTCAGTCTGGAAAGAGGACGTGACAGAGGGGGTAGAGGCCGCAGAGTGGGCCGAAACCCGAAACCTCGTACCAATAATTTGGTGGCTGACGAATCATTTTCGGAGTTGTGCTCGAGAACCCACCGATCGTGATTGTGTTTGGATCGAGTTCAAGACTCTCATGTTAGAGAGGTATTATCCGGCTCCACTTCGTGAAGCCAAATTGTCGGAGGTTTTGAACCCCGAATCCGTCGAGAACGAGGGTGTTATTGTTATTGCTGAGAAGTTTCAAGGACTTCTTCAGTTTACTTCATCTGTTATCCGTACTGAAGCGGATAAGATCAAGTATTTTAACGAGAGGTTGAACCCGCGGTTGAGAATACAGTTTTTCAATCACAATTGTAACTCACTTGGCGAATTCATCGAGAAGGCTCTTGGAGCAGAGTTTTCGATCAAGGAGCTTACTCAGAAGGATCCTTCAGTTTCTTCTGGTGAGAGGACTAGGATGCCGATTCGTTCAGAGGGACATCGAGCTCCGACGTCCAAGAGGTCATTTCCTAGTCGGCTTCGGGCTGGGAAAGCATCTTCTTCTCAGGCACCGAGTTCGACTATTATTTGTTTTAAATGTGATTCAGCGGGGCATGTGAGTACTCGATGTACGGTGCCAGCTATTATTTATTTTCTGTGTCGGAGGTGGGGACACCTTCAGAATACTGCAGGATTTTTAGCGCCAGTAGATCTCGGGAGAGCTCACGGGCCTCGAGAGATTTTGTTGCTTCAGTCCGTACTTCATCCAAGGGGTCATATCGGGCTTCGGGAGCCAGAGGTATGGACACCCGAGGGGGAGTAGCGAGTTCAGATTTGTGTTTTCCTCGAGTCGATGGGATCGAGGAACTCGATGATCGGGAGGATGTTGATTCCGGGTACATTTGAGATATAACCTTGATTTGTATTTTCTTTGTCTTTCGGATTGATGTTTGACTCGGTCTGTATTTTAATATCGCGGTTGTGAACCATTTATTATTGATCTATCTTGTTATCATTGTATCTGAGAATCTTGAAACTTGAGTCATTTGATGTGATTTTCTTTCCTTTTGGTCCTGTACTCGAGATTTTTGTGATGATCTGGGTAATCGTTCATCGTGATTCGAGACATCAAGTCGTGAGGACTTGGGTGCACGATTGATATGGTCCCGAGGACTATTCGTGCGTTGTTATTTTCTTTTTGGTGCGACTTCCTGGCTGGTCTCTGGCGGAGGAGTCATGATTCGGCTAACCTCGCATTTGATTGAGTGTCCTTATCACTTGATTTTTTCGCCTTGTTCAGGCAGAGGAGACGTGGGGACCCGTGGGGTCGGCCCAGTTGCTTAGGCGGAATTGCTCGTATTGAGGAGTATTCCTGGAGATGTTGTTTTTTTATCCTGATGGATAGTCCGTGCCCCGACTTGTGCACCCACAGTTTCGAGGACGAAACTCTTTTTAAGGGGGAAAGTATGTAATATCCGGGGGTAATTTTTTTTTCGTGTTACTGTTGAGTCGTACGTATTCATTTGGAATTGTACAAGTGTTGTTGTTTGGACCGATACAATATATATTGTATTAGAATATTTCGGGATCGAAATATTTATACTGGTCGACGGTTTGGTTTCGTCGTTTGGTTGTTGCTTGACGGGTTTAGAATTTTGGCTAAGTTTATAGCCATAGCGTACGCTACTTGTGTAGCATTACGTACGCTAATTTGTTGCGATTACGTACGTTACGCCCTGAGGTTACGTACGTAATGCGTGGTAGGTGGTGGGAACTTTCCTCGTAGTCAACTTTCGGGGCGAGGGTATCTTTGGGGTATCATATATATATATATATATATATATATATATAACATCATCATCCTCACATCTCTCTCTCTCCCTCTCACCAGCTTTCTCCATCCCTCCCTCATTTTCTTTTTTTTCTTCTTCTTCTTCTCGTGCCATCTCCCTCTCGCCCTCTCTCCCTTCTCTCCATCTCTTTCTTTTTCCGGCAAGGTGGAGCTTGAGGACGGGCGGCCGGTTTCTCCATTTTTTCCGGCGAGGTAGAGCTCGGCGACGGCAGGCGGCTCGCGACCGGAGCTCGGCGGCGGCCTGGTCGGAATTTCCGACGGAAGGTCGCAAACCGGCCGAGCCGTTCGCCGACATCCGATTCGAACGAGAATCCAAATGCATTTTTTTCTTCTTCCGCGAGAGAGCTCAAAGGCCCACCGTTTCTCCATAGTTTCCGGCGACCGGAGGTGGTTTTGTCCGGAACGGACGGCGGAACGGAGGCTTGACATATTTCCGGCGTGGAGTTGCAGGCGGAGAGTGGTGAAAACCGGCCATAGACGGAAACGGATCGGAGTTGGACAAAGTCCGACGGGTCAGTTTTTCCGGCGGCCGATTTCCGGCATGGGAGTTCTTTCGGACCTGGCCGATCGGCTCCTTCATCTGGTAAGGTTTTATGTGTTTTTCAGTTATATATATATATATATATAATGTGTTGTGCAGTGGCGTGTGTGTGTTGTAATGTGCAGTGTTTGTGTGGTGTGTGTTGTATATATATATATATATATAAATTGTGATAGTTGTGTGTGCATGTGCACAGTGGGTGTGTTGAGTGTATATATATATATAATGTGTTTGGTGTGTGTGGTTTGTGTGTGTTGTTATATATATATATATATATATATATATATATATATAGTGTGTAGGTATATATATAGTACAGTGGTATATATACATATATATATAATATGTGAGTGCAGTAAGTATATATATTTATATATATATAGATATTGTGAGTTGTATATATATATATATATGTGATGTATGTATATTATATATATGTGTGTATACGGATAAATACGAGTATAGTATGTGTTCGCGTTGGAATCGGAATGATCTATTGTGTCGTTTTCGATCGATATCGTGTTATCGAATGAATTGTATTTCATTCAAGGTTGTTCGAGTGCTTGTGATTGACGGAGGACGCGTTGATTGATTCGTGGTAGGACGTTGATCGTGGAAGGACTTTCTCGCCTTCGGTTTGAGGCAAGTTTTATACTTGTACTGCTCAATGAGATTAATGTTATCATGTATGTGTATGAATGTGTGTATCATTTCGGGACTTGGTCTCTTTATGATTTTGTTGATATCAGGGGATTGTTTGATACGATACCCTTCGGCAAATTATGCCAAATATTATTGTTGTTCGTAAATGGCCGATTTAAGGCATTGCGATACTTGTTGGTAATATTGTTGTCGATAGCCGGTTCGCGGTATCGACATATCGATTGTTATTGTTAATTGATGTTCCTTTGAGATATTGTTGTTGATAGCCGGTTCGCGGCATCGACGTATCGATTGTCTTTATTGATTGATGTTCCATCAAGATATTTTTTTTGTGAATCGTCGTTATTGATATCAGTGTTTTTTTTTCTATTGATGTCGTTTTGGCCGATTGAAGGCATTGACGTATTCGATTATCATCTTCGTTATCGGTAACCGATTAAAGGTGCCGAGACATCCGTTGTACAATTGTTATCGCTTAACCGTTCTGAAGGTTATCGATATATTGAATTGGGATTATCAAAGATAATTCCCATCCGTTGTATAATTATTATCGATTGTCCGCTCTAACGGTAATCGATATATTGAATTGGGATTATCAAAGATAATTCCCATCCGTTGTATAATTATTATCGGTTGTCCGCTCTAACGGTAATCGATATATTGAATTGGGATTATCAAAGATAATTTCCACCCGTTGTCAAAAAGATAATTCCCATCCATTGTATAATTGTTATCGATTGGCCATTCTACGGTAATCGAAGTATTGAATTCGGATTATCAACGATAATTCCCATCCGTTGAATTATTATTGTCGTGTTGACCGATTCAAGGCAGCACACTATTATTCTTGTGAACTCGGTAATTTTGTGATCTTTGAAGGTTGAGGATTTCCCGAACTGTTGTGTTGTGATCGTTGCTCGTGTTAATCGGTCCTTAGGGATTTTGATCCCAGGATGGTTGTTTTGAATATTGTTGGTCGTGTCGATCTTTCATTATTCGTATGTCATCGTTCACTTGGTGAGTCGTATGATCCGTATTGGATGTGTTATCCTTTGAGTTTTGTTGTCATGTTGTATCGTGACATATCCGGAATTATATCTGCGTTAGATTGATTGGTTATTGTGTAGGATTTTTAGCCGTGCACACGATGGTCATGCGTGGATGTTTCCGCATTGGACCGTGCACACGAGTCGTAGTTCGTGTGGCTAATTAGGTACATTGTCCCACGTATATTTCGTGAGTCCGTATACGGGGTGGACATGTGCACGGACACATTTCCGGATCGGGCGTCTTGTGATGTCCATCATTGAGCCATACAATTTTGTTCGTTCCTAGTCCCTTGAAAGGTGTGGATGTGTTCGACGCTTTGTGATTAAGCGTTCATACGCCCGAGGGGTATGTTCGATACCATGTTTGTTTCTTTGAGATCTCAGATTGTGATGATTTACGGCTTCGGCCGTTCGGCTTTCGTGCCATCGTGATATTTTGGCGGCTTAATTTGAGGGCTTTCGTGCCATCGTGATATTTTGGCGGCTTTTCTGGTCGGCTTTCGTGCCATTGTGATGTAACGGTATTTCCGTTGGAGCCTTCGGGCATTGTGATCCTTATTTATTTCGGCGTTGGATTGATTTACCTTCGGGTAATGTATTGTTGTGTTCTATATTGATGATTCGCCGTTGGGCACTTATGTTCTAACCTATTGAGCAGGTATTGATCGTATGCCATGGGCATAGTATTCCACGAATGCTCGATTCTTACTTTGGTTTGTGAGCATCTCGTACTACCATTGTTGTACTATTTATTCTGCCTTTGGATGCATATCATGTTGTGCATGTACTTGATATTCATTATCTTTGGATGACTCGACCGTGGGGCGGAACATGTTTTCATGTTTTAGGTACTTGCGAGGAGAGAGTTGAGACACAGGGGCATGACGAGGGCGACGAGGCATTCGAGCGATACTAGTCCGAGATATTTTGGTGTTCATGTTGGTCAGACAGTTGGAGTACTCCAATTTTGTTCAGTCGTTGTCGTTTTGTATTATCCGAGCAAGGCTCGTGTATGTTGTTGTATTTTATTTTGGCAATGTAGACCCACCCTTGTCGTTGAAATTCCATATCGGGATAGTATGTCGCACATCATAGTAGGGTCTGTGATTTCCTATTTTGGTCAGTTTGTTGTATGTTAGTCGTGTTCTCCTGGTGGATCACCTGGTGTGGGGTCCACGGCACTGTAATGACCCAATGAGATTTGGGGGTGTTACATTGAACATACTTGATTTGAAATTGCACATAATCGATTTGAAAATATACATGATCAATTTGAAATTAAACATAACTGGTCGAAATGGTACATAACAGGTCGAAATTATATACATTAAGTTGCAATTATATATGATCAATTTGAAATTATACATAATTGGTTGAGATCGAACATAAGTGATATATGATCAATTTGTAATTAGCTGTAATTGTACATGGTCGATTGGAAATTGTACATAATTTGTTGGAATTATACATAATCGATTTGAAATTATAAATAATTGGTTGAAATTGAACATATTTGAAATTATACATAATTGGTCGAAAATAAACATAATCGATTTGGAATTACACATAATGGGTCGAAATCATACACAATTGGTCGAAATTATATATATTTAATGGAAATTGTACACGATCGATTTGAAAGTGTACATAATTCGAAATTATACATAAATAGTTGTAATTGTACATGGCCGATTTGGAATTGTACATAATTGGTCGAAATTGAACATGATCGTTTTGAAATTAGACTTAATGGATCGAAATTGTACATAATTAGGCAAATTTATACAAAATGGGTCAAAATTATACATATTTGGTTGAAATTATGCATATTTGGTTCAACAAATTATATACATATTGTTGAAATTGTACTATTTCGACCCATTATGTAAAATTTCAAATCGATTAAGTATAATTTCAATCGATTATGTTCAATTTCGATCAATTAGGTATAATTTCAAATCGATCATGTAGAATTTCAACATATTATATATAATTTTCACCAATTATGTAGAATTCAGACCATTTTTTACAATCGAAACCAATTATGTAAATTTTCAAATCGATTATGAATAATTTCAACAATTTATATACACATTAGACCAATTATATATAATTTCGACCAATTATGTAGAATTTTGACCAATTATATATAATTTCAAATCAATTAATTATACGTTCCACTAATTATATACAATTTCTAATTGATTATGTATATTTCAACCAATTGTGTATAACTTCAAACCGATTATGCATAATTTCAGTCAATTATGTACAATTTTAATTGATTATGTATAATGTCAACTGATTATGTAAAATTTTATGAAATTGATTTTCTTAAGCCTAAATTTACCTCTTGTTTGGTCAAATTGTCATTTAAATAAAAAATAATGTTCGTGTTCAGAAAATTTCTTAGAATAAAATAGTGTCGTACTAATTTTACTATACTTATCTTTTGCTTAATTTATTGGCGCCATATCTTCAGTAATTTCTCGTCCAATCAATTAAATAAAAACATATTTTTTATTTACCAATTATTTAGATGAGTCATGGACATAAATACAATCCACTTTAACCATGTTCTGTCACATAATTGACTCTCCCCCATATTTGAGGTCACGTGACTAGCACATGACAGTTTCTTGACAAATTAATGTACAATTTCAAATAACTATTCATAATTCCCACCAATTATGTTCAATTTCGACGAATTATGCACAAATTTGAATCGATTATGTACATTTTCAAATCGATTATCTACAATTGCAAGTCAATTATGTATAATTTCAACAAATTATATACAATTTCAAGCCGATCATGTAAAGTTTCAAGTCGATTATGTATAATTCAAATCGATTATGTTCAATTTCGACCAATTACGTACACTTTCAAATCACTTATGTGTAATTCAACTCGATCATGGATAATTTCAAATATAATATCAACAAATTATATACAATCTGTTGAGATTGTACAATTTCGACCCATTATGTAAAATTTCAAATCAATTATGTACATTTTCAAATCGATTAAGTACAATTTAAAATCGAGTATCTTTCAATTTCGACCAATTATGTACAATTTCAAATTGATTATGCACATTTTCAAACCGATTAACTAAATTTCAATCGATTATGCTCAATTTCGACCAATTATGTACAATTCAGTGTTCTAAAAATCCCCGCCTAGACCGATTAATCCTCCGATTAATCCCTAGAAGGTCCTTTACCGTCCCGATTATGGCCTAGGCGCTTGTACTGGGCGTTTGGGTGATTAATCGGTCGTCTAGGCAGGCTGGGTGGAATCCTATGAAGGCAAGCTAAGATATTATGGATATTATGTACTACTTTATACCTATATCAATGTTCAAAGTTCCTAGCTACGTGGGCGACTAGACGGATGCCTAGGCGGTTATAATTTTTTGTTTTTCTGTTGTGTTCTAATAGTACTATAAATTTCTAAACTGAGATATTATGGATATTATGGACTCTTTTATATTTATATCAATATTTCACATTTAATATATAATTGATTATATATCTATTTAAATGGTTAAATTTTAATTATTTTAAATTATTTTACATATATATAATTTTTTATATATAATAATGATTAAAATAATAATAAAAAATAAATCCGCCTAATCCGATTAATCCCCGAGTATTCCTCTGGGCGCTAGGCGTTAGCAATCCGAACGCCTAGCGCCTAGCGTTTTTTAGAACCATGGTACAATTTCAAACCGATCATGTTTAATTTCAACATATTATATATAACCAATTAGGCACAATTTAGACCAAATTATGTACAATTTAAACTAATTATGTAAAATTTCAAATCGATTATGAATAATTTCGACAAATTATATATTTAGGCACAATGCTGGATTTGCTAGAATTTGAAGCCGCTGAAGTACTAGGCTAAATTTTGCTCAAAGGCAACCCTTTCTTATCAAGTGCAATTGTGCATTCAAACCAGCCACGAAGCGGTACCATGTGGTCGGTGGTACATACCGAAAGAAAAGGTTGACTCAGTGAAAGAAGAATCTTTTTTTTTCAAAAAAAAATTCTTTGTTCAAATAAAATCAGTTCTCAGTTCACAGGCATTAAACGGCAGACCTGACTCATGAGACTGGTGATGATGTTCTCATTATGAAGCGAAAATGGAAACATGTAACTTCCATCGCCCCCGAAAAATAGACACTGGAAATCTTTTATTCAAACGGGAAGGAAGATCATTTCTCTTTTCATCACCACCAAGAAAAAAGTCGATATATGCTAGCATTAGATCTGGTGTTGCGCCTACCTACATTTTACAAATATGAATACCATTGCTTGAAAATTAATAAGCTGAGAAAATGCAGCTAAATGGCCTTAGAGGATTGATGCAAACCAGGGATTAAACTACCAATAGACTGCAGAGTTTGAAAAGGAAAAAAACAGCGCACACAAATCTGACTCAAGAAATCAAGTTAATAGTATAATGGAAATGACAAATAGAAACAATGCCACGAGTTTTGTCATGGCTAACATACTGCCCAAATAAGCACAGAAATTCTCACTTCTCCAAATCCCAGCATGTCAAAACAAATCCATGTGCATCCCGACGGAACAAAAGGAAAAACAAACGAATGGAAAAGTAAAATAATCAATAGAATTTTCCCTTTGCAACTGCATTCAGGTTAAGTGACACCTATGATGCACGGATTCTTCAAAATTCACCAATATGCAGTATCGGATACTGCATGGGTGCGGGTGCGGGTGCGATTCGCGTGGGATTCGCCATGTGGCGAATCCGTGTAAAAAAAAATTTGGACTCGCGTATCATTGCACCGGATACGCGTATCCGGTGCGTGGGGTAGGGAGCGTGGTTGAAATTGTTATTTTTTTAGGATTTTTTTGTAATTTTTAAAAAGTAAATCAAAAATAAACTAAAATACAAAAAGTAAATCATTTAATAAGTAATTTAGCAGCATTCATGAACAGCACCAGAAAGCTCAAAGCCATTTTCTTTTCTCTCGAGTCTCGACCAAACAATAATGATGATGATCATTTGACACGTCTATAGACGTGATCATGTTATCATTTGTGTTATTTCAATTGGGCTTTGGTATGTAATATGACTTCTTTTATGTATTTGAATAGGTTTTATGGTAATATTTGAATTGTTTTTTATATTTAACAAGTGTTATATATAATAAAATATAAAATAAAGCGACGTATCCTTGCGGTAACGCACCCTAATATTTTCAAAAACCCGTATCCCCGCACCCGTATCTGCCCGCACCCGCCCCCGCACCTGTGCAACATAGACTGATACATGTTGAGCACGTCTATATGATGAATCAGCTTCAAAACAAATATAAATGGATATAATGCCCAATTATAAGTCATGTTTATTTAGATTATAAACAGCTATTAAGCATAATATGGGCCATTAAGTTTCTTTATGCAATTTCGCTGGCAAAGTCGCCCTTTATTTTGAAAGACTTGATACTTAATATAATATGGGCAGCATATATTTAAACCGCAGAACATGAACGCATCTTTAGTTCACAAAAATTTGATCGACAGAAAATAGTGTTAGATAAATGAACCTTCAGTCCATATAGAGCACGCGGACGACAAGAACGTAATCAAGCATGGTCATATTCAGATCGCACAAATTCTCTTATTTTCTGCAACTTCATTCTACGTCGCCATTGCTGTCATGACCATGCAAAAGGATAAGTACGAATGCAAAGAAAACTACGCACTGACCCTTCCCACCACTGATATGCTGCAAGAGCATTGATCTCATCCACAAACAAATTAAATGCATCTGCTGTAGAAATTACTAAAATCTCCTGCAACAATATGCATAAAACTGGTGCAGATATGTGCAAAAATCAGCATAAAACTAGTGCAGAAATTCACAAAAAAATCAGCATAAAACTAGTGCAGAAATTCACAAAAATCAGCATAAACCAACCAAGCATTCAGGAAATATATATAGCATTCAATTAAAAGCATCCTAGCAATTAACAAATCTAAAAGTATAAATATAATCAAGCATCCAAGTATCAAATAATAATGATATAAGTACCTTGTCTTGTTCAATAATTCCACTTTGATTTCTTCCTTCTGTTTGATTGTGAAAGCCTTGAACTTACTAGTACAAAGTTGTATCGATGACCACCGATTACATAGGGAGGTTGGAGTTCGTTCGCTTGGAAAATCTTTGTGTTCGGTATAGTAGCTTGCAATTCTAGACCAATATGTTTGTTGTGTTTGATTGTTCCCTTGTATTGGGTCCAAGCTTACATTTTTTCAAGCGGATATTAGTAGCATATCTTCTTGGATTGTAAAATTTTTTGACCGACCCTTTTTTAGTTTGCTCATTGAGTTTTGCCTTTGTGATAGTGGAGGCGGTTGCGAATTATCTCTTCATTGTGATTATACACACCATCATTTAGCAATTGAGTAAAACATGTATCCATTCCTACAACCAAACCGGACCAAAATCACGCCTCTCTTGACTAGAACATTCAATATAACATTACAAGCAACTAATTTGGTCTCCTCTCATAATCCTTCATGCTGGCAAACATTTCCACAGTATGTTCTGCCTTTTTCAACCTCCAATAGCCCAAAATCAACACTCCAATGCATCAGAAGAAATGAACAGCTTTTCGTTCCTCAATTCATCAAGAACGCTCCAGTACAAATCAAATGGATTCCCGTCACCGCACAAAAGCAATTCAACCATCAAATTAAACAAAACCACACTTAGTAGTCGCCTTTCCCCAGAAGCACAAATGAAAAATCGAAAACCGATTCAATGGTCTTTCTTCAACTCAGCCTGAGACTTAAGGACTGAAATCACGATTGAGAAATGGAATCAATTCTGAATCGACCAATTTCGTGCTATATCCAGGATAAGGAAGAATGAGACTCATTGAGCCCGCAGTTGTGTGAGTCGCCCGAAAGCATTAGAGTAAAGTTGCTCTATTCTCATCCTCCTTGTCTAGGATTCCAAAAATTTCCTCCAAGAACGCAAATTTGAGCAAAAACCTCTACCCAAAAATCTATTTTTCTAGCAAAAGGGTTTCGAGGTGTCGGGATTTATCTTACTATTTCTCTGATTCAGAAAAAAAATGTAGACCTGGAGAAGTGAGCATGTTGCGGATAGTCTGAGAAACCATAGCAGCTTTTTTGTCGGTGACGAATTCGAATCCCTCGGCGCCTATCAGCTTCACATTGTCTTCCTTCTTCATCCCTTAGGCTATTCAATCAGTGATGTGATGAATCCTTCCTTGATATAAAAAGAGAAGGCCTTTACGCGTCGCGCGGTGGATCTTGACCGATGAAAGGAGGCACGGTGGTTTTGTTCTAAATTGGGAGGATCGGAGAAGGGAGATTTTTGCATCGATGAGAAAGCTAAATTCACTTTATTTTAATATGAACTTATTTTATGATTTATTTTCTTAAAATTTATTTAAGTTAATTAAAGGGTTATAAGTGTAATTACAAATGCTCCAATTGAATATTCAAGATACTCTTGTACAAATTATTATATTGTATGAACGGTCGGGATTTAATACAACTAACTTTATTAATTATACAACTGATCCAATGATTATTAATAAGTATGATGAAATAAGATGAATGTTAACCATGTACAACGTGGGGTGAACCGTAGAAACTCCCATGTTTCTTAGACTGAACATTCTATAAAATAGAAATAAAGTGGCCAACAAAAAATGCCACCTCATCAAAATTTCTTTTATATCTTTCAATATTGCTCCCTCTCATGTGGAACAAGTTTAATATTTTAGTTATTTTAGGACTTTGATTCCTTATTCAAGTAGGATTAGTTTTAAGTCTTTAAATAGTTGTTTGATTGTTTAGGATTTCATTGATGATTCATATTATTTTTCGAGTTTCTATAAAAAATTCTTCTCGTTGAAGAACATTTGTCTTCCGCGATTCTCATCCCATGTCAAGTGGTATCGAAGACCTTGGTTTTTTCCTGGGTCATGGCTACCAACGACAAAGAAGTCACCCTCGCTGACATGGTCACGGGGCTTCAGAAGTTAGCTACAGCAGTCCAACACACGAGTATTCGTGTTGGGCGATTAGAGCAGCCACACATAAAGGGTAAGCAAGAAGGAGAAAGATCTCGGGGAATTGCTGAGGGCACTCCGGTTGAATCTTGCTATATTCTTCGTGTACACAGGAACCTAGTTTATGAAGATTCATCATCAGACGATGAATTAGGAGGGGCTCTTGAAAGAAATCCCCATTGAAGAAAAAATCGGTACAGGCATGACGAATTTTGATTGAAGGTAGATCTTCCTCCCTTCAACGGAATTTTTAACATTGAGCCGAGGTAGAGCGGTTCTTCGACTTTGCTGAAATTTCGGAAGCAAAGCAAGTCAAGGTGGTAGCATATCGCCTGAAAGGAGGAGCATCATCGTGGTGGGAACAAGAACAAAACCAACAACGTCGTTTGAGGAAACAGCCGATCAGATTGTGTATGAAGATGAAATGTATGATGATGGCCAGATTTCTTCCCCCAAATTACGAACAAATTTTTATTCCACCAATATCAGACGCTGATTCAGGGGCAAAAGATGGTGGGGGAGTAAAACTCAGATTTTCTACGTCTTTCATCACGGAACAACCTGATGGAGACTGAGGGACAACAAGTAGCAAGATACATACACGGATTGAAGCAGATAATTCGTGATAAAATTGGCTGCCAGATCATCCTTACTCTCAGCGAGGCCCAGAATATCGCGCAGCGGGCCGAATCAATGGGTGTTTGAAATTTTTACGATACTCGAAGGAATTTCAACGAGTCACCAAAGCGAAACCCTAAGCCCAATGTGGAGATTACATCAAATTCTCGGAAACAAGCAGTAGAGAAGGAGCCAGCGACCAAGCAAAATAATAATCCTTATGCAAACCAATCGGAGATAAGTGTTATAAATGCTGAAAGTATGGATATCGATCCAACAATTATCCACAAAGTCGCCCTGTTAACATGGCTGAATGTGAAGATGAATATGCCTAATTTTATGATGAGGAGAAAGAGCGAATTTATGGACCTGATGGAGGGAACGAGAATGCACAACCGATGTCAGTGTAATATCCGGATTAATTATTGAGTATTTCATCCGTAATTGAATTC